>JADLZL010003978.1:0-55957 GCA_015844335.1 Chrysopogon serrulatus
TATTAAATAGGATGTCATATCAGCAGAAAACTACTTTTTGCATGAAACTGGAGGAGAGAGAAGAAAAAAGTTTTATCCCCACGACACTACCTCAGCGGCGTTTCCAACACCGTGAAACGAGATGGAAACTCCCGCTAAGAAGCCAACCGCATTTCATCGGCAGAAGCCAACCGCGAGCTCCTCCGACGTAAAGTTCAGGAAATCTCAGTTTTGGCACTAAATCATTCCAGACAAGTTCTGCCATCTTGAATATTAACTTTGGCCATGCCTTTATACTTAACTAAAAGCTTGATAACATCCTTCCACTAAAATGAGCATATGTTTTCTGTACCTGGTATTTCCTCATTATGCTAATGTATTTCCCAGATTGATCTCACCCAGGGAATATCTTCCCTGTTAAAAAACTTGTGGAGAAGTTTCAATCGCAGTGCCACATTTTGGGTCCTAAGATTTAAAGGTCCCAGGCGACCTTGACTTTTTGATTTACAGACCATTGGCCAGGCTGCCTTACCTGGCTTTTTTGAGTTTGAATCCGATCCTCTCCATAGACAAAGTTTCCTGTATCTGTCAATCTGGTCCAGCACTGTGTTGTGAATCTTGAAAGTGCACATTGCAAAGTTAGCAGTATTTGAATAGGGAAAGATATGGCTGTTGGCGTACACAATTGTTTTTTGAAGGTTCTATTTCAGAGGATGGATAAATTATGGATTTGGGAATCCATTTTAACTAACCTCTTGGAGTTGATGTTCATATCTTCAATCATTGCTCTTGTCAATATATATGCGTCTCCTTCAGCACAACACTTCAGTAAATCACTACACACACCTTGTCTCTAATCAGAGATCAAAGAAGTAGCCGTTAAGTTAACGATGGCTTCCGCCGACCTCTCAGAGGCCATCCAGCCCAGGAAGAAGAGCAACGTCAAGTATGCCTCCATTTGTGCCATCCTCGCCTCCATGGCCTCCGTCATCCTTGGCTATGGTACCCATTCTTTTGTACTTGCCGAATCTTTTTTTTTCTTTTTGCCTTCCAAGAGTTCGTAGGTACGGTGAAGTCTGTGACTCTGTGATTCTGTGTACTATTCATAAACTCTGCAGACATTGGGGTGATGAGTGGAGCGGCGATGTACATCAAGAAGGACCTGAAGATCACGGACGTGCAGGTGGAGATCCTGATAGGCATCCTCAGTGTGTACTCGCTCATCGGATCCTTCGCTGGCGCGCGGACGTCCGACAGGATCGGTCGCCGCATGACCGTCGTCTTCGCTGCTGTCACCTTCTTCGTGGGAGCGTTGCTCATGGGTTTCGCCGTCAACTACGCCATGCTCATGGCGGGACGCTTCGTGGCCGGAGTTGGTGTCGGCTACGGGGGTATGATCGCGCCCGTGTACACCGCCGAGATCTCGCCGGCGGCATCCCGCGGCTTCCTCACGTCCTTCCCGGAAGTGTTCATCAACATCGGCATCCTGCTTGGCTACCTATCCAACTTCGCGTTCGCGCGCCTCCCGCTCCACCTCGGCTGGCGTGTCATGCTCGGCATCGGCGCAGCGCCATCCGCCCTGCTCGCGCTCATGGTGTTCTTCATGCCCGAGTCGCCTCGGTGGCTCGTCATGAAGGGCCGCCTCGCCGACGCCAGGACTGTGCTAGAGAAGACCTCTGCCTCGCCAGAGGAGGCCGCAGAGCGGCTGGCTGACATCAAGACTGCCGCGGGGATTCCCAAGGACCTCGACGGGGACGTGGTCACCGTGCCCAAGGAGCAGAACCGTGGTGAGATGCAGGTGTGGAAGGAGCTCATCTTCTCCCCAACTCCGGCGATGCGACGCATACTGCTGTCCGGCGTCGGCCTGCACTTCTTCCAGCAGGCTTCTGGCAGCGATTCCGTCGTCCTGTACAGCCCGAGCGTGTTCAAGAGCGCGGGAATCACCGACGACAACAAGCTGCTGGGCGTCACCTGCGCGGTGGGCGTCACCAAGACGCTGTTCATCCTGGTGGCCACGTTCTTGCTGGACCGCGTCGGGCGTCGGCCTCTGCTGCTGACCAGCACGGGCGGCATGCTCATCTCGCTCATCGGCCTCGGGACGGGCCTCACCGTCGTGGGGCATCACCCGGACGCCAAGGTCCCGTCGGCCGTCGCCCTGTGCATCGCGTCCACCTTGGCCTACATCGCCTTCTTCTCTATCGGCCTCGGCCCAATCACGGGCGTGTACACCGCGGAGATATTCCCGCTGCAGGTGCGCGCGCTGGGCTTCGCGGTCTGTGGGGCGAGCAACCGCATTACCAGCGCCGTTATCTCCATGACCTTCCTGTCTCTCTCGAAGGGCATCACCATCGGCGGCAGCTTCTTCCTCTACTCCGGCATCGCCGCGGTCGGGTGGGTTTTCTTCTTTACGTGCCTTCAGGAGACCCGCGGTCGGACGCTGGAGGAGATGGGCAAGCTGTTCGGCATGCCAGAGCCTGACACGGACATAGCCGAAGCAAACTGCACCGTAGCCAAGGAAAAGGTGGTGGAGATGCCTACCAAGTAGATTTTTAAAGCGCAGCTGCTACAGCCTAAGCGTCTTCCCAGAGCAGAGATCAACTGAAGTAGATGGGCAAGAATAAGATTGCCCTATGAGGTGTCGTGATCCAAGCACGTCTCAACTCAAGCTTTGTGTCTGCTTGAGCAAAGGAATTAGAACAGCTACGGGAAGATTGGAAGATAACTCAGATGAGTAGAGATTGCATCAGCTAGAAAGAACACATACGCCGGTGCCTGCATGCGTGCTCAATCTGATCTTGTCGATTATACTCCACCTGCTAGCTATTCCTTTTCCTGTTGGCTGGAATGTTTAACCAGCATGTAAACCTGTTTTGTAACTTGTTCGTTTGGTGTGGAATGACTATACTCCACCCGCCGTTTCAAGCTAAAAAAAAAGGATATTCCACCTATCTAGTGTAGTCTAGATAACAAAGAGTTCTCTTGACCTTTTTTTTTTTTTTTTCTCGAATACGCAAAAGACTTGCGCATCATTGCATTTAAGAAAGAGAGTTTGTTACAACGTTTTTACATTGGGCGGGAGGTTCCGGATATATAAATGCGCTCTCCCTCTCCGCCATCGGCCGTAAACCTATTACTCGCGAAGTAAACAACCTAGCTTGGCCGCCCCGGCTAGAACCCATTGGTTGGCGGTGGCCTTGATGGTCTCGAGCACTTGCGCGACGGATGATGTGGCTCCCCTGAAACAGCGCGCGTTTCTTTCCTTCCATAGCTCCCATGCTGCTAGCGCGAATAGCGAGTCCGCACCTTTTCTCTTGTCGCCCGTCCACCGCAGCCGCCATGAACTCCACCATTCGTCCATCGTTCGTGAGTCCTCGTCGTTCGTTTGTGCTCGCAGTACCGCAAGTATGGCGAACCACACCTGTCTTGAGAAGGAACACGACACGATAATGTGGTCAATCGTCTCCGGCTCCTGGTCGCACAAGAAGCAGTGATCCGCGGAGTCGAGTCCATGGCGTTGTCGTCTGTCCGCCGTCCAGTGCCTCCGTCGTAGCGCCAGCCATAGAAAGATCTTTACGCGTAGCGGCGCCCACGTAGCCCAGATGCGCTCGAAATTAGCGGCGGGGTAGGCCGGGATGAGAAGCGCGCGATATGCCGACCTCGAGGAGTACGCCCCGTCCGGCATCCATCTCCAGACCAGCCGGTCCTCCGCCTCGTTGAGGACGATGTCTTGTACAAGGTCCCAGATCCTCAAGTACTCGACGATCCCTTGGACGGGGAGCCCACCTCAGATTTGGGAAGCCCAAGCGTTGTTATTGACCGCGTCGCACACCGTGGTGGTCCTGATGTCCCGTCTGCCGATGTAGGAGAATAGTGTCGGTGCCAGCAATTGGATGGAGCTCCCATTTAGCCAACGTGCTGTCCAAAACAGTGCCTTCCGGCCATTGCCGATCACCATGTATGTTGATTCCGCGAAGAAATCTCGGACGTCCGCGTCTACCGCGGGCGGGAGGGACGCCCAAGCCCTGTTCTCGTCTGTCTCACGTAGCCATAGCCACCACGTTTGCAGCGCGATCTCGGTGAGCCGCAGGTCCGGGATGCCTAGCCCCCCCCCCCCCCCAGCTCCTTTGGTCTGCACACGATGGGCCATGCTACCATGCATTTTCCCCGAACTGATCCCTCTTTCCCGGACCACAGGAAATGACGGCAGATGGCGTCGATGTCTCGCTGGGCCCAGGATGGCAGGCCGTCTGCGATAAGTGAGTAGATCGGTATTGCCGCGAGTACCGACCGTATCTAGATTAGGCGTCCGCTCCTTGCCATGAGCTGTCCGTGGCAAGATGGCAGCCGCGCCGCCACCTTGTTTAGATTGTGGAAAAATTTTAATTTTGCAGCTATAGCACGTTTCGTTTGTATGTGACAAATATTGTCCAATCGTGGGCTAACTAGGCTCAAAAAATTCGTCTCGTGATTTACAACTAACCTGTGCAATTAGTTATTTTTGAGTCTGTCTATCTAGCACTCAGTTGTTTTAGGGACTTCCAACACTCGGTTGTTGAAAATCCAAAAAACACTTGAATTTTGTTGTGGCCAGGATTCATATGCTTTAGCCAAAGCTAGCACACGGGTGGTTGATAGCTCCAAAACACATAAATTCCAGCAACCAACAAAACCATGTATTTTTTTTCTAGTTAGCACACGTTTTTTGGCTGCCTGGATAATACATGAATTCAAATAGAGAAAAAAAATCTTGTGTTTTTTTTCCTTACCTAGCATATGGTTGTTGGCTTCATTGATAACACATTAATTCCATAAGGAAAAATTTGTGTGTTTTAAGAGAAAGCAGCACACAGATTCTATTGTCAAAACCCAATACATGCCTAGAACTAAAATTTGTGTCTTTGCTAATATGTTTTATGGCTTTAAAATCATAGCACAAGTGGAGAATTGCATACAGCAGATTCATATTATACAAAGGGCAAAGAGCTCAACAGTTGCCTAGCAGCTATTGGGAAGTGAACAAGAAAGAGATTAAGATAATACAGCCACAGCTTCTTCAAGCCATCCTTACAGGCTTCAACCACTTCATTGTATTCTGAGCCCCACCACTGCAATGAGAATAAATGCCAAAATTTCAATCGTGGCCAGGAAAGCACAAGTATAATACTAATACCACAGTAACACTACAAGTGGCCAGTACAATAGGTTACTGGGTTCAGGCAAGAATAAAACAACAATAAATGGCAGTACATATACCTCCTAGCTTCTTCCTTTCTTCTCAGCTCAATGTAGACCAACTGCAGGCTACAACAAAATAGCAGATAGTTAATTAAAGACATAAATATAAAAAATGTCATTCTGCTTAATTTCACCAAAACAGAAGCTAGTTATTAAGAAGTCTAAAGGTGCATAGCGTATACAGTGGATATTCTGCGATGGCTTGAAACTATAATGAGAACCAGTAGAATATGTTAAAAACACACATAAAGTATGAAATCTTATAAACAACTTGGTGGAATGTGCTTCACTCAGGAGATTGTGCCAAAATCCTAATCCTAAATGCTAAAAGCTCCTGACACCTTCAAGAGAGTTCATGTCCCCTTATACGGACTAATGCATACAACAACTAAGATAATCTTATATCACAGCAAAAAACAAGTAGTGTGGTCTGTAGATAACTATGACGGCCCATGTATCTAGAAAATTATTTCTATGCCTGACTCGTACAGTTCAGAATGCTTAACTTATTATATAAGTACCAGAGCCATATGGAAGTACCAAATAAAACTAAAATTTGTTCTCTATGGTAACAAACTTTCAGAAGCAATCAGATCTCTGAGTTATACAAACTTTGAGAGAGAGAGCTCACCGACCCCATGAAAATGAAGGGACATTGGGGTGCTTGAGTGTGGTGATCTCCTGGCGTATCTAGATGGCATCGGTCGTCCTGTGCCTCTGCCCAACAACGACCACCATCATAGATCCATGGCCAACCCCACATATCACCAAATTCTTAGGCACAAACTAGATGCCTAGGCAATCAGATATCAGCGGATCTTGCAGTACTAACCTCTCTACGAATTCTTTTGGGGCAACCAGCTTCCTCCTTCTCATCCTCACCATTGTCCTGACGGTGAAAAAAAGAACCAATGTCACATGATAACCATGACTACTGATGATACACAATGAGAGCTAAACATCACATACTTAACAATGGTCTCGGTGAAAAGAAGAAATAAAAACAGGAGAAATAACAGTTTTAAGCCTCCTCCTTTACTAGGCCATGGGGTAGATTGGCCATTTTTACAAAACTTGTAGTGTGTTGAAACAAAGCATAGCTCCTAACTTTTTTATAGTTTCATTTGTGAGATATAGACAGATATCAAAAAGAAGGTATAACTAGCTATGACAAAAAAGACAAATAGGACAATAGACAAATTGACATTTTTTTTCTAAGGAAGGACAGGAAACAATATAGGACAATAGATAAATTGATAATTTTTTTCTAAGGAAGGACAGGAAACAATATAGGACAATAGACAAATTAACAATTTTTTTCTAAGGAAGGACAGGAAACAATATAGGACAATAGACAAATTGACAATTTTTTTTTCTAAGGAAGGACAAGAAATAATATAGGACAATAGACAAATTGATAATTTATTTTTCTAAGAAAGAACAGGAAACAATATAATATAGGATAATATACAAATTGATATTTTTTTCTAAGGAAGGACAAGAAACAAAATTTATGCAACTCTGACACAATGACAAATATATAACCAACTCTGACAAAAAAACAAATAAGACAATAGACTAATACCAGCACAATCACAGATTACAATAGACAAATTTTTTTCTATAGAAGGACAATTTACAAAAATTTTATCTAATACCAGCACAATCACAAACATAGGGACAGCGGAGCATAACAAACACAGACAAGGATTCCCTGAGAAACGAGAATTCTCTAAGTACTAATACAAAAGTAGTAGGGACAATGATAAGCTACAAATAGGACAAATCTAATCTATACAAGCAGATTCTGCTTTGGGGTTGCTTATTTCATAAGCCAATTTCCTCATGAACATGTAATCCAAAACTACTAGTATGCTGAAAATAAATTCAGAAATCAGAATTAGAGGGAACACAATTACAGAATTTCAAAAAATAAATTGCACATTTGAAATAGTGCAACTGGCGCTAGCAGCGGTAGCAACGGCGAGCGCCCAGTGAAATGTGCATCAAGCATACCCAAACAACGAAGATTTCATGGAATCAGAGGAAGAAAAGGCAAGGAATCTAAAAAGCTGATGGAATCGCCTGTCGGCCAGGGAGAGCATCACGAGGAAGAAGACAGGAGCGACTCCCAATTTGGAAATAGCCAATAAAAGTGGGCCCTCCTGGCCAAAGTCAGAAAGCACACCAAACATATCGGACGCTTGATGGCGATCCACTGGCTAGAAAAATAGGGATTTACTAAATTTCAGGTGCCTGAATTTTAGTTTTTTTCAGACAATGGTTATTGCATAAATTTAATATAAAAATTGCAGTTTTATTATATTGCAATTCCTATAGACATAATATGTAATTTTTTATTCCAAGAATAAAAATCTCGTTAGACAAAACTACAAACCTAAACAAATCCGATATGTGCTGGCACAAAAAAACATTTTAACAATTTACAATTATTTTCTATAGTTACACAAAAACAAAAATTTGATATGTTATGTCACAAAAACAAATAATAAATAACAGAAGCTCAATGACATTTTCAATCAAAGCAAACATCAGTGAGCAGATTTATAAATAGAAGGACTCCTTGGTCTATCTTTTATTTAAAGTTGACCTCAGGAAGTTCAGAACAGGGACACTATTAGTTACAGAGATACTTCAAAGTTCATACATCTACACCAACCTCAAATAAAAGTAATGTAAATTCAGCATAACAGGAGCGTAATTTTCAATGCTTCATTATGAATTGTGTAGCGACAACATGAAAGATTTATTAAGCCAAAATAATTACATAAAAAGAAAAGGAAAAATGATAGAATATCTTGAGAAGCAAAAATTTGGACCACAATGACAGCACAGATAACAGAATGTAGGTTCTTTTTGACCGTATACAGATCAATATTTATTGACATGTCAACTAGATCTTGAGTGCTTTAGCATTCTTACCAGTGAGATGATAACAAGGCCATGCTTTAGCGTTTTTCTCCTGCATGTGCTGGACATCTCATAGCTCTCTAGCTGCAGCGTTCTTTAGTTTAGGAAGCTCTCGCTCGCTTCAGGTCTACCTCAAGTGTCGCACGGCTAACAAGCAAACAGGGCAGACCATGAGGAAGATGTTAAGCAAGTAGGAAGGTAGAGATAAGAGAGTTAAACAAAGTAGTTGATGAAAAAAACCGTTCATTAGGATACAAAGTTGACTGAAGACAACTTGACTGAAGACAACAACCCACAATAGAAACTAATCAGTACAGGAAGGAAGATTTTTAGCTACAACAAAAAGTAGGTACAGACTTATGAAGTATGTAATTTTCAACTATTTAGTATATGTGAATGAAGGCATAACTAATTGCTACTTGCATTTAGAGCAAAACATTGATGAAAGAAAAGTAGATTAATCAGGTACAACCAATAATATATTACACTAGGCTAATATGATTCATTACTCTTGATCCTGTTCATATAGAAGCAATGGAAAAATCTAGCATATGACAAATGTTTAACCCAGTAGAGGAAAACAGGGACTGATATGAGTTGGAACTATTTCAACACTCCAATCTCTATGAGAGCCAAATAAAGGCCAGCATTGATTTGTATTTTTGTAAAAATTTTGCTCCTCAATAATTCTTGATTTACAGATTGTAAGATGCTACTGGTTCTATTCAGTTTTCATGAAAAAAATGAAGCTACATATTTTTTATATAGAGTACACCTAACCTGATGACAACAACATTCAGATGCATTTATCTATTTTAGCTTTTAGATCAGCAGAGTCCACCTATTTGGGATATTTTAGATCATGAGAAGCAGGACATTCAATTTTCAAGTACACAGACACACACAAATAATGCTCACAGTCACATGATACAGATAGCAAAGGCTTTCTGAAGTAAAATAAACTAATTTCAACTTCAAGTTAGCACAAACTAAAATAGACAAAACAGTAACAACCACAAAGGACAAAAGATGCAATTTTTTTCTAAGAAAGGACAAATTACAATACTAATCCAACTCTAGCATAATCACATATATGAAAATATTTATATATGCAAGCCCTTTGCATATATAACTCATTTGCTAATCATATATGCACTTCTAGATTGCACATTCATAAGCAGTAAATTGCATAATTAAAATTCTACAAATATGGTGTTCAGTAATCATGATTTTGCAACTAATCATGATTTTGCACTAGATGTATCCCTTAACTGCTTTAAATTTCAAAATACATAACAATCCTGGACTGGTTTGCTGACCTTTAGAAGTGTAGTTCCAAGATAAACAGCTGCTGCTTTTACAGAAGTGATGATTGGATAAAATGTATCGTTCAAGGAATCATAACACTGCTTCCTTGTATGTTCAGATAATACTAGGTTAGCTAGGCATACACTGCCAAGAATCCATGAATTAGTGTACATTTGAACTGGATGTAACTATGCATTAAATGAGTAATGGGATATTTAGACTTCTATGTCACTGAAAAGGCACTCGCCACAACCTGAAAGCTGCATAGAAATACTATACTAGCAACCATCTAATATAATTCAACTTGGTAGCCAGTTATTTACATGAATACTTCCATTATAATTTTTTCCACTCTAGAATGCACTTCAGAATTTCTAAACATCATGTGGTTACTCTCCAAGTCTTGACTGACAAGATGGATCCAGTAGCAAGTGGCCTGTTATTTACCTGTCAATGCATGCTCCCTTCCTTCGGCTGCGCAAGGCGACACCGATGGTGAGTTTGAACACCGGGCTGAGCGTACCCGCGATCTGCTGCAGGTCCGTCTCCATGTCAGAGAGCCAATAAAAAGGACATAGCTTACAAGTCTCAGGCTACTTCTGCTAGCAGATGTAGAAGGGGATGTCTCCATACAACAAGTTTCGATACAAAACCCTGAACAAGAAAAATAGAAACCAATTTAAAAATAGCTAATCGACAATGGAAAAGATAGAAACACAATAAAAGAAGAGTCGGCTTGATTTAGGGACATACAAATATTTTAAGGAGACAAAATCCCCAATCTCGTATGGGATTTGGCCTATGAGCCTGTTTAGCTTGACATCCCTGCATGAGCTAATCATTAGCACACAGATAAACTAATCAGCAAGCCACTCACAAGTCACAGACAGCCTGGTTCATAGTGAAACTTACCAGGTTCTTAACACCAGCAAGATTAGCTAGCTCTCTCAAGATTAACAAGCTCAAGGTTGTTCAGCACATCAGCTGCAAACCAAAATTGTGTTTAAAAAGAATACACTTCAGCAAGCTCAAGCATTTCTGCATGTAAGATGGTCTGCAGGAGGAAGAGATAGTGTTGAGTATACCTGAAATGAAACCAAGTTGAAGAAACAAAATTTAAACCTCAAATAAGGTATAACAAGAAATGAAGTACAGAAAGTGTACTGAACCATACTTGGCCACTCACAAATGGTTTGAATTTAGGCGTCAAAGTAACTACCTCGATGATGCCAATCTGGAGAATGGAAACAAAGACAGAGGTCATAGTTGTAACAACAAGCAACATATTTCAGATCAAAGGATACAAGAAATTATTAGCGACAACCATTTACAAATTGATCATCACAATGCGACTCATTATCATCCATGGCTATATAACAAAAATAATAATAAAGTTTAATCAACTAGCAAATTCTAAAAAAAAATATATGCATGCCTATCATTCAGTAACTCTGAATCTCACCATCAACAACCTCTCAGCCACATAAAGTCAGAGCAGGCTGGTGCTGCTCAGATAATAATCAGATCACTGATCTGTCTTCTAACAAGCCAACAAGACTCTTACTTAATTTCATGTCTGAACTGGGACATCGCACTCCTTGTGACCAAACTAATGAATTACAAAAATCAAGCTCATGGTTACATTATAGCAGGTGGCACCTGAAACTATTGTTCCCTAACAGTCCAACTAGTTTGTTTGATGGTCAATCAATAGGGGCTATGGTTTACCAGTTCTGTACTTCTGTCTACAACGCTGGCAATTCAAACATAAAACCTCTAATGCATATGAGCGGCAAATTAGCCGCGACCTTAGCTGATCACCACGCACTAGCGAAATAAACAAGCATCGTCAATTCAGTATACTCAAACAAATCAGAGATGCGACAGAACCTGCGTGCAGATCATAGCTCGTTGGTGCTCCTGCACAAACGAAGCAAGCAACCATGCTTTCAGCACGAGGAACCCACCACCACGATGCAGGACGGCATGAGCAAATGAGTAATGCATAAGCCCAAAAAAGCGTGTGTGTGCAGGCAGGAGGAGGCAGTAGTACGTACTGAACAAGTGAGCATAGCTCCTCCACTGTCCTTTCATATGAAAATAACAAGATTTGAGAACCTAATTTCCACCTAAAAAGCATGGCTATAACCTAAGCCACATCTGATAAGACTAATCAAAAGTAGAGAATAACAAGATTTAGGAACTGAATATATTAATCACAACCAACTAGTTTAATTTCCACCTAAAAAGCATGGCTATAACAGTAGCAAGTAGAGAATAACAAGATCTGAATATATTAATCTCATAACCTAAGCACATCTGATAAGACTAATCAAAAGAGATACAATAAGGAGGAGGGGACAGTGAGGATCGAACAAGCATGAATCAAAGCAAATGATTAGCACACATCTTCCAATCAAGCTAGGAGCAAAACCACTTTCCTCTATAACAAAGCACATCAGATGGTAGGAAATGCAGCAGTAGCGTCCAAAATCAAATTGGAAAGCACCCCTAGAATGCTAACAGAGAGAGGAGGAGAGTGACAGGCAGGCAATGGATGGTGTTCGAGAAAAAGACAGGCCATGACAGAATGAGGTGAGTGACAGGTAATAGGTGAATGAAGCATTAAAGCTTGTTTGGGTAACTGAATGAAGCGAAGCTCCTAGGTCCTCCAACAAATCCATGGATTGACAGGATGTGGATCCCTCCCATGTCCTCCTACCCTTAGAAAATACTTTCCTGTACCAAACACTAACAGAAACAAGGTGACAAATCAATGCGTGCACTGCCACAACCTGGGTTCTAGATTTGCTCAACCAGAAATTGACTCCAAAATTGATTCTCAGCAGATGGCGAACTGATCTCATCCCAATAGCACAACAGAACAAGCAGCTCACACCAGAGGAAGAATCAAGCACCATTCAGGAAAGGGGATCGAGCAAGTCAACACCACATCAGTAAAGGGGATCGGATTAATCATGCAACCGATGAGGAACACAAAAACAAAGAGGAAAAACAAGGATAGTCACAAACCAGAGGTCCCGGCCACGTTGTCCTGCATGGTTCGGAAGAGCGTCTAGAGGAGCTCGATGGTGGTGCGGAGGCGGGCGTGGAGGTGCGCAAGGTCGACGTGTCCGGCAGCGAGCATGACCTGCGTGGCGTTGAGGTCCGCGCAGAGCGCCGCGGAGAGGGAGGCGACGCGCAGAGACAGGGAGGGCGCGGAGCAGTGAGGTCCCGCGACGGGGAGGGGCGGAGCAGCGAAGACGCTCTCCAATCGCCGGCGCCCGGCGGGGAGCACCTCCGCGTCAGGCACCGCCAATGGAGCCGAGAGTGGCGAAATGGAATGGGAAAAAAGTGGGTTTCCCGTGTGGACCAGGCGGAGCAGAGAGCAAAGCGCATACACGAGTGAAGAAGGGCACAGATCGCGCCAGCAACAGATCGGACGGCAAAAAAATTCGAGTGCTCGATGAGATAGAAACAATCGATTGTTGTATAGCATTCCTGTTATTTTTTACTTACATTTAATATTCTATGCATACGGATAAAAACTTAATGTGATGGAGAGAGAGTAAAAAACCTTGGAATCTAGAGCTCTCTTCCCTTTCATTTATATTCTAAAAAAATTATCTTAACACAGAATGTAATCCACGTACAATCATGTGACGTGAGCATGTGACCCCGCTCTATTGGCCGGTTATTGCTGTACCTCTAGCGAAGTTAAGGTTTATTCCTAAACCCTACAGCCTCAATGGCAAATTAGCCTAACGGTGGCTAGGTAGAGTGGTGAGGTAGCAAAGCGCCGCTGGCCGCGGTGGGTTGAAGCGGTGGTTGGGTGGAGCAATGGCTAGAGAGGGCCATTGCGACCGGTTAGTAGGGGCGATGAATTAGCGAAGTGTAGGTTGACGGTGCGACGAGACAGCAATGGGGGGGTGTGGGAGGAGGGGGTCACACGCTCTTACGGCCACGCTAGGAGTCTTGTGTTAACTTTGTCTTGTTCTTTACCTGCAAAAAGTGACTGAAGTTGTCACTTTCTTATTACTCACTAAGTACGTTGCAAATTACAACCAAAGTTATAAGGTTTTTCACTAGATGTTTAGTCTTGTTTGAATACCCTCCTCAAGCCAAAATTAATATATGGGGAGGATGCATATGTGTGCCCTTGGGGCCGTGACTGAGCGCTGGCCGTTCGAATCACCTTTGACTACGGTTGTTAAATGTCTGTTTCAAATTGCCAAATTCTAATGCTGCCAACGTGATGTCATGCAGAGTAGCACATTCGTGCAACTGGGGAACTGAAACACAGTCCCAGCTTCATCTGCACTTCACCAGCCACTCCATTTGCGATGCATGATGTGTTCTGAACCGATCAGGCATACGCATTGTTATATACTGTGGGTATCAGATCTTGTAGTGAACGCTACAGAATGCTATTCCCCTATCTTGGTTCCTGAAAAGGTCGCTCATTCTCAAGCTGGCCATTGCATTGGCATCTTGCTTTTGGAAATAGTTGAAAATTAGGATAAAATTCGAGATACCAATACCACCAATATATACTCCAGCTCCCTATGGCTCTGCTTTGCAATCTACACCAGCCACTCCATTTGCAATGCATGCCGTGATCTGACCTGATTAGGAATCAGTATTTTTGTATGCTGCGGTGAACCCTACTGAATACTATATACTACAGAGAATGTGGGACAAAACTAGAAAATATGACAAGATTTTTCCCATCCATTTTTATCCCTGAATATAAGGTGTCGAAGCATTTAAAATTCATCCTAAATCATAAAATGATCTAGGTTAATTAACTCACATGCATACCTGTATTAATGTCTTCTAGAAGGTTTCTCTTTTTTGTTAGAAAAGAGGTTTCTCTACCGTTACTAGTAAAGAATTACCTCTACAGTTAGCAAAGAATTACCCACGTTGTTTTTTATTTCATGACCTATTCTAAAATTTCTAACGTATCTTATATTTTGGGAGGAAGGGAGTAGGAGTTAGTTTAGACCCTCCCCAGCAGCAGCGGCTGCTTTCAATACAGCCGAACACACAGATGATGATTGAGGACCACTGCGTACGCTGCGGGCTGCTATATATGCTCAAAAAAAAAAAAAAAAAAACCCCTTCAGGAGCCATGCATGTAACCGCATCGATGCCCGCCGATTAAAATGTGCAAAAGCTAGTTGAGTGATGGACTGATGATTGCACGTTGTGAGCTGGACAGGTCAATTCTAATAAAAAGAAGGGCAAATTTGCTGTAGAACGTTTTTCAATTTTCAATGACGGTACCCTGATGGACACTACTCAACGCTGTCATTTAGAATCTAAATATTCATTTTATTATTATTTTTAATTTGCAATTTAAAATTTTGTAATGTTTACGATATAGATCATGTCAGCGTTCGAAGTTGTTTGAAATTTCTAAATCTTGAAATAAAAAATCTAAGAAAATAAAAGTGGATATTTAGGACTCTAAATAAATGGCTTCAATTTCAAAGTTTTAGCTACAAATCTATAGATCTCATTGAATGCTATAATTTTGACATGCAGTTCGTCATCATTCGATTTCATATGCAATAGTTATGATTTTTTTAATAACTATAAATGGTTATACTATTATAAGAATTGTAGTGCTTCAGTCATCCCTTTGTTTTTGCAATTTGAGAGCTTAAAACTAGTAAGAGGCTATTATTGTAATAAGAATTGGTTACGTGGAAAACTTTTACGAAGACTACAATTAACTTTCTTTTTAAAATTACAAGTAGAACTACACATTTTCTATAAACCGGTGACTGAAAAAGCCTGTGGCTTCAGGCGACGCCCTTCTCCCACACTCCCTCCCCCCCCCCCTGCGTCTCTCTCTAAGCCGCACCTACCGCGCCCAAGCCGCCGTGGCTCCTCCCTCTCTCCCTCCGATGGCAGCGGCTCCTCTCTGGACATCCCTGTTGCAGCAACTCCGGCACGGCGGCCCCAACGAGTTAAACCATCCGCCTCCCTTGGATCCAGGTTCTAGCTAGCCCACCTCTCTCTCTCTCTCTCTCTCTATCCCAATTCCACCGGGCTTTGGAAAAGAAGGGGCCCTGGGGAGGCGGGCAGGCAAGGCGGTTGGGATGGTGGTGGCGGTTTAAGGGCCCTGGCAGCGGTGGAGACGACCAAGCCAAGTCTGGGTGGGGGAGCTATGACAAGGAGGCCATGGAGCTCCAGCTGAGACCTAGTGCGCCGGTGGCGAGGGCGAGTGCTAGAGGAGGAGATGAATAGTAACTACTTGAGATTTGTCGGATGTTGATCTGAGTGTGAAAAATCAGGCGCCCAAAGAGAATAGCAATTCCAATAGAACTACTAGAGCTTATAGCTCCTGGGATTCTTTCACGTGCAGGAATACGGTTTGGACCGGTAGCTACGGAATGTTGCATCGGCTATTTTGCTACCAAAAAAGTGCTTTTGTTGCAAAAATATCAAAATCCAAAGAAACACATTTCTCCGAATCCTGTATGTATGAAACTGTGTGAATTTGTGTTTGGGCCGGAGGCCACTGTGCAGTATGCCTCTCAGTCTGAAATAAAAAGAGTACAAGTGTAGAAACAGCTGCTCGTCAGTTACCAAAAGCACACGCGATGCTGACACACGCTTCCAGAAAGACAGACGTATACCTTGCCATGGCGACCTCAAAGTTTATCAATCAGGTTAAGATACACAGAGATCACGTTGCTTCGGTTATGACTATGACATAGTGGCAGCTGTTTCTTGGTTTCCATCTAATTTGGCTATCTGGACCACCTTCTCCCTCCCGCAGGTGCCTTCTGCTTCCGCCATGGCCGTGTCTGGCATGCCGAACAGCTTTCCCATCTCCTCCAGTGTTCGGCCCCTAGTCTCCGGGAGGTAGGTGAAGAAGAACACCCACCCGAGCGCCGCGATGCCGGAGTAGAGGAAGAAGCTGCCGCCGATGGTGATGGCCTTGGACAGAGACAGGAAGGTCATGGAGATGACGCCGCTGGTAAGGCGGTTGCACGCCACGCCGACCGCGAAGCCCAGCGCGCGCACCTGCAGCGGGAATATCTCCGAGGTGTACACGCCCGTGATTGGGCCAAGGCCGACGGAGAAGAAGGCGACGTAGGCCAAGGTGGACGCGATGCACAGCGCGACGGCCCACGGGATCTTGGACTCAGGGTGGTGGCCCACGACGGTGAGGCCCGTTCCGAGGCCGATGAGCGAGGCCATCATCCCGCCCGCGCTGCACAGCAGCAGCGGCCGCCGGCCGACGCGGTCCAGCAGGAACGTGGCCACCAGGATGAAGAGCGTCTTGCTGGCGCCCACGGCGCAGATGGTGCCCAGGAGCTGGTCGTCGCCGGTGATCCCCGCGCTCTGGAACACGCGCGGGCTGTACAGGACGACGCAGTCGCTGCCCGATGCCTGCTGGAAGAAGTGGATGCCGAGCGCCGAGAGCAGGACGCGTCGCATGCCGGGGGTCGGGGACACGACGAGCTCCTTCCAGACACGCGTCTCCTTGCTGCTGTTTCGATCCGTGGGCACGGTCACCACGTCTCCGTCAAGGTCCTTGGGGATGCCCGCCGCCGCCTTGATGTCGGCTAGGCGCTCCGCGGCCTCCTCTGGCGTGGCAGAGGTCTTCTCCAGCACAGCCCTGGCGTCCGCGAGGCGGCCGTTCTTGACGAGCCACCGAGGCGACTCGGGCATGACGAACACCATGAGCGCGAGCAGGAGCGACGGCGCCGCGCCGATGCCGAGCATGACGCGCCAGCCGAGGTAGAGCGGGAGGCGGGCGAAGGCGTAGTTGGAGAGGTAGCCGAGGAGGATGCCCAGGTTGATGAAGAAATCCGGGAAGGACGTCAGGAGCCCCCGGGACGCCGCGGGAGATATCTCGGCGGTGTAGACAGGCGCGATCATGATCGCGTAGCCCACCCCGACGCCGGCCACGAAGCGGCCGGCCATGAGCATGGCGTAGCTGACCGCGAAGCCCATAAGCAGGGCGCCCACGAAGAAGATGGCGGCGGCGAAGACGACGGTGAAACGGCGGCCGATCCAGTCGGACGTTCGCCCGGCCGCGAAGGCTCCTATGAGCGAGTAGAGGTTCATGATGCCCATCAGGATCTCCAGCTGCACGTCCGTGATCTTGAGGTCCTTTTTGATGTACAAGGACGCTCCGCTCATCACTCCAATGTCTGCAGAGCCAATCGTCGTTGCGCGAAACAAATGAATGACACGGCCAGCGTATGTAACAAGTTGTGACGAATCGACAAAAGCACACTAGGTACCGTAACCGAGGATGATGGATGCCATGGAGGCGAAGATGGCGCAGGTGAAAGCGTACTTAACATTTCTCTTGTTCTTGCACTGAACGGCCTCAGGGAGAGCGGCAGAAGTCATAGCTTACTGACGCTTGAGGTGATGGCGGTCTAGTGCAGTGCAGCGCAACGTTTTGGTGGAAGTGCATTTATAGACAGAGTACACATCAGGTACTACCACACATGGCTTCTGTACTCCCTAAATTTAAGTCCTTGTCATTAGATCTGGCTTCCGCCACCGTGCTAGCTAGCCTGAACTAGCCACCTTTACATGGATATTTGGGCCTTGTTTAGATGGTGAGAGGAGAGAGACTGAAAAGTCCTGTAGCACTTCGTTTTTATTTGGTAAATATTGTTCAATCGTGGCCCAATTAGGCTCAAAAGATTCGTCTCGTGATTTACAACCAAACTATGCAATTAGTTATTTTTTTATTTATATTTAATGCTCTTTACATACGGCAAATCATTTGTGAGAGGAGAGAGATTGAAAAGTCCTGTAGCATTTCGTTTGTATGTGGTAAATATTGTCCAATCGTGGCCCAACTAGGCTCAAAAGATTCGTCTCGTGATTTACAACCAAACTGTGCAATTAGTTATTTTTTTTTATTTATATTTAATGCTCTTTATATGCAGGTATAAATTGATGTGATGGAGAGAGAGTGGAAAAACTTGCAAGTTGCAGGTGCATCTAAACAAGGCCTTGATCCGGCATATAAAACTGAGGTGAGCTAAAAACACTCGAGCAGTTTGGATATTCCCTTTTTAAAAGTTGAAATACCGCATAGATACAAGTTATAATATTCCTAATGAGTGCGTAGCAGCCATTTTCATCCTTGAAAAGACTGGTGGTGGATCTTCTTGTTGGATGATCCGCCGAGGTAGTCAAAGCAGACGTCAGATAAGGTCCAATAAAAATATGTGTATCTATCTTAAGATTTTGTCGTACTTGATTGAATCATCGTGCATATTTATTTTATCCACATCGAATGGCATAGTGCATAGCCGCCTTACCAAATCGGAGCTAATCCAATTGATCAGGAATCAGGAAAAAAAAATCATGGAGATTTGGAGAGAGAGCATCCAGGAAACTGAATTTAATCTTTTGAATTCCGTGTTCCCCATATTTTTTAAAAATTGAATTTAATGTTCTGAATAAATACATTTCTAGGGGACAACCTAACTCTAATTGTCTTTTTTAATTTATCTCTTCCTAAAGTGCAATGATTACATCTTTATACGGGTATGTATATAATTTGTCACTAGCATAGATCTCACCAAAGCGTTAGAAGTGTATTTATTTTGGGACGGAGAGAGTATATTCTAATCAGACCCTAAAATAATTTCAATTCCAAACAAACATAACATGTCTCTCAGCAAGTTCCACATTATCCATCGCACATCCATATCCAGTTTTGAGTATTGGTTTCGGCGCGTAGGTAGTTGGCCGCATTTTTTTTTTCTCCAAACGGATGGCAAAAGCTTTGCCAAAATTTTTATTAGATGGAGAAAGCAAAAGGCAGGTGTTAACCTAGTTTAAAAAATATATATATAACCGAGGAGAGTACACCATTCATCATGCACAACTTTGATATAAAGACTGAATAGCTATCAAATTCACTCCACTACATGCTCCAACTTAGTCGATACAACACAACTAAAATCTCAACTGCTCCAATTAATATCAACTAAAGCAACTAAACACTCCTAAACCCAAATAATAAGCTCTAGCAAATCATAGTCCACAACTAAAAACTCGACACATTGCCGAGTACCACCACAACAAGCAGTTTGGAGCGACACCAAGGCATGACCCGCCACAGCAGAGCTAGAAATGGAAGGTTTTAATCTGAAAAACGTAGCATAGCAGACGAAGAGGATGCCTTCAAGGAGATAGTGGCGTCCGCAGGTGTTGTCGTCTGGGCTGACCTCAAACAACCCACCTGCTGTGACCCTGAAGAGACCCCTAGAGGGAGCCTGTCCCGAAGAAAAATGCTAGTGACGGTATGCAGGCAAAGAAACAAGAGAATATAGTGTTAAAAGAATCTTTTCTGCAATGAACTACATTAAAAACAAGTAAAAAAACAAGATGGGCCAAAAATACTTGAATGGTTTTTTTGGTTTACAGCCTCCGTACAAGATGGGCCAAAAAACAAGATGTTGCTACTTTAATACATTAAACTATGGCACTTCTTTATGCTCAATTCTATGAATTTATGAAATCATGTCCAGTTATGTGTTATATATTTGCTATATATTGTATAGTTAAATATGTGGTGTTATACATGCCAAATATTAGGAATTTAGAAGTTTAGATCGTCAAAAAATATTTATACCCATTCATTTTAAAAATATCCGAGATAAAAAATAAATCCTAGGCTCGTCACTACCTATCATACTTTTTAATGCCAAGGTAAAAAAAATCTAGACCCCCCCCTGCTGCTGCTACGTGTATACTCCCTACGTCACGAATCTTGCAACTTCGGGTTGTCTTAAGTCAAATTTTTTAAATTTAACCAAATTTCTAAAAAACATTAAGATATATGGTACAAAATTAGTATCATTAAATTTATCATACAATATATTTTCATAAGATACATATTTTATGTCATATATATTGATGATTTTTTCTATAAAAGTTGGTCAAATTTAAAAAGTTTGTGATAAAAGGATTCTAGGAGTTGCAAAGATTCGGGGATGGAGATAGTATATAGGAATAAAACATGTGACCTATCAGATATTCAGATGTTGATCTAACGGGTGAGATGGTAACGGTGAGTAATTTTATTTTGACATAACTCGTAAGTCGGTCAAGTAAACACGTCCTCACGGGAAAAAAAAAATCTTATAACACACTGGTAAGAGGAAAAAAAAACGTGTGACCCAACAAGAAGGTGAGAGAATTTCAATCACTTATTAAGTAACACCACGAGATCACGGAACTACAACGTGTCAAATTTTTCCCTGACACGACAGTAAAATTCAGAAGTTTCAAGGTTATTTGGGAGTGTCAAAAGGGATCTCAAGTAGATATGTGTATATATTTGCAAAAAAAAAATGCAATAAACAATACGGAATCACGTGCGCGTTACTACATTTTGGGTTCATCTCTATCACCAATCTTGCGGAAGAGTATACTCTACTAGACCACGCGGTCTCTGTCCTGCAGCACCACGACACCTCAGAGGCCAATCTTTCCACGCTGCTTCAGTTTTCTTTATAACTTTTTTTGTTTGTGTGTGTGCACGGGCCACGCTGCTTCTGTTGATTGCTGATTGCCCAGCACTGACGAATACGTGGTTGTAACTAGTAGCTGTGTTTTCCTTCCATCTACTTGGTGGGCATTTCCACCACCTTATCCTTGGCTGCGTTGCTGTTTGCTTCGACCGTGTCCGTGTCTGGCTCTGGCATGCCGAACAGCTTGCCCATCTCCTCCAGCGTCCGACCGCGGGTCTCCGGAAGGCACGTGAAGAAGAAAACCCACCCCACCGCGGCGATGCCAGAGTAGAGGAAGAAGCTGCCGCCAATGGTGATGGCCTTCGACAAGGACAGGAATGTCATGGAGACGACGGCGCTGGTAACACGGTTGCTCGCCCCGCCGACCGCGTAGCCCAGCGCGCGCACCTGCAGCGGGAATATCTCCGAGTTGTACACACCCGTGATGGGGCCGAGGCCGATAGAGAAGAAGGCGACGAAGGCCAGAGTGGACGCGATGCACAGGGCGACGGCCGACGGGATCTTGGCGTCCGGGTGATGCCCCACGACGGTGAGCCCCGTCCCGAGGCCGATGAGCGAGATGACCATTCCACCCGCGCTGGCCAGCAGCAGAGGCCGACGCCCGACGCGGTCCAGCAGGAACATGGCCACCAGGATGAAGAGCGTCTTGGTGACGCCCACCGCGCAGGTGACGCCCAGGAGCTTGTTATCGCCCCTGATTCCCGCGCTCTTGAACACGCTCGGGCTGTACAGGACGACGGAATCGCTGCCAGAAGCCTGCTGGAAGAAGTGCAGGCCGACGCCGGACAGCAGTATGCGTCGCATCGCCGGAGTTGGGGAGAAGATGAGCTCCTTCCACACCTGCATCTCACCACGGTTCTGCTCCTTGGGCACGGTGACCACGTCCCCGTCGAGGTCCTTGGGAATCCCCGCCGCAACCTTGATGTCAGCCAGCCGCTCCGCGGCCTCCTCTGGCGAGGCAGAGGTCTTCTCTAGCACAGCCCTGGCGTCCGCGATGCGGCCCTTCATGACGAGCCACCGAGGCGACTCGGGCATGAAGAACACCATGAGCGCGAGCAGGGCGGACGGTGCTGCGCCGATGCCGAGCATGACACGCCAGCCGAGGTGGAGCGGGAGGCGCGCGAACGCGAAGTTCGACAGGTAGCCGAGCAGGATGCCGATGTTGATGAACACTTCCGGGAAGGACGTGAGGAAGCCGCGGGATGCCGCCGGCGAGATCTCGGCGGTGTACACGGGCGCGATCATACCCCCGTAGCCGACACCTACTCCAGCCACGAAACGGCCCACCATAAGCATGCCGTAGTTGACGGCGAAACCCATGAGCAACGCTCCCACGAAGAAGATGACAGCAGCGAAGACGACGGTCATGCGGCGACCGATCCTGTCGGACGTCCGCGCGCCAGCGAAGGATCCGATGAGCGAGTAGACACTAAGGATGCCTATCAGGATCTCCAGCTGCACGTCCGTGATCTTCAGGTCCTTCTTGATGTACATCGCCGCCCCACTCATGACCCCAATGTCTGCAGAGTTGATGAATACGTAGTACACAGAGTCAGAGACTTCACATGCGAACTTGGAAGACAAAAAGAAAAAAAAAATCTACAACAAGGAAAGAACTCATGCGTACCATAGCCAAGGATGACGGAGGCCATGGAGGCGAGGATGGCACAGATGGAGGCATACTTGACGTTGCTCTTCTTCCTGGGCTCCATGGCCTCTGCGAGGTCGGCGGAAGCCATCGTTAACTTAACGGCTACTTCTTTGGTATCTGATTAGAAATAAGGTGCTGAAGTGTTGTGCGGAAGGAGACGCATATATAGAGTATATATAGGCAGAGGAGCAATAATGGGCCAATGGGTCTGACACAGGATATGAGATCATTTGGTCCTTCTTCCAGTCAAAGGTGACATGGCGTTGGACTGTGACTGTAAGCAACATGCAGCTCGGCTACTTTTCTCAACACATACATTTTTCCCACAAAATATACAAGCAAACACTCCGTAAAATATATAATTATTTGGTGGCCCTTGTACCATCAAGAAAAATGCAGTTCGGCTGCTCATTCCTCCATCCTCTCTTTGTTTTATTTACTCCCTCTCTAAAAAAAGGGGATCTCTTCTCAGACATTTAAGTAATTCTAAAATTAATATGAATAAATTAGTACGAAATATATTCTCGTAACAAATCTATTTACTATGCCAAAGCTCTGGTGCGGACGGCTCCATAGGAACACACTCAACCGTGCTTCATTTCTCAAACCTTTTTAAATGACTAGTTCTAATAGACAATAGGTATCCACCTAGCTAGATGTCCATCACCTTTAGCAATGAGTTAGCCTTTTTCAAAATACTCTCACTATTCTAAATTATAAGTCATTTTGACTTTTTTGATAGATAGATTTTTCTATATACCTAGACATCTTTTATATATCTAGATACATAGGAAAGTTGATGTACCAAAAAATTCAAAATGACATAATTTGAAATAGAGGGAGTACTTTATTACAAAGGCTTTTCTATCTTCATAGTAGAACTATATCTATCCTAAATCTGACCATCTTAAACTTCTCTAATCATCACATGGTTAGTAAAAACAAAGTCCTATGGCTACACCTTGGCCTTGCACTTTGTTGTCCATCCTTTGCTCTTCATCTACTCAAAAGAGCTTTTCTATCTTACCTAGCATCCCTCATCTTTACTCTTCACTTGTTAGGCCTTTGTACCATTTGGTCCTTGCCATATCCATTTTATGGCTTCATGTAGCTCAACTCTAGCTTGTGGACTAAGCTTTACTATTCTTCTCAAATGAAACATGTAAGCCGACTAATATTATCATTCGGTTACCGAAACCTAAACAGGTCTTTCAGTTGGCCTTCGTCCTCCTATGCTCTCAATGAAAGGGAACCCCTCACCCCCACCACCCAACTCCACCCGTCGGTTGCCCCCCATTGTATCCCTCAACGTCAGTTGAACAACCACAACCAACGATCTGTTCACTACCCCTGGGCCTCTTATAACCTTAGAGGACATTGGAGTTCTCTGTCGCCCACCCCACAAACCCTAATGTCACCGTCGCCAGGACCATAGGGGCGCACAAGGAAGATAACACGTGTGTTGTGTCATCCAATCACGTGTCAACGTCTGTCTACGCATTGGTAACGATAGCAACACACACCAAAAAAATAAAGATTGTATGACCCATCCACACATCGGTAGGTAGCCACGTTCTTTTCTCCTAGTTATTTTTTGTATTTTCCTATTTTATTTCTATAAATTATGTGTAAGTTTTCCAAATATATTTAATAATGAAGACTCACATTAATAAGTTTTTATAAAATTGTACTAGAAACATTGTGTGTTAAAAAGTCTTAGTCAGGAAAAGACTGTGCAAAAGTTATATATAGAAAAGGTTACGTCGAAGCATGTGGCCGAAGTACGTTAGCAAAAGTTATGTGTTGTAAGTCACATTGTAAAGGTTATCTTTTAGGTCATGTTTGGCTGGCCTCCAACTCTGTCTCCATGCAAAGAGCATTGCCAAACATCCATCTTATAAATGGCTCATTGTAAGAAGCCCAGATGAGATGGAGCCGTTTTTAATTAAAAAAGGAGTGGAGCCAAAAAAAAGACGGCTTTTCCCTGCTCCTCCTTATAACCTTGACAAGAATTAAGGAGTACAAAATTGTCATTAGAGCCGTTTTTATCAAAAGTTTTACGATTAGTCAGAACCTGAGCCTGAGACCTTTTATAACAGGAGCCTGCTTGTAAATTTTGTCCCACAAAAAAAAATTATACACTATATTGTCTGCATATAAGTTTATAAAGGATCCGATGAGCGAGTAGACACTGAGAATGCCTATCAGAATCTCCAACTGCACGTCGGTGATCTTCAGGTCCTTCTTGATGTACATCGCCGCTCCACTCATCACCCCAATATCTGCAGAGTTGATGAATACGTAGTACACAGTGTCACAGACTTCACATGCGAACTTAATTGGAAGGCAAAAAGAAAAAAAAAATCGGCAACAACGAAAGAACTCATGGGTACCATAGCCAAGGATGACGGAGGCCATGGAGGCGAGGATGGCACAGATGGAGGCATACTTGACGTTGCTCTTCTTCCTGGGCTCCGTGGCCTCTGCGAGGTCGGCGGAAGCCATCGTTAATTTAACGGCTACTTCTTTGATCTCAGATTAGAAATAAGGTGCTGAAGGAGACGCATATATATACAGATCAGACAGAGAGCAATGGGCCAATGGGTCTGATACAGGATGTGATCATCCGGTCCTTCCAGTCAACGGTGACATGGCGTTGGACTGTGACTCTGAGCAACAGGCAGGTCGGCTGCTTTCTCATTTTTTCCACAAAACATACAAGAAGATACCCCGTAATATATATAATCATTTTGTGGCCCTTGTACCATCAAGAACAAGCAGTTCGGCTGCTCCTTCCTTCATCTTCTCTTTGTTTTATTTATTATATACTCCCTCTATAAAAAAAAAGGTCTCGCTTCTCAGGCAGCTAAGTTATCCTAAATTTAATCAAATATATATAAAGAAATAATATTCACAAAAGAGATTTTCTCATCGCTAAATTAATAGGAAATATATTCACATAACAAATGTATTTACTATGCCAAGCCTCTAGGGCGGAGGGCTCCATAGGAACACTCCACCGTGCTTCATTTCTCATGCCTTTTCAAATGACTATTTCCGGCAACCACCGTTGCCCTTTTTGTTGTTGTCCATCCTTTGCTCGTCTTCATCATCTCCTCAAAAGAGCTTTTCTATCTCACCTAGCATCCATCATCTTCACTCTTGTCGAGCCTTTACCATTTGGTCCTTGCCATCTCCATTTTATGTCCTCATGTAACTCAACTCTAGCTTGTGGACTAAGCTTAACCATTCTTCTCATGTGAATATGTTAGTCCACTAATATTGTCATTCAATTATCAAAACCTAAACAATCTTTCAATTGGCCTCCGCCCTCCTCTGATCTCAATGAAAGCGGACCAATTGCCCCCACCACCCAAATCCATCCATCGGCTCAACATCGGTTGAACAACCACCATCGATTTTTTCACTACCCCTAGGCCCCTTCTAAGCTCAAAGGACATTGGAGTTCTTTGCCACCCTCCCCACAAACCCTAAAGTCGTTGTCACCAAGAACAAAGGCACTCGAAAGGAAGATGGCACATGTGTTGTGCCATCCAATCACGTTTCAACATCTGTGCGCACATTGGTAATGATAGCAGCACACGTCAAATAAAGATTGTACGACCCATCAGCACTCGGTAGGTAATGTTCCTTTTTTCCTACTCATTTTTTGTTTTGATTTTTCTATTTTCTTTCTTTGCTTCGATATTTAATAACCTCTCTTGCTTATGTATGATACAAACAAACTTTTATGTACCACAACTGTGATGACTAAATTATGTGTAAATTTTTCAAAGATGTTTAACAGAGAAAAGTTACAGATATAATTAAATTGTTATAAAATTGTTCTAGAGCTATCACGGGGAGTCAGAGCAATTTACACATAAAAGAACTTCACCTCCTTGAGAGAATTGCAACCACATACGGGGAGTCGGAGCTAGAGCCAAACCAGGGACCTTTTATATATAAAGAGGAGCCTGAGCCTTCTACTTGTAGCTTTTGTCCCACAAAAGATTTAAGCCCCAACAATTTGTGTGCTTATTAAAAGTTAATAACTTTGAAAATTGGATTGCATAAACGACTACAGGTCCAACATTGGGTCTCATTCCAGCAATCGTCTGTTGACTAGCAGGCCCACATCACATGCATGGCACGAATACTAACACGGCCCATCCACACACATGGTACTAGTAGTACTAAACTACGAAAGATTAGGAACGTCTCTCAACACTGGAGACAAGATACATGAAGTTTATTAAGCTCTACTATGCACACGATGACATGAATCACCCCCAGATTCCGTTCCCGTGAGTAGTTGATTGATTAAGCCTAACTTGCTTCGTTTAATAATCTCCGCATGGTCACGGAACGACAAAGTCATTAGATAGATACAGATGATAAATATCGTTTCCTTGTTACACATTGATTCTCCATGGCTTGCTTGACTCCCTCAGTAGAATCCTCGGACCACTACCAATTTTCTAGCCTCCTCCATGACTCGTGCAGCGAGGCAACAGCACCATCCGCTACACAGACAGATTATATAGCTACTACAGGACGAAGTAACGTACGTTACTGATAGACTCTAATACACACATCCGGTGCCACCACTGGCAACCTGGCATTGGCGGCCTTGGCAACTTCAACAACTTGCGGAAATGCGGACTAAACAAAGCGTGAAACACAGTGCATGTACTTAGAGAAATAGCCACGAGCTGGCCGGCCTGAGCTTGCTGGCCGTCGCTCTCGAGCTGCGCCGGCAGGACCAGCCAGCGAATCTTCCCACGTTACTTCGGCCTAGCTAGCTCATATGGCAACAATGGCAGCTAGCTGCATACGTACTTCACAAGTTCTTCGCACGAACCCCCTCAAGACCCTCTAATTTCAAGTCAGTTGGTGGCGGCCATTTCGAGCTTCTTCTCTTTCGTGGCCCCGTTGTCCTGGGGTGCCAGCTCGTCGTCAGTGGCGCCGAACAGCTTGCTCATCCCCTCCAGCGTCCGGCCACGGGTCTCCGGGAGGCAGGTGAAGAAGAACACCCACGCGAGCACCGCGACGCCGGCGTACATGAAGAAGGCGCCGCCGATGGTGATGGCCTTGGACAGCGAGATGAAGGTCATGGAGATGACGCCGCTGGTCACGCGGTTGGACGCCACGCCCAGCGCGCAGCCGAGCGCGCGCACGTGCAGCGGGAACACCTCCGAGCTGTACACCCACGTGATGGGGCCGAGGCCGATGGAGAAGAAGGCCACGTACGCCATGGTGGACGCGATTGCCACGCCGATGGCCCATGGGATCTTGGTGTCCGGTGAGTGCCCAATGACGGTGAGCCCGGCGGCGAGGCCGACGAGCGAGAAGATCATGCCGCCCACGCTGCTCAGGAGGAGCGGCCGCCGGCCGACCCTGTCGAGCAGGAACGTGGCCACCAGGATGAAGAGCGTCTTGGTGACGCCCACGGCGCAGGTGGTGCCCAGGAGCTGGTTGTCGCTGGTGATGCCGGCGGCCTTGAACACGCGCGGGCTGTACAGCACCACGGCGTCGATGCCGGACGCCTGCTGGAAGAAGTGGATGCCGATGCCCGAGAGGAGGATGCGGCGCATGGCCGGGGTCGGGGACAGGATGAGCTCCTTCCACACCCGCGCCTCCTCGCTGTTCTCCTTCTTGGGAACGGTGACCACGTCGCCGTCCAGCTCCTGGGGATGCCGGCGGCGGCCTTGATGTCGGCGAGCCTCTCCGCGGCCTCCTCTGGCGTGTCGGAGGTCTTCCCCAGCACGACCTTGGCCTCCCCAGGCGGCCTTTCATGACGAGCCACCGGGGCGACTCGGGCATGCCCAGCACCATGAGGCCGAGCACGACGGACGGCGCCGCGCCGATGGCGAGCATGACGCGCCAGCCCCAGCGGAGCGGGAGGTGGGAGAAGGCGTAGTTGGAGACGTAGCCGAGGAGGATGCCGAAGTTGATGAACACCTCCGGGAAGGACGTCAGGAAGCCGCGCGCCGACGCGGGGGACACCTCGGCCGTGTACACGGGCGCGATCATGAGCGCGTAGCCCACGCCGACCCCGGCGACGAAGCGGCCGAACATGAGCATCCCGTAGTTGACGGCGAAGCCCATGAGAAAGGCTCCCGCGAAGAAGATCGCCGCCGCGAAGATGATGGTGTAGCGGCGGCCGATCCAGTCGGACGTCCGCCCCGCCGCGAAGGAGCCGAGGAGCGAGTAGACGTTGAGGATGCCCATCAGGATCTCCAGCTGCAGATCGGTGATTTGCAGGTCCTTCTGGATGTACAGCGACGCACCGCTCATCACTCCGATATCTGCAAAGTCCGGCCGCCGTACCTCATGAGCCCATGCAAAACAAAAGGCAAAAAAAGGGTCGCGTACTACGCTCCCTGCCAAGGGCGAGGTCAAGTGAGTGTGTGTTCGTACCATAGCCGAGAAGGATGGAGGTCATGGAGGCGAGGATGGCGCAGGCGAAGGCGAACTTGACGCTGCCCTTCTTCTTGGGCTCGACGGCCTCCGGCAGCGCAGCGGAAGCCATCGTCGACGGCTTCTTGCTCTGCTCTGTGCTGTGATGTACTTCAGAGAATGCCGATGGTTTAGTGGTGCTCAAGAGAGCTCGTTTCTTTATGGCTGGGGAGTGGGGACGCAGTGAAGTGTTATTCTCATGGGACACAATATATAGACACAGGAGCAGGCAGGATCACCGGTCGGCTCCCATCCAAGGACGAAGTTTCAAACGAAGAACTGGAAGAAATACGGGCCCACATGCGGTCACTGTTGATGTGGGGGTGGGGCCACGACATGGACTGCTTCTCACGTTGCAGACACCGGCGATCTCCATGAGAATGACCACTGGGTCCGGGCTCCTGACGCCATTGGTCTCCCATTGGTAGTTGGCTGTGGCACCGGTTTCTTGAGGCTATCCGCACTCGTCGTACTCTATAGCCATCCTCTAAAAGGAATCTTTTGTCCTGATCATCAAGATTCCGTACTCTACATCAATTTCTTCCGCACTCATCAATACTCTCTTTCATCCTCTATCCCAACTACCTCTACGTGGGTCCCACATGTCAGCCCCACCTCCACCTTATCCACCCACCCCTCTCTCTCTCCCCCCACCCATTTGTCTCTCTTCCTCCCCGGGCGCTCTCCTCGTCATCGCCCGCTGGTCCTCCTCTCTCGGCGCACCCCGGCCCTCCTCCCTCCTGGCGGCGGCAAGGCAAGGCGTCCCCCGCGCGCGGCGGGCTTCGTGGTGGAGCCCCGGCGCCCCAGAGCCGCGGGCGGGCGGGCTCCCTCCCGGAGCTCAAGGCGCGCCCTGCGCGGCCGGAGGCGCTTCGCGGTGGAACTCCCCTGGCGCCTCGCGGCACGGCCGGCGGCGCTCGTGATGGAGCTCCTGCGCGCCCCGCGGCCTGCGGCCGGGTGCTGGCGGCGGTCTCATCTGCCTCCCCCGCGCACGCTGGCCCGGGCGCTCGCCGTGGAGCTCCCGCAGCGCCCCGCTGCCCGCTACCGTGGAGCTCCCAGCGCCCTCGGAGCTCGGGCGGGCGGGCCGGGCGAAGCTGGATGCGGGCGCTGGGCTGGATTCGCCGCCGCACTCGCCCTCTTCTCCCTGCGGCGGCTCACAAGCGAAGCGCATGCTGGGCACGGCGGGCGCGCCGCGGCCCGTGGTCGGCGTCGGCGGCGGCCTCCCTCCCTCCCTCGCCGCGGCGGCGACGGACCTCCCTCCCTCCCTCCCTCCCTTCCTCCCTGCATGGGCGCTGAGCCGGCGCTGCTTGGGCGCAGCAAGAAGCGGGCGTGTTCGGCCGGGCGAAGCAAGCGCTGGGCGGGCCGCCTTGTCCGTCCCGGAAAGCGGCGCTTGGCGGGCCGGGTGAGCGGCTGAGGCCCTTTCCGGGCGAAGCGAGCCGGCCGCCCTCTCTCCTCCGCCCGCCCGCCCCTCCTTCTCTCTCTCCTCCACGGGCCCGGCCACGGGGCGTTCCCCGACGCCCTTACGACGCCCAGGTTTGGCGGGCGGCGGGAGATTCCGGACGCCGGCTCACCTTCGGGGGGACGCGGCTGCGTGTTTTTCGTCCGGGAAAGGGCGTCCCGGATCCCTTCCCAGGGTCCAGTGCAGATAGCCTGAGCTCTTGTTCCCCGGTGTGGCTATCGACTATCGTCTATGCCCGGATGGCCACATGGGACAACGGCTCCTTTGATAAGCTGAATTAGGTAATGCAAGTGACAATAAACAATGGTAAAAGCGCACCAGTGATTGATTTGCTTTCTTTGTAGGTACTTGTACATGATATCTTTGGGGTCATAAGGTCCAAGAAGGGGGGGAAAAGGTCACCCTAAAGTGCAGCCTACGGTGAGACTTTTCAGTGTGCGTGCAAAAATCCTCTTTGTTTTACATTAACAAAGTCATAAGGTAGCATATAATTAAGGCAAAATTTTAGCTTTTTTCAGAAGAAGAAGAAGAAGACAAAGTAATAACCAACCTCTAATGTTATGTAGTACTCGTCCGTTCTGGACTACGACACATCTCTAAAAATTTAAGAAAAATAAAGGAAATATTGAATGACCCAGATTAAACCCAAAATAAGAGGTTTATCCTTAAATTATAGTTACTTCTTTAATAAATTTTATTAAATCTGGACATGAATGTCATGTAGAATGTCTTATATTTCAATATAAATTTAAAGGCTTTTGTTGCGGTACTCGAAATGACTGTGGACCGTCTATTTATTACGATCCAACGGTCATGATCATCTGTTACCTTCTAGGAGGTAATAGTATTTATTGAATTTTTATTTTATAAAAATAGGGTAAATAAGGAAGGTTTGAAATATTAAAAATCTTTTTTTAAGATTTGGTTGTTAAGATTTGGTTGATGCATGCGAAAATCTTATTGATTTAGGTTATCACGGCATGCAAGATGCGATTTTTTGCGCGGACGATTTTTCCCTGGCGGCACGATTTTTTGCCGTGAATATTGGATCCATGGCGGCAGAGCGTCTTTATTGCGGCGGAGGCGGAGCCTCCGGCGGTGGCGCGTCACACCCGTCCGACGTCGCCGTGGTCCGGCGGTGCTGCGTCAGCGGCGTCTCGCCCTTCGTCGGGCGTCAGCGGTACCCCGAGGGACAGGCGGTTTATTTTCGTGAATGCGCCCATCTTCCCCGATTTGAAGGAGATTCGGTTCCGATGTTTCAGGGAGAAATCAGATTGACATGGGGAAGAAGTGCGAGCGCACCAGGCCGGCGGTTGCGCTGCGCGAGGAGGGTCGAGACGCGAGATTGGGGAAGCTGCATGCGGAGGATTTCACGAACCGGCGGCTGCGGTGTGCGAAGTTCAGATAAAGCACGCGGGATTTCCCCTCCCGTGAGGGGGGGGGGTGCGGGTGTTTTATTTTTTGTTTTTTCTTAAATTTATTAATTTATTTAGTAATTAAATAAATTGTGAAAATCAACGATCTGGATCGATTATGAGATATTACCTCCTTATAGGTAAACGGAGTACCTGAGCATAGCCTAAATTTAAAAGTCATAATGCACTACATTTCAAGTAAGATGGAGTAACTACCGAGCTCATCTTGTTTCAGAAAAAAAAAAAAAAAAAAAACTACCGAGCTCATCTGCCTAGATAACATGTGGGTAGCACCTTTTTCACTGTAACATTTTGAATTTTTTAGTTCAAAATATTTTTAAGATTTCAAAATATTTTTAAGATTTATTTTATTTGTTACTACATCCATCCACCCATACTACATAAAGCTATGGTCAACCATTTTACTGTCTTAAATTTATTATCGTCTCCCTATTCTCTTGGTAAGCTCGATATCTCAGTAAAATTAAGTTAGCCTTTAGTTTCCTCTTGGTAAGCTCGATATCTCAGTAAGATGACTATCAAAGTCTGTCATAAATTGTCTAATTATTTGCCCTCTTATAAATTTAAAATTTTCTTATACCTTACAGACCATCTTATGTCTACCCTAAAACATTACCGGGTTTATCACAATGCTACACGTGTCTGCTATAGTTTTTGCTTTCTCAAACAACCACAGGTTAGAGATCTATTGAAACCTCAAGCCTTCCTAAATTAATAGCATGAAACCATCACTGATCATCATGTTAGTGGGTCACTCATCTCCATGCCACTCTATTTTTTTAGGTTATGTTGCAACCATATTTAGTTCTAGGTTTGGCCACAATCCAACTTATCATAGAGAAAAAAAAAAGACAAACAATGCCCATTGTGTTGTGAGTTTGTCATGCATGCACATCAAGGAACTGATAGGCAAATTGGACGTAAGATATCAAAATCGATATGTTTTTCATGATTTTGTAATAAACTCGTAATCTTGGTAGCAAGAATCCGTTCCAATTGGACTCAAGCAATAATCACTGGAATTGACACATAATATTTGGATCAACTTCAGTCTTGACGTCAAACCTTTTGGACAAAAAAAAAAAACAGGGAAGAGATTTTAGACATGGTTGGAGGGTAAAACACTTTGGATTACAGGAAACTGCTTTAGCATTTTGCGAGCATGCGGTGGCCTTAATTAGTGAGCATAAAGGCCTTTGTAAGACCCCATCTCAGAGAAGAGGTGCTACATGATGGAGTTGATAGAGCAAAGCTAATCTTGATGAGGTGAAATAGTCCCTAACACCCCTAATACAATTCATATACACGCTGAGATATTTTCTCAGGTCGGCATGTGCATGTGCACCTTGCAATAAACTACTACAAGCGATTAGTGAATAAACTGCAACTTGCACTGCAACTACGTTCACATGTCACATGCATGTGCAACACCTAAATAATGATAGTACCTGAGAAAACCATAACTTACCTACTCGAATCTAATTTACTATTTTAAAATGAAGAATTCATCTACATGCTGAAAATATTATTCCAGGGCCAACGCAAGTCAGAGATCAGAAGAATAAATACGATCATTATTTTCAATGGAATACTCCAACGTCCATTTGTTGAAAAATGCTTGCCTCCATCGCCAGAAAAAAGAAATGCTGCCTCAGTTTGTAATCCATAAAATTAATATTTAGTCGGCGTTATTATGAACGGGTTTCGATCATATATACATATAATTGAAGCGCCAAAACCGGCGGCTTCTGTGGTTAAATAATTGCCCTGTGCCAGCTTCTAGTCAACTGACGTGGTTCGTTTCAAAATAAAAAAAAATAGTATGACTTATTATTATATAACAGTACTATTTGTGTTTAATTTATGACTTCAACCAAATTTTAAGGAAAACAATTCAGCATTTGAGCGTAATTGATTTCCTCTCCAGCTGTCCAGCAACCAAATGGCCTCGTATTATAAAAAAAAAAAAACGGGCACTGCAACTTGGCAATAGTTGACGCCATAATAATTTCAGATAAACAAATCTCCCAATTCTCAATGATACTTTGACAATCTTATAGTATGTTCCCATGCTAGTTAATCCTTGTTGTTCACATATCTGACTTAATTCCTCCAAGTTTTTTGCGAGCCTTTTATGTTAGAGATTAACATGATTGAAATCATTAGCTACTAAATGGCCAACAAGATCCGGCCGGTGATTTTTTGAGCCACACCGTTAAAGAGATATTTACAAAAATATTGGCCAATTTACCATAGCATCCTTAAGGTTTTTAGATTTATTTATAGTAAGCAATTGTTGCTAGGCGTAAATATTAATATCCTCTTGAGGATAGGTTGTAATCTCATCTTATTTCTCACTTCATCTTATTTCTCACTTCAAGCTCCATCAATGATCTTGCGCCATGCTGCCATGATAGGCTTAAATGACCATTTTACATCATTGTAGTAATTAATATTGCAATACAGAATTTAAATACTTTTAATAAAATAAAAAACAAGAGTCTTGACTAAAATGTATAGAAAGCACAAGAAATTTCTAATTAACCCATGAAAAAAATGGTGCAACTAATAGTAAAACCAAAAGTTAAAATATGGATTCGTCATATCAAGAGAGACATGGCGTGAGCCTCTATAATTTGAGCTAACACATATTATTGGAAACACAAGGATGTGCGATCTCTATGGATATGGACTAACTGGTAAGTTTGCTACAGCTGAATATAGTTCACAAAGTATGTGTATGTGTACACTGTAAAATTAATTTTAATTAGTTGTACACAATTGTTTTATATTATTGTATGTCTTAAGATTATAATAAGCCGTGTATGAGTGTAGTAAAAGGTTGGTAGACTCTAGTATAGATATACGACGTGCGTACTTGGCTTCATGTGCACACAATTTTCTGGCCCAATCGGTCGAAGACTAGCTGGCAGATTCTCGTTGAATTTTACAGGACTTTCGTGCCGCAAATTATTGTTTGAGACTCATGACTTGTCTGGCATCCATAATCCACAGTTATAGTGATCCGTCAAACTTCGCCGAGGCAGAGCGAATAGGCGATTTGCCCGCCCGGCCGTGTCAGCCGTGCACGTCACCTGGTGAGCGAGGCTTTCTTTACTTTATTTACTTGTTACGTGCCTCGGTGAAACTGCAGATTTGAACGTACTGCCGAATGTCGCGGAAATTAAATGTGATCGGGGGACCAGGTCAAGGTTTTTCTTACCGTTCGGTCTAAAAAAATCGTCGGCGGGTGGTTTCGGCTAACCGGCCGGTTTAAAACGGTTACCGAAAAAAACCGGCCAAATTCAAATGTCAAATTCGAATTTTGAAGTAAACTCAGTTCAAACGGTAAAGCCCGATTAACCGGCCGGTTAGTACCGGTTACCGACCGGTTTAAATGGTAACCGGTCCTAACCGGTCTGGTGTCTTTTTTTTTTTTGCTAGAAAAAATTATTTTTTCGGCATGACCTTTGCAGAAATTGATGTCCAAGAGCACACAAAGTCATAATAAATATTGTCACACAAATACATAGTGCATAAATATATAGTCGGTACCCACCGGCGGCTAACAAAGTCACACCAACGAAACAACAAATAGTCCGATAGAAATACATGGTCTCATGCACGTATCAACGCTGCGATATGAATGGAAAGACCCCCATTCCGCACCCTTGCTCATACTCGGCGGTGGACATAAGATTGATACCTCGCACTCGAAGGAGGTCCGCCTTGAATTGTTGCCAAGTTTGGCCCGTCCATGCCGCCGTTGTCTCCCATTCTTGAACTAACATAGTGTAAAAATTAGGGTCCTCCCATTTATAGACCCATCTAGTCGGAGGCTGCATGCTCATGTCAGGAATAGTATAGTTGTAAGTAGCCTGTGAGGTATCGCTGTAGGAGGAAGAAGAGTATTGTGGAGTCTCGTAGTCCGTCGGTGCATAGGCACTCCTCTGCGAAGACGGCTGTCCATGGTCTTCATCCTGAGTAGCATGTGTGAACTGCGTCTCGCCTGCAATGAACCATAATTAGAACTCACATAATAGAAACAAATATGCGTAAGTAGGTGCAATTGATACTTATGAAGTGAAGACCACCACCACCACCACCACCACCACCACTACCATACCCACCACCACCACCATACCCACCACCGTCACCGCCATCATCATCGTCATCAGAGCTGCTATCTTGAGACTCCTGATATGGTGGACTACGCTGACCCTCATCGTCCGTCTCTGCGTCGCTGCTCACTACTTCTTCTACTTTTTTTTCTTTTTCTCGGTGACGCTTGGGGTTAGTTTGCTTTGGTCCGATCTGCAACTTCCTCTTTCCTAGGTGGCTGTCACCCACATGTTTACGGGCCCAATCACTGATGCAATCATCCCCCGTAGCCCTGCGTAGATCTTAGGGGTCTATTTGGTCTCTGCTAACACAAATAAAAAATACCATGAATAAATTGTGGTACATAAGTGGCTAACTCAAACATGAACAAAAAATACCCGACAATATGGCAAGGCATAGGGACATCAACATCATCACCATCCTCATCCAAGACTGGATCCTGGTTCGATCTCTCATACTCCATCCATTCCCGAACCGGATTATCCCGATCATAGAATGAAATTTACGCAAACGGTCAACAAAATCACCTTCTTCACGCGGTGCGGGGCGGTGACCTCCCAAGACGTAGCCGAAGGTTGTAGTTGACATACACAAGCTTGTTTAGTTTCTTGTGCGACAACCGATTGCGAACAACCGTATGGAGCAAGGCAAAAGTGCTCGTTTCGCTCGCATCCTTTGGAGGAGACACAGCGTGCAACAAGCGCCAAAGCAAGACGCCGCAACGGCGGCGTGTGTCTACCGAAACGCATCCAACGGGGCCGCTGCAAGTGAAACCCATTATGTTAGGTACATATACAAAAAGAGAAAAAAAACGATGTTGACACTTCTTAACATCGCTACCAAAAATAGAGATAAATCCCTATCTCCGGCAACGGCACCAAAAAGCGTGTTGATATCCATTGCGCCCTTGAATGATCGCAAGCGCACGGATACCGTTGTAGCTTTATCCCAGAGTATTCCAGGTTTCGTTCCACTGAGAAAGGTGTGAGATCAACTACGGTCTAACTTAACTAGGGGTAGCAGTAAGGTGAAGGTAGAGACTAGATTAGGGTAGAACTAAGGTAGAACTAGGGCGACAATTAATAGGGTTGAGAGCAGCAATCAAGGTTGATGATAATAGGAGAGTAGAGAGGATAACTATAGTTCACTTCTTCTAACTTGGGCAAGTCTATGTCTTATATTGCTAACTGGGGACATTACATAAGGAGAGACACCGACATAGGATGTAGATCTCCTTAGCAACCGCGTCCTACTTGGCGTACAAACTTGATAGTGGGATACATAGGATTCAACAGAGCTATAAGTCACCTCCACGAGCTACCACCAAATCCGGAATGTAGGGTGCATCCACGATTATCCTAAGCCTAAGCACCATGCTTACACCTACGATAATACTCTAATCCCCCTAGGAAGAGAATAAAGCACTCAAAGAGAGTCATGATCCAGATAAACAATATAGGCATAGAACTTACTTGATTAGAAGTTGATCACCAGAGACATCCCAGGAGCAAGCTCAAGTAGAGCTTGATCCCGCCAAGGTACAAACCGTAGAGAGGGCACCGACGGGCCGGCACCTCCTTCTAACTCTTCCCTCACTCTCCATCTCACTATTATCTAAAGACTAGATCTTAGAGAGGACTAATCTTCTCTTGATGGCTGGCCCCAGAGAGGTTATCCATTCGAGGGACACCTCTCAATTAGGGTTTAAGAGAATTACAAATGAATGCGTGTTGCTCTGGGGGGTTCTGCCCTCCTTTTATAGCCCGGTGGGATGAACGTGAGCCCTTGGATCAAACCGATTTTGGCGGACGGTGAGATTAAAACCCTAAGGCGGTGGAGCATGTGGGCCGCGGGCTGGGCACGATTGGCCCTGCGTGAACCGGGCCGGCGGTGCAGGGGGTGGGACCGGTCGGTCCCACTCCGGCCCGTTCGCGGTCCCGCTTTGCCGTGGTGTCTTCTCGCGCCTTACGGAGTCTTCTAGTGCAGCCCTCGCGGTGGAATTCATATCTGATCATCCGGAACTCCAAAAAAGGCAAATGATATGTCCGTTTCGATCGTCTCGACAAGCTCTTCGCAGTGGTGCATTCCAATTCATCATTTGAGGTGCTTGTAATCTGTCATGTTTGTCCTTTTTTATAGCTTTTCCGATGTGTTTCTGCAGAGACAAGGATTCACCAAAACTCGTGGAATTCCATTAATGTAAACCCTAAGTCTATGTTGGTGATCTCCAATGTGCCTCTTTCAGGAGTTAGTTGACGGGTAAATTTGGTCATTAATAGCCGTCAACAACACCCCCACACTTAACCTTTGCTAGTCCCTTAGCAAAGCTAAGCTCAGAAAGCTTATCAAAAGATATGTATAAGTTTAAGCATTGTAGCCATCTTGATGTAACTCCTCAGAAGTATACCTGCATTTAAACAAAAATTCTCCTCCAAGCTTAAGCAATAACTGGGCTGATCTTCAAACTGACTCATGTTTCCTTTGACTATGGGGCTTATCAGCTCTTACTTGGGTCTTGAGCAATTAAAAGATAGAAAGATCCAGTCAAGCACTATGTCTCAAGCTCTTTGTTCAACTATCATTCTGGAGGTTTTAGAGGTTTTTAAATAAAACTCAGAGTTTCCCATGTATGACACTCTCAAATCTCTCAGTGTATGTGGTATTTGTGGATTCTCACCAAGGCAGTAATGATGGTTGCCTTTCTTTTCATCCTGTAACTAAAACTTATGTGGAGCTCATAGGTGAGGAGAAAACTTGAAAGAGCAAACTTGTGATGCATTTGTTGTAAAGTCAAACAATGGATCCATGGAGAAACAAGTCATACAATCGAATCAAGATGTGCAAATGTATGGATATGATGGATATGTGGTGGAACCTAATTCTACTATGCTCCTTGAAGACATATCTCTCATTTAGAATATGAAACTTGGCCAGAGAGTATGAGCTATCTTTTTCTTTCTTTTTTGTGTTTTTTTCATCAGGGAGGCAGGCATCTAAGTACCCATTGCTCTTCAACTCCCTTAGTTTTATTTTTTTGTTTCATAATAACTTTTACATAGCTCATAACACTCCTTTTGGCATAAAAGATTTTTTTAGAGATAGCAACAAGAACATGGAGCATTTATTGGGTGGCTATCTAATGGAAGTATTTTTGGTGTTCTCTCCTAGTGTAGGAGCAAAACATTTTTAGATGGGTGTAGATGGAATGGCATGTTGTTGCGCCTACTCTAATGTAGAGTAGTGCATATGAAAGTAGACTGTAAGTGGATCTTGATTCAAGAGCATGACAAGTCTCTCACAAGGGTCACAAAGGTTGACGAAACTCAATGCAAGACAAGAAGCATATATATGGATGTTTATCTAGCCTATCTCATCATTTTTGGCTCTGGTGGGAATGTAAGCTTTGTCATACAGGAACTCATCATGTAAGGTTTTGTATTTTTCAAAAGATAAATCTCCAGAACTCTAGTGTCACTCAGAACAGGCTCAGAGCAAATCTTCATGTCAAAACAGTTAAACCCAAAACTCGGAAAAACTTATGTCCAAAAACTAAGCACTTCAAAGGTGTTATGACAGAGCAGTTTTTCACCATTTTCATCTTTAGGGATCATCTTTAGGGCTTGCCTATTTATTGACTCATATATATACTAATATTTTTATTGGATTTTACATTTTTTAATACTCATACTATAAAAGACTCTAAAGACTCTAAAAAGCATGGACCTTCATGTGTCCATATATTTTTGGTAATTTTAAGTTTTCTTATGATACTATGGTGAATCTTCATGTGCTCATATATTTTTGGTATTTTTTATTTTTATGACTGACTCGATAATCGCATAGGTACACTTACGGGTACCTAGGGGATGCCTTCCCCAAAGCTAGTTGTTGTCGTGGTTGAGCATTGAAGCTGAGCGGTCCTCACGGTGGAGCTCATGCTTACAAGAGCAAGTGTAGTCGGGAATCTCGATCTCATCCAACAAGAAGTTGCTTCCTCCACACGGTGATTAGGCGTGGTGTTGGAAAGGTGTACTTCAAGTGATGTCGATGAAGATTCCTAGGTGGACTAGCTCTTAGAGTCATCCTGCAGAACAAACATCTCACACAAAAACACCAAAACTTATGGAACGGATTAGGGTAAGCGTTAGTGGTTAGCCGTTTCACAAATCCGGTTGTTGTGAGAGATTTTTTAAAGGTTGTTATAGTGTATACAAGTGTAGCAAGATGCTCAATGATTATTTTTAGATTTTCTATTTTTGTTATGCAGAAAAGAAAACATGTATGCATAATTATTTTTGTTATTTTTATGCCACCACGGTGAAGACTCCTATGGGCTTTTACACACCATAAAACTATTCACATAGGGCTTTAAGTTAATGCATGAATTATCTAATAAGATGAATACCTATTTATTTAGTATTATTTTTTTTTAATGTAATGCTAATGCGGAAAAGTAAACATGCTAAAGGGAAAATAATCCATGAATTGCAAGAAAGTAAATATGGATAACTACCGATGTTACCTCACGGCAAGGGTTTGGATTTTTAAGTCCTCCGGACGGGGACTTCTCCCTTTTGTTGATTGCTCCAGTGTTGACACAATTGAAGTTTCTTTGGTTGCGTGCATGGGAGTGCTTCTTCTCCAAGCTAGCTCTTTCAGTGAAGATTAAGATTCTATGCTGATGCCCTTTATGATGTCTCACCTTCTTCTACCTAACCCGTCTTGATCTTGAGATTTGATTTTGCGTTGACAGGTCCAGGACCTCCACTTGTACAAAGTAGGGAATTGACTCCCCCCACACTTCGCTTAAAGTGTGTCCCCGCTCATGAAGACAAGGCAGAATCAAGTGCATGGGCTCTACTTGGTGGGAAAACACCAGCGGAACCAAACTTCTATTCCACATCTCTTGTCTTTAGTCACGTTGAACAACATGGAGTTGATGTTGTGTGCTTTGTTCAATATTATCATGACAGGTAAGATCGGAAGGTTGAGCAAGGATGTAACATTTAAGTTTATTAGGCTACAAGAGTTGAAGTGCTTAACCCAAGAAAGGATTGTCTATACGTACATGATGTGTCGGTCTTTACATGATCATGACTATCATCTTCCAAGCATAAGATGTGTAACTTTTTAGCTCATTTGGTTAAGACTACAAATCAAGATAGTGATGCTATGAACAACCTCCAAGAACTAGACATGTTGAGTTAATCAGGATTGATCATGGATAATTATTACTCAAACATGTTAAGTTCTTTATTCATGTTTATACCAAAACCAAGGAGAAGCATTTTAAGTAGTGACCATTTACCTTTGGGTGTTACCTTCATCAGTGGAGCACGATGACACCATGTGATGAAGAGTAGATGACTCTTGATGGTCCTTTTGTTTTGCTTGTTGCTTTTCTTGTTTGGTCAACTTCACATCTCGGTTCATAGTTCCTCTTGTTCCTAGGTGGTGCTCTTTTTGTCATGCCATCTTTTTTTTTCTCTTTGCCATTTTGGATTTTTATGCCCCACAGGATTAGTGGACAACACATACCCGAAGGAGTATACCAATTTGAATGGAGGGATTGTTGTCTAGTCCTTCCATCAATGATGAATGAGCCGTCTCTTCAGTGTGCAAGTTATCATGTGCGCTGTTTGATCTCTCATTTGAATTCATCTCTTGGCTTACCTAGATTGGATTTAGAGTTTCCTACAGGGGTTAGTCCAACAAAATATCTAATGTCTACTATAGCATACTTTCAGTTCAAGAACCAACCTAGACACCACGTCTAATTTGATTCAGGAAGGCATTTTAACCTAAGCACCAAGCTTAATTTAAAAGCCTTTGGAAGTAGGATTAGCACCTCTAAACTAAGCACCATACTTAATTTAAAAGATATGTGATCATACTCCAAACCTTAAGCATATTATAGCAAGCACAGATAGCATGGAAGCATTGTCGAGATTCATTATTCAAGTAGAGATAAAAGGGCATGATTGTTATATGGTAAATTGAGCATGGCTTAAAGGTAGAGACAACCAAAATTAGCAACATGGCATGAGATTTTTCAGGGAAGCATATCCCCCACACTTGAGTTCTTGCAAAACAAGATCAAGTTTGGATGGATGTTTTTAAATGTTGCTTAATTGGTTGGACATACCTTACACCATCATCCTTCATTCATCTTGCTTCAAACCTGGAAAGATTAGTAACAAGAATACCCGAAGGAATATTTTCACAATTATTTCACTATGCTCATCTCATAAGGGCGTTCCGGCAAGAGTTCATGTTGTCTATCGAAAGCGCTAGTTCTTGGTCAAAAGCTCATTTTTGGGAAACCTCAGAATCGCACTTCAAGATGGTGAAGTGGTTTCCCCTCCAACACCAATCCTTATCTACCTACCTCAAGATCCACACATCGAGACTTGCAATATTTATGATAAACATATGCATCTACAAACTCCCTTTTAAAGTTTTTATGGACAGGATGTATAAGGGGTTGAAGATCTCAAGTGTGGTCATGGTAGAGAGACCACGAGATTCAAGAGATGTGTCAAATGAGCATGGTTTCGATGAGGTCTTTTTGTGGTAGCTTCTATGCTCATTGATGTCATCTCTCTCACCAATCTCCAAGGATGATTCTACATGAATGTTTATAGGCGAAAATATTATCTCCTTTATTTCATGCCTATGACTTTCATCAATCATATTATTGTCTAAGATCTCCTTGGGATTGGGGGCTCTCAAGTTGGTCTCATTAATGGCCTCCTCTAAAAGTGGGTGAGTTATAAGCTCATCATTGAGATCTAGGCCGAGGCTAGATTCTATTAAGGATTCTTTATGGTCCATCCATTCTACACATTTCAGCCATTGTTGTAGCGCTTCTTGGTCATCTTCAAGTCTATCATGATTCCTATGCTCTAAGTGTCTTAGTAGATCTCTAAGGTTATCATGAGACTTAGGAGAACAAGAGTCAGAGAATTCTTTGGGGTCAAGGATGGGTTTTAAGATGGGTTCAGATAAGACATCTAATGTGGGCATAGAAGAAGAGAAGATAGGGTTAGAATCAAATTGACTTGGCTCTCCTTCTATGGTATTATTAGACATGCTATCCTTGAATTCTTCCCAAAGAAGATGCTTTCTAAGAGATTCCTTCTCAAGAGGATTTGAATTATGTTCACTCGAAGGTCTCTTATAGGACTGGAAGTTTAGGCTCTCCCCGATATCAACACCAAAAAGATTATACTCTAAAGGTTGAATTTCTTCTTCCCTTGGTGGATTTTAGGGCATGGATGGTTCGGGACTGATAGCTAAATGTTGGGATTGGAATAAGTGCGATTTAGCTATCGAAACTTCCTCTTGTCTAGGAAACAATTCCTTCTCTTTCTCAGGGAGGTCATAGTGAATGCTAGGGCAGGGTGTCCTTCCACAAATTTTCTCAAGCAAAGACCTCGCTTCACTAGCAGTCACATGAAGAAAAGATCCTCTAGAAACTATATCAAGGGTCTGCTTAGAATCCTTACTAAGTCCTTGGTAAAAGTGTTGAAACAACGCTGAGTCTGAAATGGAAAGGTTTGGGCCTGTAGTGAGGAGATCAATAATTCGATCCCATGATGTTTCTAGAGACTCATCCTCTAATTGTTTAAAGCGTAGAACCTCTTCCCGAAGATTAATCACCTTAGAGATGGGAAAGAATTTGGTTTGAAATTCAGAACATAGCAATTCCCAATCTCCTTGCATACTTCCTACGGTTTTGTTGTACCAATATTTAGTTTTTCAAGTCAAAGAGAATGGAAAAAGTTTCCATCGTAGAGTCTTATCAGATATGCCAGCAATGCGAAAGTATGCGCATCTTAGTAAGAACTCCCGTAGGTGTGAGTATGGGTTTTCATCGCCTTCTCCTGAGAAGGATTGTTTTTGAACAAAATCTATCCAACACGGGCGCAGCTCATAACCAGGAGCTAAGATAGGCTCTGAAGATTCTAATGGCCTAAAGCTTGCGCTCGTGGGTTTAGCATATTGATTGATAGGAATGTGACTCATGCTAAACCACAAGTTAAAAAGAAGATAGAAAGAAGAAAGAAAGAAAAAGATAAGAAACAAGGATAAAGAGGAAAAAGAAAAGTTAAGCTAGGTCCATAGTCAACTCAGCAAACCGTTTCCCCGGCAACGGCGCCAAAAAGCTTATTGACACTTCTTAACGTCGCTACCAAAAATAGAGATAAATCCCTATCCCCGGCAACGGCACCAAAAAGCGTGTTGATATCTGTTAACGCCCACTGAATGATCCGCAAGCGCACGGATACCGTTGTAGCTTTATCCTAGAGTATTCCAGGTTTCGTTCCACTGAGAAAGGTGTGAGATCAACTACGGTCTAACTTAACTAGGGGTAGCAGTAAGGTGAAGGTAGAGACTAGATTAGGGTAGAACTAAGGTAAAACTAGGGCGACAATTAATAGGGTTGAGAGCAGCAATCAAGGTTGATGATAATAGGAGAGTAGAGAGGATAACTATAGTTCACTTCTTCTAACTTGGGTAAGTCTATGTCTTATATTGCTAACTGGGGACATTACATAAGGAGAGACACCGACATAGGATGTAGATCTCTTTAGCAACCGCGTCCTACTTGGCCTACAAACGGGATAGTGGGATACATAGGATTCAACAGAGCTATAAGTCACCTCCACGAGCTACCACCAAATCCAGAATGTAGGGTGCATCCACGATTATCCTAAGCCTAAGCACCATGCTTACACCTACGATAATACTCTAATCCCCTAGGAAGAGAATAAAGCACTCAAAGAGAGTCGTGATCCAGATAAACAATATAGGCATAGAACTTACTTGATTAGAAGTTGATCACCAGAGACATCCCAGGAGCAAGCTCAAGTAGAACTTGATCCCGCCAAGGTACAAGCCGTAGAGAGGGCACCGACAGGCCGGCACCTCCTCCTAACTCTTCCCTCACTCTCCATCTCACTATTATCTAAAGACTAGATCTTAGAGAGGACTAATCTTCTCTTGATGGCTGGCCCCAGAGAGGTTATCCATTCGAGGGACACCTCTCAATTAGGGTTTAAGAGAATTACAAATGAATGTGTGTTGCCCTGGGGGGGTCCTGCCCTCCTTTTATAGCCCGGTGGGATGAACGTGAGCCCTTGGATCAAACCGATTTTGGCGGACGGCTGAGATTGAAACCCTAAGGCGGTGGAGCATGTGGGCCGAAGCTGGGCCTGATTGGCCCCTGTAGCAGACCGGCCGGTCTGGGGTGGGACCGGCCGGTCCCACTCCGGGCCCGTTCGCGGTGCGTTTTGCCGTGGTGTCTTCTCGCGCCTTCTGGAGTCTTCTAGTGCAGCCCTCGCGGTGGGATTCATATCTGATCATCTGGAACTCCGAAAAAGGCAAATGATATGTCCGTTTCGATCGTCTCGACGGGCTCTTCGCAGTGGTGCATTCCAATTCATCATTTGAGGTGCTTGTAATCTGTCATGTTTGTCCTTTTTGATAGCTTTTCTGATGTGTTCCTGCAGAGACAAGGATTCACCAAAACTCGTGGAATTCCATTAGTGTAAACCCTAAGTCTATGTTGGTGATCTCCAATGTGCCTCTTTCAGGAGTTAGTTGACGGGTAAATTTGGTCATTAATAGCCGTCAACAAACGCGTACGAAGAAATTCTTACATGGGGTTGTCTTTGGGTCTGTCGCCATTCTCATTGCCAGTTCGCTCCCAAACTCACCGAGCTTCTGTCGAAATATGTCAGCCTCCTGCAATGCCTGCACTGCTATTTCAACATCCGCCATGCGCGCAAATGCATCCTTCAATGCATTAAACATTTCTGGAGTGGGATCTAGTTTGTATGCAAGCTTCGGATTTAGGACAGCAGCTGCAAAATTTGAAAAACAATATACGTTAAATATTGAATATAAACAGCTTGGTAAAAAAATATAAGTCATGATCATACACGCACCAACATAGGTGCCTATGTAGACATCGAAATCCTGGCATCTAGAATCTGTTTGTACTCATTCCATATTGCCACATTAGTTGCGAAGAAATCCTTCATCTCCCTGTTTGACCATCCGGAAGGCGCATACACCACATCACACAAGTTCGGCCGCTTATCTTGATCGAAGAAAGCGAAGGAACTTGTACACCGGCCGCATCTTGTGTTGATGATGTATTTCAACCCTTCCCACCACTGTATATTTGACAACCTTGCATGAGCATAACGACCTTCTTCGATCCACGCCCACTTGCTGTAAAAACTTCAGGAGATCCCATCCCTTTGCATGAATTTTTCATGTTTCCGGTAAAAAGCTCTCGAGGAACATGTAGTTGGTCCCAAATCTAGTGGCATTCCACTTGACCAACTCACCACCAATACCTTTCGTCATCATTGCATGCAACGAACCATGGTTGTGCAACCAAGTTGAAATGCGCTTGCAAACCTTGATCATACCGGCATGTTCCAACCTCTCACCAATGTCCTTCAACATCAAGTTGACGGTGTGTACAAGACAAGGTGTCCAAGCAATGTTGTCATACTCCTCCGTAAGATGTTTGCATGCTTTCTTGTAGTTCGAACCGTTGTCGGTGACCACATGAACGACATGCTCCCATCCAATCTCGTTCACCACCTTACGAATCTCCTGAAAATAATAGGCACATTTATTAGTAACGTCGGAAAGAATATGCAAGTGGAAAAAATTAATAGACACATATAAAAAAAAATAGGCGCATGTGGAAAAAAATTACCCAGTAGAGGTATGTGGCCGATTGACTCCTTCCAGTCGCATCAATAGACTTGTGAAACCAGGTCACCCCATTGCAATATATCAGAAAGTTGATCACACTCATTCTAGTCGGGTCAGTCCAAGAATCACACATCAACATGATGCCAAAAGTGGGCCAATCCTTCTGAAACTTTGCGTACCTAGCCTTCAAGTCGTGCTCGTTCATATCAAGGTACTTGCCATCAATTTCCCTTCCAGTGGGTGACGTGATACCTTCACCTGCAACAATAACCAAATCATTAGATTAAAGAAACAAAGGTAATGCAACAAGTTCTCCAAGTATAGCTACTTACCCCACTTCTGTGTCTCTCTGACCGCACTTACAAAGTACGGACTATCGGCCTGTCGTCCAGGGATTCCTGCAATATGGAAAAAATTTTCCCAAGCTTTACCAATAGCTTCCTTCGCATTCTTACCCTTCTGCGTCCATTTGCCCATATCAATCCTTGGTTGCACCATTCCTCTCCTCCCACCGGCTGCCAAATTATAGTCCTCCACCACCACAGGAGTCTCCCTCCGTGAACCTGTTCTACCAAAGAGCCTCCCCAAAGGATTCCCCTACGAACCACCACCCTGCGAACTACCCCCTCCTCGCTCGTAAGTACCCCCTCTCTCTTCCATCCCCTGTCGGTAGTCATGTTCTTCTTTGGACCGGCGGAGTGCTTCCTGCAACTGAGCATCATATTCATCTTGATCGAGGGGAGTATTTCCCTCCGCTGCAGCCGCCTCTCGTGCCAACTTCTTTCGAGCCCGGTCAGAAGTTGCCTTTCTAGTCCTCTCAATATCCCGCTGAAAATACTCCCGGACATCTGGTGGCACCCTGTTGCAATACACCACCTCACCCCCTCGTCCAGCCAAATGCTGTTTCAATCTCGTGCAACCACCACCTGATTTCTGAACATTACAATAGTTGCATTGTCATCCAGGAGCAAGATTCTCGCCATGTTCCCATACAATGTCTTTGTGTCTTCCTGACATTGTGCACCTGCGAACGAACATGAAAAAATACAAAAGAACCAATCACATAAATAAAATTTACACAATGTCACACCTAAATAAAATATACGTAAACAATATGCCTAAATCATTTACAAAATAATACCTACACATCCTACCTCTAATCCTAAATCCTAAAGCAAAATAAACCTACACATCCTACCTCTAATCCTAAATCCTAAATCAAATCCAATCTAAATCCTAAACTAAATGTTTGCTAAAACCTATCTAAAGCCTAAATCAAATGATACCTACATTCTAAAAACCTACCTAAAGTTATTACCTACCTAAATCATACCTAAACCCTACTCTAAATACAAAAGAAAACAAAAAAAACATTTTTACCTCGGGCGGTAAGTCGCATGACCGACTAACCCGACCTAACTAACCGGCCCGGCCGGCTAACAAGGCCGCCCGCCCGGTCTCCACGGATCCGGGGCCGGGCCGGTAAGCCGCCCCTCCCTTCGGTTAGGCTGGGGCGGAGGCCGGCTCGAGAGACCGGCCGGCCGGTTAGTGCAGGGGGGAGGCGACGAGAGAGCGGGGAGGGGGAATCGGCCACGGGGAGGGTTCGCCCCCCAACCCCCCGCGGTAGGCAATAAGTGCCCTTGGGGCCGGTTGGGCCTCACGGGCCTTAATGGGCCGCTGCCTTTTTTTTTTTTTTTTTTCAAATTTGCAAACGTCAAAACAAATACTAAACGAACTCAAATTTGAAAAATTTTGACACCATTGGATTCTATAAATCATGAACTATTTTTAGAATTTTTCTAGATTTTTTTTTTAAATTCAAATTTCAAATTTAAAAAAACCCTAGCGGTTTGAACCGGTGGCAAACCGAACCGGTCCGGTCCGGTTTGGTCGGTAACCGCCAAAACCGCCGGTTTACCACTGGTAAAAAAAACCGTGGACCAGGTGCGCTGCACGGTAAAAAAAAAAACAATGGTGCACTCAGTGACCGGCGGACAGCGATGTGCGAACGGGAACGTGCCAGCTCCGATCCTCCGCCGTATAGTATAGCTGTACCTCTGCCTCAAAGAAAGGGTACAAATTGTACGTATCTGTTCTGTTTTGATAAACGTGAGTACATACACACCCGGCCGACTGCGGCAAGTGTGAGATAGCATTTGGTCGCCTTGGCTGCGAGCCCGCATTGACCGAGCCGACCTCGCGTGCCTCCACTGACGCACACACTCGTGTGGTCCGGGTAAGTACACTGTAGCCTATAGGCGGCTATAGATAGGTAGTGGGATCAAGATCAGACAGATGCGAATATTTCCCATTCCAGTCGAGTCCAGCCTCAACTGGGCAAGGAGATGGAGATGTCATGTGTGCGGACGGGAGACTTGGAGAGAAGCGCGTCGAGGTGGTTCACTGCAGTATCGCACACCGTCACGCCGCGTAGACCCCAACCAAAAGCGTCGCTCTCGATGGATCGATCGGCCGCGGTCCCCGTCGCGGGATTCCGTTGCTTGGCCGCAGTTGCTCCTGCTCCTGCAGCCGCAGCCCGCAGCAGGTCCGTCGTCGGTGGACTGCATGTGGTACCTGGTAGCTACGGCCACCTCGGCGGGCGGGTCCCCGTCGGGTGTCCAGGCAAGCACCGACGAGAACCGATAGCATGCAGGAGAGCCCGGAAGAGGCGGGTCGGACCACCCGGGCGTTCCCCTTCCGGAACGAGGCGCTCCGGCCCCGCCGGAGTCCCTGGCCGGCCGGCGACGCGCAACCGCCCGCGAGAGGCACACGCACAGCGACGGGGGATGGGCGTTTTGCATGCATTGCAGTCGGCCAGGAAAAGGAAACCCATCGCTGTCGTGGGTCCGAGCGCGATCGACTTGCACTTGCAGGCCGTCGTGTGCTGACCTCTCTCTCTGACCCCGGATTTCAACGGGCCGGGGGCAGGTCGACATGGATGCACGCGAGCGCGCATCCGCATATTTTAAGTGGCTAATAAGATCAGGATAAGCGTCTATCTCTACTGAATCATGCGTGCATGAATATGCATGGGCGATCCACGGCGCAATGCGCGCCACCCGAAAACGCTGGATGTAAGCCAAGCCACTACACGTGTGGACGGCCGCGACGAAATGGTCCACGCAGGCAGGCTGCAAATTAAAATACGGAGCCGTACTGCTATCTGCTTTACCCACTAGATAGATATATACTCCCTCCGTCCCAAAATAACTGTCGCTTTCGCTTTTCGGTAAATAATTGCCGGCAATTTTTATAAATAATAAATATCATCAATTAAGTATCATAATTAGTATCATCGAAAGATCTTTTAGGTCTAGTTTTTTAACAAATTTATTCGGAGACATAAATATTGCACGTATTTTCTATAAATCGAGTCAAACTTGTGGCATGAAAACCGAAGACGACAAATAATTTGGGACGGAGTAGTAGATATTTGTGTGATACGCAGCCCTCTCAGTTGTGGTTACTCTATCCATCTTCCACGTTCAGAGAAAACGGCTCTCAAACACTACTGTCTTCATTACATCAGCTTTACAGCAATAACAGGCGCCTTTCCACGCTACTCCCTCTGTCCCCATGGAGTTTATCACTAGAAAAGCGTGTTTGTGAGAGGGACACGGATTTTTAACGACAAACTCCATGTGACGGAGGGAGTATATACTCCTCCCCATGCAAATCAAGGAGCTAATACTACAACCACTACTAGGACTCTCGGAGTATCAACGTGACGTTAATTTCATTGACCAGCTCTCGAATTTATTTATCTGTATTTGGCGAACGAACATCTGCTAGTGCCAGTACTACTAGTACGCCGCTGCAGCACAGCAGGTCAACAAGTCAACGGAAAGAGCTCCTCCCTCCGTCCCAAAAAGGATGACGTTTTGAGTGTTCGTCTTCTACAAGTTTGACTTAATTTATAGAAAATATGCACAATATTTATATCTCCAAATAAATTTATTAAAAAACTAGATGTAAAGATCTTTTCAATAATACTAATTATGATACTAATCGATGGTATTTACTATTTATAAAAATTGCCGGGAGTGATTTTTAAACGAGAAACGACCTTCTTTTTGGGACGGAGGGAGTACTAGCTACAATTGCAACGTGTGCATTGATTTGATTGGGACGACCATTGACTGGTGATGAGGATGTGATTGTGAATCACTGTGAAAGGACTGCTACAGGTAGCGCTGCCACTAACCAAAAACCCCATCCGGACGCGAGCAAGCGATCGATCCATTGTTCCCGGCCGAGACAAATCAACCATTTCCCACCTGTTGATTACTGATTTGAACTCTTTTATATCACATGTGTATGTGTTTACCATTTAAATTCCATTCACATGTTTACTTTTATTTATAAAAATAACCAATTAAAATCAATCTTGATGTTTGCAAGTATTTGGCTAACCTTGACTCACACATCAAATATGTTTTACAAGTCAAATGAGGTGCAAGGAAGAATCAAATTTGAATTTGAAATTCAAATCCCAAACCCTAGCTCAAGTGGCTAAGTGTAGGAAATTGAATTTCACTTTCAATTTTTGAGGAGCTAACCATAATCAATTTTGCCAATAAAAGTTACCAAACTTTGACACCATTTCAAAGTATGAACTTTGTAATTTGAAAGTATGCCATTGGTTGGGTTTGAAAAGTATCACAACATCATTAATTAATTGTCCAAAGATTCAATTTGAAAATCCTTTTCAAAAGCTTGAAATTCAAAGTGAAACTACCCCTTTTCAATTTCATCTCAAAATATTCAAAATTTGGGAAAACTCTAAAAATACAGTTTGTACATCTTTTTGAGCTCTACAACTTTGGTATATAAAGTTTTTCAAGTTTTTGAATAAGATTTGAAGTAATTTCAAAAGTTCTCCAAAGTGGGAAATGTCCCTTTTTAACTTTTAAGCTCAGATTCAAAATCTATTCAGTTTCATGAAAAACTCTCTAAATAAAAGTTGTAGATCTTGAGAAATGGAACAACTTTTATTTTGGGAGATTTTCATCTTTTATTCAAAATTTAAAAGTAATTTTGAAATCCCAAAGGTTAGGGTTTGTCTCCTTTTCAAATTTAAAATTCAAATTCAAAAACCAGTTTGAATCTGACAAAACTTCTTAAATGAAAATTATAGAGCATGAAAAGTTGCACAATTGATATTTTGGGAGTTTTTCCTGTTCAGTTCAATTTTTGGGTTTAATTTGGAAAAAGAAAAGAGAGGTGTCCCCGTGCTCGGTGATCAACTTGGGGGGTGCCACCTCGCATGGCGCCCATGCCGGCCGGCCGGCCGATCGCCGCCGTGGCCGTTCGCGGTCCTTCCCGTGTTTCACGCGCCCCCAACCAGCTCAACTCCACCGCGAAGGAGCTCTTCACCACGTCGACCACTCCTTTGCCTATAAAAGCTGCCCTCGTCGGCGTATTCTCCTTGTTCTTCTTCCCGGCTCACCGTCGACCGCCGTCACTCCTCTGTCAAATTCCCGCAACACACTCATGCATCGATTCCAATAGCTTGCACGCAACTTCGCAGCTCCCTTGAGCACACACCGAGCCGTTCCTCGCTTGCTCTTGCCACCGGAATTGCTCGCACGAGGTCTTCTTCTTGATCTCCGGTCACCCACCGCCGCCGTAAGTCTCTGCCGCCGTTCGGGCTCCACAGAGTGCCTCGAGCTCCATCTTTGGCCGCGTTAGCTCCGCCTTGGCTGCTTGGTGCTTATCGATGCCTTTCGTTTCCCTTATCGTGTAGAGCTGCCGGGCGTCGTAAATCACCGGAGGAGTTCACCGCCGCCATAGTCACTGTCACACCGCCAACCTTGCTTCACTCACTTCCACATCCGCTGCTCCCTTGTTTTGAAACCGTGGTGAGCTCCTAAGTCGATCCAGGGTGTTGGTTGCGTCTACCTCGCCGTGGCTTGGCTGGAACGAGGTCGCTCCGACGAGCTCCGCCGTGCCAACCGTGTCGTGATCGTCGCCGTGCGTGTCTAAGGCCGCGAGGAGTCATGTTAGGGGTGTGTTAAGTTCGTGTTGCTGTGAGGAGTCGGTTGCCGTGCTCAGTTTTGCCGGAGGAAGTCCGGTAAGTCGACCGCCGTGCGTCGCGCCGCCGCCGAGCCGCCATGGCCACCGCTTGGCGCCTCGGTGGTTGGAAAGGGGTGTATAGCACCTCGTTGAGTGCGTTACGGTGAGAGGAAGTTGTTGGAGTGGTTGGTTTCGTCGGAGAAAGAGCAGCGCCGACGAGAACGGTCGGCGACCGCGCTGCGATCCCTCGCTTGCGCCGGAGATAGAAGGGGAGGGAAGAAGGCGACAGCGGGGCCGCCTGTTAGCGAGAGAGAGAAGGCAGCACGCGCTCGCGCGCGTACGGGCAGGCTGCAGGCGAAGCGGGCCGAGCAGGCCGCTCGGGCCGCAAGAAGGTCCAGGGGAGAAAGAAGATGTTTTTTTTCTTTTTCCAATTTAATTTCCAAATGCTATTTTTCATCTTTTTGTTATAATTTTATTTGGGCAGTTAAAAATGCAAGAAAAAATATGTGTGTGCTCCCTGTGTTATGCTCTACATCAAAAAAATGCTAACTCTGGTTTTCCAATAAACTTTAGTTGTGCTATAAATTGCTCTTTTAATTAATAAATGCCACTTCCATGATTTTTAATAATTAAAATATAAGTCCAAAAATCATGAATTTTGTTTTGTGTGCTAATTTGATGATGATGATCTTAATTATGAAGTTTGATCATGTTTTAAGTAATTCTTGTATTATGCTTAATTAATACCTCGTTTAATGAATGTTTGATTAATTAATCCTTTAACTAATTAGGGTGTAATTAATCTTCAATTAGCAAGTTAATTAGTGGCTTTCAACAACCGTAAAAATGGTTAATAAATTAGTAATTAACCTTAATCACTATTAGAGTTGCTTGATTTTGGGATTGAGTGATGACCCTAGGTCATTAACCCTAATGACCTTCGGTATTTCATGTTGATTGCGTATCGTTAGTCCGTTGTCGTCGATGCTAGTTATACTTCCATAATGCAACGTTACTGTGAAGGAAAGTTGTACTCAAGATAGACTAGTTGTCGTTGCATCATTATCGCATGCTCTTTTATTTCTTGCATTGTAATCATGCATCTGTCGTGTAGTCAGTTTCGGACTGAGGAAGGGGTTGATCCAACTCTGTTCTTGAGGAAGGTGATCATCGTGAAGAGACGAGATCTGATCTTGGTACTTGTGTAGTGGAACCTCACTTCGTCGAGTCCCCAGGCAAGCCCCGGATGCATTTAAACAATTCCTTGTATTTCGAAAAGCTTTATATTTTATGTTCCTGAGATGATGCATTAGATGTTAGGAGTTGTGTGATATCCTACTTTGATGCATTTACCGTACCTTGATATATTACCCTGGATACCTGCTTTGATTTCGAAATGCTTAGCATACGCTTAGTCTTGCTACTAGTGTAGGGTTTTGAGAAACTGTTTTCAAAAGTGTGATAACAATACCCTCTGAAGGGAAGTTACGAAAACCTGATGTTGCTTGTCGTTTATCCTTGTTCCGACGGGGTCAAGGATACACTACAAGAGCATGATGATGAGTAAATCGAGACGCCGGTGGAGTGACTTGCATCAGGATGGGCTAGTGCCCTGATGTAGTGTCGTCCACTTGTGTCGGTTAAGGACCGTCCGTTGTGGTGATCCTGTGGTCAAGAAGGTTATTGGATAGTACTAGTCGCATGCTAATGGCGGTAAGCTCCCTTGTACCATCCGTGACGAGGACGGACACCGGGACGGGAAGTAGCGGGTACCCACACTACGAGCGCACCGTCGGACGTCTGGGCGGGCGTAGGGAGATGGTGTACCGTGCTCTCGTGGCTAGGACCCGTTCTTGCAGGAAGAAATACAAGCGTGAGTTGATGTATGTAAGATGTTCGGTCCTGCATACATCGTGTGGCTAGGAAGCCCCAGCTGGGTATATTAAGCGATTCGAATCGTCGTTGCTCCACGATATGGGAGACTTGACCAAGCGTGAGCATCGTAGTAATGATGAAAGTGGTGAGCTTAGAAAGTTTTGAATTCGTTACATGTTTGACAAGTGTTTGCTATAGTAAGGACTGGCTTAGTCTCTTTTCGCAAAAGGTGTCTCTTGATCTTGCTAAAGCCTCACCTTGATTCCTATTAGCCAGCATTCCTGAGTCTTCTCCCCAATTTTTAGTCGGGTAAGTCTTGCGGAGTACTTTTTGTACTCAGGGTTTGTTAAACCCCTGTTGCAGGTGAACCGTGTGAACAAGTGTGCTACGGCACTTGTTGCATGACGGTGATCGAGGAAGGATCTGAGGAAGAGTAGATTGTGTGGCCCTCGGGCAGGGCATTTCCGTTGTGTGGTTTATAAAGTTACTTAATGATACTTCCGTTATTTTGTAATTAAAACACTCTGGTTTGTATAAGTTTATCAAATGGTTTATAAATTAAGTTATTGTAAGTCTTCCGCTACTCTGGTATTTATGTATAAAAACTGTTGTAATACTGTGATGTCTCTATAAGTATCAATCCTGGAGGAATCGTGGTTTATCGGGGATCCACCTGACGGAACAATCTAGGTTATGTGGTGTACAAGTATAGCCGACAGAGATCTTAGGGACAATATCAGGTGCTCGTGGACGAACGAATATCTGCCAGTGCCAGTACTACTAGTACGCCGCTGCAGCACAGCAGGTCAACAAGTCAACGGAGAGAGCTAGCTACAATTGCAACGTGTGCATTGATTTGATTGGGACGACCATTGACTGGTGATGAGGATGTGATTGTGAATCACTGTGAAAGGACTGCTACAGGTAGCGCTGCCACCAACCAAAAACCCCATCCGGACGCGAGCAAGCGATCGATCCATTGTTCCCGGCCGAGACAAATCAACCATTTCCCACCTGTTGATTACTGATTTACGGTTTACCTCAAGCTCATGGCGTCCAAGGAAAAACAACTGGTTGCGTTTTGCCAACGACCTGTGCGCTCTTAGTAGATCAGATGCACGGTCAATTCGGTAACCACGTCAGTCAATCGCCATTTTTCATCTGTCTCCGTTTGGTCGTTTCTGGCCGGCTTCTCTCCATATGCTTCCTGAAT
>JADLZL010003979.1:0-142219 GCA_015844335.1 Chrysopogon serrulatus
GAAGAAACGATCCTTCGCAGGCCGTCGAGCTTCGAGACCAACATGATAGAGAGGCCCACCGGATCGAGCACAAGCACCTCCATGCCCAGGAAGTCGTATCCAAGGCGAAGTAGATCCTGCAAACACGTTGGCGCGCTAAAGAATAGAGATCAGCCAAATTATGGAAAAGAGGAAGAGGGATAGCGCGTACCTGGAACAGGGCACTCCCGGTCGCTGGTTTGGTACGATACGAGACCTCCTTCACCAGGGCGTAGCCCGTACCGGCGACCTCTCTGAGGGTAGACAGCACTGCAGCCTCTCCATCTCTCAGATGGGTCATCTCCTCAGGATGGATTGGGATGTTGAGCCAGTTCTTCATATAGTCAAGCCTTCTTATGAGTTCAATCTCGAGAAAAGTAGTAGAGAATAAAATCAGTGGAGATTCAAGAGCACCGGCAACCAAAACGCTTTTGTTTCAAAAGAAACAATTGAAACGTCATACACAGAATGCTTGTTACCTCTTCTTCAGACCCATCAAAGTCCTGGCCATGAGCTTTTGAGGCAGTCTTCACCTTGAACCTGGGCAGACCGCCCTTCAAGACGAAAAGGGGAAAAGAAAGGCAAAAAGGTAGCAAGAGATTCAGAAAACCGAACGAAAACCGAGCGAAAAAACACAAGAATCACGAACCAACAACCAAGTTACCATCGAGGACGAGGACGCCGGATTGAAGAGCAGTAGCCCGAGACCCCCGTAGTTCATCCTGGCCGTAGCCGTGCTCGAGAACAGCGGCTTGGGCCGGACGGCAGCCATGGCGGTGCGGAGGGATGGCATCTTGGGGCGGCTGGCGGCCATGGCGATGGTGCTGGGGAACAAGAGCTCGGGGCGCGCCATGCTTGGGTGGGTAGGGGCTTGAGTTGGGAAGAGATGGTTCAATTCCTGTCTTCCCCGTATAGTAGTAGTAGGACGCGGGGTGGCATTATATAGCCGAAGCTGTCTGCGCGCTTGGGGGCCTGGGAGGGAGGGCTAGGGCTTGTGGATGGCCCAAGGAAGCGCTAGCTAGCACTACCACCCACTCGTTTCTGCGCAGCGTGTGAGGGCGGGCCAGCGGGGACCGGGAGAGAGGGCAGATTACTACTCGCGGTCGAGCACCCCAGAGGCCAGTTCCATCTCTCATGGTCATGGACAACGGAAACGGCGAGCCGGGGCAGCTGGTAGCAGATGCCGGCGATGTGGGGCCTACATCCAAAAGATACTTCTCTTTTTCCATCCTTCTCCAACCTCCTGCGTTTTCTGTTTCTATCCCGTAGCTTTATTATTACTTTTGCAGGGAGCAGCAGCTGCAGCTGCAGCAGCATGCAGGGACGATCGGGGCACTACGGCGGTGTGTTATTATTATCTAGGCATACACTGTAATAATATTGTTGTAGCTAAATGGAGTAAATGGCTAATTACGAAGAAATATATATAGCGTACCGCGTTTTAACACACGGAGTTTAAATTGATCCAAGTAGATCACTCTAAGGCGTGCTCTCCCGAATTCTCGGTTAGAAACAAAAGACCGCAACATTCTTCGTTTTCTCAGGTGAGAAGTGGCGGGAACCCTGGCGCTCAGCTGTACGTACTAGTAGTCTTTTGATGCGGATGCGGTTGGGTGGATCAGGATGTTCAGCTTTTCAGAGGATAGGAACTGTAGTTACCTCGATCGCATCACGTCACGTCAGCCCTCTACGACGGAATACTACTAGTAGTAGCTTTTTTTGCCGACCCGACCCGCATCGTATTCGTATACATTGAATAAAACTTTTGATGAGTCCATAGTTCAAATTTAAATGGTTATAGGTGTAGAAAACATCACGAATTTGAAATGGCGATTAAGCATTTCCACGCCATGCTGGCCCCACCAAACAGTGGCAGGCAGGCAGGCAGTTAGCTTGGCAGACAAGAATGAAAATGGAATCAGGAGCCTGGGCCGGGGTCCACTCGGCGCTCGGTTCTTGGCGCTTTTGTGTTCCATTTCTGTTTGCTAAATACTTCGCTCCACTTTGCTTTTACTGGAGACCGGCGGTGATAAAAGTGTCCGTTGGGTGAGAGGGAGAAAGAAATCGAGGCGGAGTCTTCCTCTTCTCCCCCCTCCCCCCCCCCCCTAGTTTGCATGTTCAAGTTCGGAACGCACTATACCCGCGGGCCGTGCGTGTGGTTGCGGCGATGCTGTGGCCCCACTCCGGGGTGGGACTGCGACTGCGAGCGGGTGGGTACGTGTACGTCCGTGTAGTAAATCGTTTTGGCGCATGGCATGGCATGCCTCATTCCATTCCATTCCATGCCTTCGCCCGATCATCCCTGCAGCAGCTCCCTGCAAAAGATCAGATGGATAGAAATTGCATGCACAAGGGTGTGGGAAAGGATGGAAAAAGCACGAGTGCTTTTTTTTGGGATTTGGGTAGCCTCGATTGTACCCCACATCACCAGCGCCTACCCGCCCGGCTGACCGTTTCCGTTGTCCATGAGATTGAGACGAAACTACTACTCCCCAGTTGTCCCGGACAGCCCGCAGACGTGATAGATGCACAGCTAAGCCCGTGCAACACCTAGGCCAGATATACTACCTGTTGATGCTCCATTCCTTCCGTCCGATCTCATTCTCATCACACAGCGCGTCGTCGGTCTGCGGTCCGCCTGTTTCGGGAAGCCAGGTCCATCAGGCCGCTCTCACCTAGTAGTACTAGTAGTCGGAGTCGAGGGACGGACACGCATCGGCATGCGGCTACATGCAATCGGTGATGCACAGACCGCTCTCCATCTGTTACATCACGACTGCACGACCAGGGTTGTTTGCAGGTTGCAGTCGACCTGTCCCGCCGTTGCCAAAAGGCCAAAAATACAAGGCTAACAATGGACTAGTACATCCTCTTTGTTGTCCATTTTTTTTTATCTAAATATGCACACCTACACTTTTATTAAGGCACTCTTTAGTCTAGTTGATGGAAAAATTTTGCAGATCATATCAAAATGTCAGAAGATATTTTTAGATATACTAATAAAAAACAAATTATAGAACTTGTAAGGAAACAAGAATACGAATCTGAGAAGTATAATTAATCAATCATTAACAAATGTTTATTATAGCACCATATTGTCAAATCATGGACTAACTAGGCTTAAAAGATTCGTCTTGCAAAGTTATCGTAATCTATGTAATTAGTTGTTTTCTAGACTATATTTAATACTCCATGCATATGTCTAAATATTCGCGTGATATGTGAAATAATTTTGCAAACTAAACTAAACAAGGACGACTAAACTACCAACTACTTCCTTCGTCCTAAAAAGGTCAAATTTTCTCGATTTTTTTCATTAGATTTGTAAAGGATATGTATAATATTTATATCACTAGGTATATTCAAAGATCTATTTAATGATATTAATTATATATTATAAATATCTAATATAATTGGTTAAAGTAAAAAAAATTGTCTTCTCGAAAGCGAGAACGACATGTATTTTAGGATAGAGAAAGTTTTAGCACTAGATCTTCACATCATTACCTGTTCAAAAACCCCGTCCCTGCCGTATTTTCAACCGACACAATAAAAAAAGCCACAGTGATGAGGTGTCGGGGAAGAAATAACACAAAAATGTGAAACTATTGGTCTTTTTTTGCCACGATGTGAGCTAGGACTGCTAAATCTTGTTTTAGTGCCACTAAATTGATTGGTGTTATTTCAATTTTAGCTACAATAATGACGATTTAGCTATAGAGTCCGGAGACATCACACTAAGCTATTGGTCTTTTACCGCGATCTGAGATAAGACTGCTATATCATGTTTTACCGTCACTAAATTGATTAGCTTTAGCTTTAACATAGCACTGCAATTTCAACTTTAGCTACAATAATAACGATTGCGCTATGATCTACTTATCTTTTGATGCTAATTTGGGCTTTTGGAAATTGAACACTTATTTGTGTTCATTAAATTCTATGATTGTCATGTTTTTTTTTTTGCATCAACTAATTGAATTTTTCATGATTTTTCTTCCAATATCCTTCTACCTTCAGCTTTGCAGAATATGATACACACAGAGATATTTCATCGGTTTTCCCAAGTGTAGAAAGATTAGGAGTTGTTGGGAAGCGTTTTTTCAATCTTGTCCAAAACAATATAGATTGGGAGTTGGCTTTGATAATTCTTGGAGATGCTCTTAATCTTCTTGGGAGTTCCATATGTATTCAATAAGGTGTTATGTTTAGGCTAATCTTAATGGGAGTTTTATGAAGTTTTATGGGCATTAAATACGCTGACATGACACAATATTTATTAAGAGAGACACTATAAAAGTTTCATGAGAGTAGAGAGAGTTCATGGGGATGAAACTCTTCTGCACTGTTTCCAAAATCTAGATGTATATGAAACTGTGTCATAAATCCACTGAAACTAGCCTTAGATGCCGATGGTTCATTTTGTGTGCCATGTCTTTTCAAAGTTATAGCGTTTTTTGTGCGTCACACTTGTGGCATGGCTAGAGCTCTGGCATGGTAGGTTACAATAGTGAGCCACAAACAGGTCCAGAAGCTGAAACAACAATTTGTAGTATTGTACTAGCTATAAGGGTGGAATCCATGACCTAGAATATATTTCTACTAAATTTGTATATAAGAGAGAAAATAATAAATTTGTATGCTATGATTTTCTTGGATTGTGGCACTTGAAAACGTGTGTTTGTTGCACGGCTCAATTGCTCAATTGGTAGGAGGTTTCGGTAAAACTGCAGGTAATATTAACATTTTGTTTACACATTTGGCGGAACACAAACTTGTCCTCAGAAACAGTTTCAGAAACAGAAAATCAATGTGTAAAAACGAATGAATACACGCCCTGACGTGACTGAATCGGGTAAATGTGTGCAGGTGCAGCTGATGCTGGTTGCATGTCAGAAGCCAACGAACTTAGACTTCATGGCGCTGACCTCGTCCTCGCCCATGAGGAACGTCTTGGTGAGCACCTCCATGGGCATGGCCGGCTTGGTCGAGAACATGGCGAACGTGGGCGTGACCACGCCAGGCGACTGGGTGTCGAACATGGCGATGAAGACGGCGTCGCCGGCGCCGGTGTTGAGCTGGAAGTGCTGCAGGCCGCGGGGGATGACGAAGAGCTCGTTCTCCCTGACCTTCTTGGAGAAGAGGCGGTTGGTCCCCGTGGTGAAGCCGACCAGGACCTCGCCTTTCAGCACCATGACGAGCTCGGAGGCGCGCGGGTGCGAGTGCGGCGGGTTGAGGCCGCCGGCGGCGAGGTCGACGCGCGTGATGGAGACGCCCAGCGTGTTGAGGCCCGGGAACGTGGCCGCGGTGGCGCGCGTGGAGTTGGCGCCGAACGGGTTGCTGGTGCTGGCCGCCGACGCGATGGCGCGGGAGAAGAAGTCCTCGTCCACCACGGCCGCCAGCGGCTTGCACGCGAACCCGTCCACCGGCGTCGTGGACTGCAGGTCCGCCACGCACACGTCCTGGAGCGCCGTCGGGTCCGAGAGGGCGCCGGCGATGGCCGCCGCCACCAGCAGCACGCGGAGCAAAAGCGAGGACCGAGCAGCTGAAGCCATCATATCAGAATGTTGTACTTCTAACAATTTTTGAGTAAAATGTATGGAACGATGTGCACCGATGTGCTCTTTACTACGCTTGGGTTCTTGCTTGTCTTGGGTTGTGTCGTTGCTGGGCGATCGATCGCGCAATATATATAGCATGGAGGCTGACAGGTGCATGCACGGGACGGGAAGAACTGATGAAGACGTTGTGATGCCCGGGACTGCAGGCGGCAGGCGGCATCGATACCTGGTCTGCAAAGCGCGTGCATGAGTGATGAACACGAGCTGGTGAGCAACCTGACAACTCCTTCCCGAACCTGTGGTCCTGTTGCTCGTCCTGATCGATTTGGCGCTGGTGGTATCTGTTGCCAACTTGCCATTTCGTCGGATTGTTTCCAATTGGATTCGCTGGAGAGTTGAAAAGGGGCGTCGATGCTCGGGTGCCCGCGGCGCCGCGTGCTTTGGATTTTTGGTGCATACCGACCTTTTTTCTTGACCCAAAGAGACGGTATCACAGCATCAGATTCAGGTGGCGCGCATCTGGGTTTCAGAAGGCCTTGCCATGCACTCATGTGAATGTTATTGTAACCTCCAAGATCAACAGCACAGGTGTCGGGGATTTGTGCTTTTGCGCTAGAGAAAACACCGGTAACATCCTTTTTATAAGAGCCTCTCCACAGTTCTAAAAAAAAGAATTGGTAAATCAATGAGTTCTCTAGGTGGCTAAAAAAAAAATTCACAACCAGAATTATAAACTTCTCCTAATGAGGTGGGCTTCTCCTAGCATTTTAGTGTTCAAAATTCAGTATAAACTTTCTCTAGTAAATGCCTCGTAGTGAGGATTATTCTCATATACTATATGGCTAATGGTACTTAAAAACACTAGGAGAAGTCCACCATTACCATTTTGGTAGTGATTCGAACACATTAAGCGGTTTTCAAAACGTCCTAAAATATAGAGGACAATTTTATATAAAAACTGAATTATTTATAAATCACCCTTACTGTTTTTATACTTTATTTAATTTCTCTCTTGTACATTTGCATTGGAACCCTGTCCTACTTCTTCTTCCCATATCCTTCTAGTTTTGTGGAATGATACACGCATAGATATTTCCACATGATTGAATCGATTTCCTAAGTGTGGAAAGATTAGATATTGCTGGAGAACAGTTTTTCAATCTTTCCCAAAGCAATATAGATTGGGAGTTGGTTTTGATAACTCTTGGAGATGCTCTTAGTCTTCTTAAAATTTCTGTCAGAATTTTATATGTATTTAACAAGGTGTCATATTTATGGTGTGGCAATCTTTTTAGGAAAAAGAGAAAAGAAATAAGTTTCATGGGTATGAAATTATCTTGGCATTAATTTTCAACTCTGTAAGTCATGAAATTAAATGTCTGTAAAACCATAGAATGAATTTCTTTTATTGAGCTTGAGTGTTTCATCCATGTTTCATTTTATTCTATGACATGATGGTTTTGAGAATCATGCCATAAAACTCCTCACTAAGACGGTGTAAAAAAAAAAAGTTTACACGAGGCGTCCTCTTTTCTAAACAATGTGACTACCAATTCCCTTTTCCCCTTCTATTCACAGTTCTAATAAAAGATAGAAGAAAGAGATTTGCTAAAATGCAGGCATGATTCTAAATAGTGGGCTATAGCGGCCGAAGAGAGTTCACACTAAGCTATTGGCCCTTTTGCCCCAATGTGAGCTACGACTGCTAAATTGTGTTTTATCACCTAAATTAATTAGCTTTAGCTTTGAACTAGCACCACAATTTCAATTTTAGCTACAATAATGACGATTTAGCTATCATATACTTATCTTTTGATGCTAATTTGGTATTTTAAAAATTTAACACTTAAGTTTCATGAATCATGCTATAATATCATATAAGTAATGTTCCCTAAGACTCTTGAAATCTAGGAAACATATTTGTGTTCATCAAATTTCATGATTATCATGTTTTTTTGTGCATCAACTAATTGAATTTTCATGATTTTAAAAGACTACTACATGTCATAGCTCCGCTATAGCTACGGTATAGCTTTATAGCTGCTAGAAAAAATTTGACATTATTTGTGATAGCCCACAATTTTAAACCATGAATTCAAGTGCCTGAATTTTAGTTTGCTTTGAGGCAACAATTACCGCATATATTTTATATTAAAATTGAAGTTTTTGATTTTTTGAAATCGTTATAGGCACAATTTATATTTTTTGTTTATGACAATAAAAAAACCTATTAGACAAAATCACAAACTTGACAAAATCTGATGTGTTGGAGCAAAGACAATTTAACAATTTACCATTGTTTATATGTCAAGATAAGGACATAATTTTGATATTTCATGACACAAAAGTAAATAATAAATTATAAAGTAACAATTTACTTGAAATCATCTTGACGCTAAAGTAGGTCCTGAGTTTGAACCCGGGTGGGGCGAATTTCAGGCTGAGGGTTAAAAAAATTCCCTCGTTGGCCCCGTGTGCCAAAGCAATGGAGGTAACAGCCCATATCCGGCCTGTGGCAACGGTAACCTAGGCTTCGGCGACCCGGCCTGCGGCTAGGCCGGCAACGGTGTCCCCGCCTATGGACCGACCCAGGTAACGGTCCCCACGGTGACTTGTTCACAGTGTCAGGGCGGGGCCAGGGTTCGGGGATTTTCTCGGTCGAGGAACCGAGAAGTTTCTTCTTAATTTGAAAACCGTGGGGGCGGTCTTTCCCCCCCACCAGCCGAGTTTTTTTTTTTTTTTAAGTATTGGAGAAGTGCATAAGAAAAGGTCAATGATTTTTCTAGTTCACAGGCGGCAGCGAGAGCACTAATATGCTACTGCCAACCATTGACGCTAAAAACTCACTTAAAGTTATATTAAATCGATGATAGTAAAATATATAAGTTATAACTATAGATAAACTTATATTTTCATCTTAAACATTATGGCATATTAATACTAGTAATTTAATTCTTAGTATTCTTTATTTTTATAGTAATATTGCATACAGAAAATAAATACATGTTAGTCATTTTGGCTTTTTTTAAACTAAGTCATTTTGGCTTTTACCATGATATAAGGCGTTTTTGGATCGTTACCAGAGTTTACCATGGATCACCATGCCTTATTTCACCTAACTTTAACTAGGGTTTGGTTCACTACTGCAGGCGCGGCATGGCACACCCTGTTTAGACACCGATAGTTTAGTTTGCTGTAACTCGCCAAAATTACAGCACTTTTTTGTGTGCCACACTTGCGGCGTGGCCGGAGCTCGGGCATGGCAAGCTAAGTTAGTGAGCCAAGCAGGCCCATAATCCGAAATACCTATTTGTGGTATTGTACTAGCTATAAGGGTGGAATCCATGACCTAGAATATATTTCTACTAAATTTGTATATAAGAGAGAGTAAAAATAATAAATTTGTATGCTGTGATTTCTTGGATCGTGGAACTTGAAAACGTGTGTTTGTTGCACTGCTCAATTGGTAGGAGGTTTTGGTAAAACTGCAGGCATTATTAACATTAGTTTTGTTTACACATTTGGCGGAACACAAACTTGTCCTCAGAAACAGTTTCAGAAACAGAGAATCAAAGTGTAAAAACGAATGAATACACGCACTGGTGACGTGACTGAATCGGGTAAATGTGTGCAGCTGATGCTGATTGCATGTCAGAAGCCAACGAACTTGGACTTCATGGCGCTGACCTCGTCCTCCCCCATGAGGAACGTCTTGGTGAGCACCTCCATGGGCATGGCCGGCTGAGTCGAGAACATGGCGAACGTGGGCGTGACCACGCCAGGCGACTGGGCGTCAAACATGGCGATGAACAAGGCGTCGCCGGCGCCGGTGTTGAGCTGGAAGTGCTGCAGGCCACGGGGAATGACGAAGAGCTCGTTCTCCCTGACCACCTTGGAGAAGAGGCGGTTGGCCCCCGTGGTGAAGCCGACCATGACCTCACCCTTGAGCACCATGACGAGCTCGGAGGCACGCGGGTGCGAGTGCGGCGGGTTGAGGCCGCCGGGGGCGAGGTCGACGCGCGTGATGGAGACGCCCAGCGTGTTGAGGCCCGGGAACGTGGCCACGGTGGCGCGCGTGGAGTTAGCGCCGAACGGGTTGCTGGTGCTTGCCGCCGACGCGATGGCGCGGGAGAAGAAGTCCTCGTCCACCACGGTCGCCAGCGGCTTGCACGCGAACCCGTCCACCGGCGTCGTGGACTGGAGGTCCGCCACGCACACGTCCTGGAGCGGCGTCGGGTCCGACAGGGCGCCGGCGATGGCCGCCGCCACCAGCAGCACGCGGAGCACAAGGGTCCAGGTCGCTGAAGCCATCAGAAAGTTACTTCTTCTAACAATTAAGTGGATGGAGAGATGTGCACCGATATGCTCTTACTAACTCTTGGATTCTTGCTTGTCTGTGTCTGTGTCGTTGTTGGGCGATCGATCGGGCAATATATATAGCATGCAGGCGGACAAAGTGCGTGCACGGGTGGAAACTGATGGGCACGATGTGATGCCGGGAACTGCAGGCGGCAGGCGGCAGGCCGCATCGCTACTGGGTCTGGAAACCGCGTGCATGAGTGTTGCACGCGAGCTGGTGAGCAACCTCACAACTCTTTCGGATTATTTTCCCGAACCAATTGTCGTGTAGCTCGCCCTGGTCGATTTGGCGCTGGTGGTATCTGTTGCCAATTCGTCGGATCGTTTCCACTTGGATTCGCAGGAGAGTTGAACAGGTTTGAGTCCGGCCGGCCTGGCAGCTGGTGCGGGATTTACTATGTCTGTGGGACCGACAGTTCTATGGCTACCACCAGTATCTATGTCAGTCAAACATCTGGGTCTCCATTGGACGCGAAATAAGGCACTACACTGGAAAAAAAAGAGAGGAAAAAGTCCAAGTTACCTCCTTTAATTTTTATGTAAGTTTGTTTTTTCTCTACCAACTCTAAAAGGGTGTTTGAGACTACTCCGCTCCATGTTTTTTTAGCCAAACAGTTTTAGCTCCGCGCACGTGGCTCCGAAAAAAAGGTGGAGTTGTGAGATTACTTAAAAGAGGAGCTTTCACGAACTCCAGTTTTTTTGAGGAGCTGCTCCACGGTGGAGTTTGTGGGGCGAGTTCATAGAGCAGTCCCAAACACCCCCTAAAATTGTGTAAACCACCTCCACAAACTTTTAAAACCATTCGTTTTACCTCCCTGGCCTAGTTATAAGATATTTTGAAGATGGTTTTATCTTTTTTTTGTTTTTATTTATTTCATTTGAATCTTTGAAAAATCATAGTAAATAAAAAAATAATAAAATAGAAAATCTAATTTTATTAGACTCCACATGAGTAGATCTACACAATGAACATATAATATGGTAGGCTTTTATTATAAAGTTTTTGTTATTTTTATTATAACTTTAGATATGTGCTTTTCTATAATTGATTCATAGCTACAGCTTGTATGGTCTAATTATGGTCAAATTTTTATAGTGAGCTAATTATTATTATATGTTTGAACTATAGGAAAAATTTCACACTTTATAACTTATTTATAGATTTATTTAGATTTAACAAGCATAAACCTATAAAAATTTGTAACTAAGTTATGTATGATCCAATGAAAATGAAAATTTTACTATAATTAAAACAAACAATAATATCCCACCATAAAAATCTCACCAAGATTAGACTATATGACCTACAGATATGAATTAATTAAAGAAAAAGATAAATATAAAGTTACAGCAAAAACAACAAAAATTTTATACTAAAAACTATCGTATTATATGTTCACTACGTAGATCTAATCATGCGGAGTCCAATAAAATTAGAATTTCCTTATTATAATTTTTTTGTGATTTAGTATGATTTTTAAAAATTTAGCCAAAATAAATAAAAAAAACGCCTTCAAAACTACTTATAACCAGTCCAGGGTGGTAAAACATATGGTTCTAAAAATTCAAGGAGAGGTTTACCTGATTTCGGGTTCGGAAAGAAAAAATAGATTTTTGTAAAAGTCAAGGGAGAAAATATGATTCTTTAAAGAAGAAGAAGAAGACACTACTTTTTCAGGCCCACAGAAATAGTTCTAAAAAAACATGGACACGGGCCGCACTAGGCCTCCAACTTCAAAGTACTTCCTTTCTTCCTTCTTCGTCAACAAACTGGTATTGTTATTTGGTAACGTAGGCAGTCCTCCAGTGCGGGAAATGTGTTCATCTTCTCTACGCTACGGACTAGGCTGCCGTGATGGACCTGCTCTGTCCGTTTCAATTCGAACGTAAAAGGCTTCGATTCTGTCGTAGGTTAATTTTTTTTTTTCTAATTTTTATCAATTTTGAAACATAGAGTAACATCTATAATAGCAAATAAATTCTCTGTCAGAAAATTTCTTAGTAGATTTAATAAAGCTAATACCATGATCGGGCTCTGTTTCTTCATCAACAAACATTAGCTAATCTATTGCCTTTTTTTAGTTCCAATCATAGTACATATGCAAATGCTCACAAAAGCATATGAAATATGAATGGTCACGCTATAATACACGCACACACATCTTATCCATGTGAGCACATCCTAAACCGATTTCCTACGTCTCGAATGAGTATCATTCTTACTTTCTGAGAAATTAAATATTTTTGTTTTTGATTAAATATATATAATAAAATATTAATATTATAGTATATAATTATTATCATTAGAGCAATTATTGAATATATTTAGAGCTATAAATAGTGGTAATATTTTTATAAATCTAGTAAAACTTGAAAAGGTTTGACTAACACAAAAATCCAATAATGACATTATTTTTGAGATGGAGTAAGTCGGTAGATGAAGTCATCGTAAACGTCTCACTGTCCTAAAATAAGCCGAATGTCTAGTGGCAACTTGCAGTGATTGCCTCCAGAGATATTAGTACGTCGCTCTTTCACTCTTTGCATGCACGGTTTTCTCAGCGCGCGTGTTTTTAGCTTAGGCGCGTGGTCAAATCCTGAATCCCACACTGAACAGAGGGTTTAGTCAGCACCATATACTAATTTGAACAGAGCATGCCTGCAACGACTCGATCGACATACGTGCGCGATTAGCATCGTTGTGTAAGCATAACTCCATTCTCACGCTCCTCTACTCTCCCGAAGTTCGCCCAGTTATCTTGGCATGTAGTACAATAATAATCAATTAGTATTACGTTGTCACTCTTGACGCTCCTACTTCAATCTCGCCGTCCTTCCAAGTTTATTTGCATGTATATCATCAGTCAATCATTCTTTGTCACAGCTTCAGCCGTCAAGCAAATATGTTTAGAATAAACACAAACACTCACGACCGGCCGGCTCCTGATGATTTAGAACCAAATTCAAAGTCCACCTGACGAGATCGACGAGAGGCTAAATAAGCAACCCAAGCGCGACCAGCTAGCAGATCTCACTAATCTCTCGAAGACTTGAACTCGTCTTCCACCTGTTCAGTCAGTCCAAATTTATAGTCCATTGCAAGCCGGTCGATCGGTCGGGCGTGGGCAAACAAATCAGAATTCAGAAACTTACAGCACATTCCTTCAGGCTTCATTTAGCCCCCATTCATCGATCCGTGCTACTCTTGTTTTTCTCTGGTCAAAGTCCGATCCAATAACCATTTCTTCCCGCTTAATTTAATGCAGTCTGACTCTGATCGCGGTTCACGAATCACGACCAAGCGGCCTCTCTCGCCGGAGGGAGCGTGTGTCTGTCTCCTGCTGCCGTATCTCCACAAGCCGGTCATTGTTATGCCGAGCCCGTACACACAGAAAGAACTAAAAAGCGCAGAAACCCCAGGTCCGTACGTCATCCTCGCCTTCACAGTCGTATAAATAGGCGGTGCACCGGCCGCGCGGACGGCAGCACCAAGCAAAAAATAAAGTTCACAAGCCGGCCAGGCCAGGGCCAGGTGTGGTAGTGGTAGCTAGAGAGAGAAGAGAGAACGGGGGATCGAGGCCGGCCCGGGTCGTCGGGGACGTTACGGATACATGGCCGCGCTGCAGCGGTCGAGCGAGACGTTCCGGCGGTCCGGGTCATCGGGGACGGTGTGGGAGGACAAGCACCAGTCGGCGTCGGGCGAGCTCACCAAGCCGGGGCCGGCGCGGCCCAAGGACGCTGCGCGGCAGCGGCAGCAGCGGAGCGGCTCCAGCGGCCACGGCGGGTACAGGACGACCGGCCACGTGCAGCCGGCGCTGGAGCCGCCGTCCCCGCGCGTCGCCGCCTGCGGCTTCTGCACCCTCTTCGGCAAGGACAAGCAGCATCAGCCCACCCGCGGCGCCGGCGGCAGGGGCCGGCGCCGCTGACGATCGAGTTCGGCCGGGCAGGGCAGGCGTCCAAGCTCTGCTCATGCACGTATACTCCTGTTAGCTATTTTCTTGCTGCTACTATCTTCGGCTGCGGTCTTATCGTGATAGCAACTTAGAAGATACATACACGAATCAGAGATTCAGATGTCACAGAATACTGGAAATTGTGTTCATGTTCATACGAAAATGGATCGCATTGTGCACCGTTCTTCTTCCCTTTCTCTTCATGACATGCTGTGGATTGTACCTTTGATTCCATCGCAGGAAATCGATCGCCTAGCTGGTCGCGTATATACTGAAAAATTTAGGCGGCGTACGTAACACCCAGCTGAAGAAAAAAGTCTAAAAAACCCTAACTATTAACGTTGGTGCACTTTTTATATGCTGAACTACAAAATCGGGTGTTGTACACCCTGAACTTTCAAAACCGGTGCAAATAACACCCTGGGGCGGTTTTAGAGGGTGGTTTTGCTTCTGATAGCGTGGTTTTGCCTTTTTCTTTTTTTTTATTTATTTTGGCTAAATCTTTGAAAAATCGTAGTAAATCATAGAAAAATCATAAAATAGAAAATCTAATTTTGTTAGACTCCACATCAATAGATCTACACAGTGAACATATAATATAGTATAAAGTTTTTACTGTAATTTTAGACCTATATTTTTTGTAATTAAATATAATAATTCATAACCATAATTTCTATGGTCGAATTATGGTGAAATTTTATGGTGAGCTTATTATGATATGCTTGAACTGTAGTAAAAATTTTATATTTATTGGATCATTTATAGATTTATTTATATTTAACAAGCATAAACCTAAGTATAAACCTAAATAAATCTATAACTAAGTTATATATGATCCAATAATTATAAAATTTTTACTACAGTCAAGCATATCATAATAAGCTCATCATAAAAATTTTACCATAATTTGACCATAAAAATTATGGTTATGAATTATTCCATTTAATTAAAAAAATATAGGTCTAAAATTACAGCAAAAAACTTTGTACTAAAATATACTATATTATATATTCACTGTGTAGATCTACTGATGTAGAGTCCAACAAAATTAGATTTTCTATTTTATAATTTTTCTGTGATTTACTATGATTTTTCAAAGATTCAGCCGAAATAAATAAAAAAATAAAAAGACAAAACCATGTTACTGTAGCAAAACCACCTCCAAAACCGCCTTAGGGTTTTATTTGCACCGGTTTCGAAAGTTTAGGGTGTACAATACCCAGTTTTATAGTTCAGGGTATAAAGTGCACCAACGTTAATAGTTGGGGGATTTTTTTTAGACTTTCCCCCCAGCGGAAGGATTCTGAACATTCTAGCTTGCTTTTGTGACTTTCTTTGCTCTTGTAGCCATAGACAGTTAGAGTCGCCTGTAGTACTAATCACAACTTGACGACACTAATTAATGTCCTTTGTCCTGTAGTTCTATATTGTTAACTGTAGGTATCCTCATGTCCTTTTCATGCTGCCTTTTCTTGTTCGTACAATATGGAACGAATCACCTCCCTGTTTATTGTTCAACTCTTTGCCACCAGAAGATAATATGATAAGCGTATATTTTTCCTGAGTTAACAAGGTTGGACTGGACTTGAATCCCCTGACAGTTCAGACTCTTATTCAACCACGCAGAACAATTTTTTTTCTCCCATTCAAACGGTAGCATCATTGGTCATACATTGAAGCAACATTTTATTTAGTTAGAATATTTGATCAGACTAGTCATAATATCACAGGTAGTGCATAACCCCTGGGCCCTGGCGCATAGAGACGTATGGATGATAGAGCAAATAAACCTCTTATGCTTTTATACCCATCCGTATCATTCGAGCATTCCTGTATTTCTGACCTTTTATGTGTTTATCCGAAAGAAGTGGAAAGAATAATTGAAATGTTACAAAGCCTGATCTTGTCGCTTATCTTCCCGGTTCTCAGTTCACTAGATATTCAGTTTATCAGTTACAATGATTGAGAACTTGTAGCACACAAGTGCAACAAAACCTCACCACTGCAGACAGTCATGGTGGTAACTGGTGAGCCAGATACTTCGAGAAAAAAAATGGAGGCCCACCTTAACCACATGCCTGAAGCACGTTTTTAGTTAGCAACTAATAACCTGGAGAGGTCTTAGCCTTGACCAAGAAAAGATACCAAACTTGCTAAGTAAGAGTGCTTCTGTGTCGTGTCATTTCTTCCTTCCGTGCTACCTCTCTTCCTTCCTGATCTCATACATTGAACTGTAAATTTCTTTTGTTGCCACGGCCCTGAATGAAAGCACACCAACAAAGACAAACGAACACTTGTATAAGATGGCAACTGGAAATGCAAGCAATACTATATCAATTTTAGAAGAATCATCCAAATACCTTCGAGCGATGGCAATGCTTTCTCTATCTACAAAACCTATCAAAAGTCCTCTGTCCTCGGGACTAGCATCTTCGGAAATGACAGGAAGGTGATCCACACCATGAGAGTCCATAATCTTCTCTGCAGTAGTAAGTGGCATCTGAGGCGTCACAGACCACGATTTACACTTGCCTGCTTGGCAAACATGAGATATCAGGAGTTCCTTTACCTGCACCAAGGTTCAGAAAGCTACCAATAAGTCAATTAACAAAAGACCATGTGCCAATAAATATTATTGTATAGACATCCTCTAAATTACCATTTGACCTCACAGAATGTAGAATCCATTTATTTTATATGTTAAAGAAAAACTTGGAAGTACAGCAAAAAAAAACAGAGCAATTTGAGAGATCAAGATTGATCATGACCCCAGGAACTACCAAACCTGTCAATTTTTTTATTTGATACATTCCTAACACAAATGATATGGTACCTAGTGTAATTTACTCCATGCCTGCTTGTTTTGGTGCAAGATCATAATGTGGCATGCAACGCTCAACTCCATACTACTCCCTCCGATCCTAGATATAAGTCCACGAGGACATCGACAGTATAAATACAAGAATATATTGATGTAAAATAGAAAGAATTATATAACAAAGTATGTTCTATGATTGATGTAATAGCCTCAACCTCATGTTATCAATCTATATATATTTTTAGTCATTGAAGGCAAAGCCTAAAAAGCTTAGGACTAAGGCACAAGGCTAAATGGAGTTATATTTGGCATCCAAGGGAGTAGATGCTACAATCAATAGTTGTGATGGATGCAATTACTATGTAAGGTGGGTACATCGAAATATACGGTGCAGGTGGTGCCCGCTTTTGAGAAAGATAAGGAAAAATAACTACGCATAAGACAAGACTTGAGAGTTGAGATAGCAAGAGATCCATAGAACTGAAGAAAAAACTACCGGACCTATAGCATGCCTATGTATTATACAGAACTCCAAAACAATCAAATGATTGAAAAAACAGTGTTATTCTCACATTTTACCTCAGCTTGTGCTCTGGTAGTTTTTGCAGCTCTGCAAAAATCTTGGATATTCTTTAGTGCCAGCAAGCCTCTTACAGATGTGTTATTCTCAGTTATCATAACAAAGGGCTGCTTCTCGGCAAGCATAAGATCTAGTGCCTCAATTAACGGAGTTGTCATTGAGACAGAGAAGTAGTTAGTTTTCATGGCCTCTGCAACACTAAGATTTTTGAACATTTTGTCGTTGTTGGCGTCATAGACACAAAGGGAGCTTTCAATTTCTAACGCTGAACCAGCTGCATCCATGGAAGTGGCCTGTTTGTTTTGAGAGAGCATGTTGTTTGCTTGTTGAGGAATACTTGATTTATCCTCCTGAGAATCCAGCTTACTCCTAATTCTTTTAGAGAATCTTTGCGGAGAAGCAATCCAGGATGATAACCCAACAGCACCAAGCAAAGGTAGAACTATACGATAGTCTTGTGTAAGCTCAAAAAGTAGTAGGACAGATGTCAGGGGCACCTTGCATACACCGGCGAGGGTAGCTGCCATACCTACCTGTGAAGATTAAACAAAAAGGAAGAAAACATAAGCAGTGATCATACTGCTTAGTATTGCTGTCCAAGATTATAATGTTTAAGTTTCATTGGCAAATAAAGTTGTGACAGTGTACGCTGCAACAGAAATCTAATAAGCCCCAATAAACAATGTTAAAATTCCTATTAACTATCTTCACAACTATTTGTTTTTTACTGAAAAATCAAACAAGTCATTAAGCTACTAGCAATTATCTGGTGACGTTTTTAGAATGAATAGTTAATAGCAGGTGGTATTGTGAGAAAATACATCGAACTATACAGGTCCCAAGCTAATGATATGGTGGGGTTTTTAAGAGGTGGGATCAAGATAATAACAATCTTGAACAGAGGACAATTGCATCAATACGAAACTGCAGATGAAAGAGCTGAATTTGGTAGACATGTTACCAGGCCATATGCTTGAGGTGATGCCACATCTAGGAATGGGACATGCAGCAGTGGTTCAGGGCCAGTAAATGTAAACCTCATGAATTTGCCATATGCCATCCCTGTAGCTGCACCAATAAAAAGAGATGGTGCATAGTAACCACCAACCAATCCAAAAGCCCTGCACAAAGATGTTGCTAATATTTTCACTCCAATAAGCTGAACCAATATGGTCGTTGAGAGGCTGCTTGTAAATGGCCGTGATTCCAGCAAGATATCAACATTTTCAAAGCCCCAGTACAATACTTCAGGGTACAAAAGTGCAAGGAGACCAACAATGAGGCCACCTAAAGCTGGAGATGCAGCCTTCGGTAACCCTGTTGCCCTTTGTAAACTTTCAACTGCTTCCGTAGCAAGTGATGTACATCTTGACAATGTAATTGACACCAACCCACAGAAGACACCCAGCAAAAGGTATAGAGGAAGTTCTGACATTTATGAAGTCATGTAAATATCCTCATACTTTCAATCTCTGGAGCATGAGAAACAAAATGTAAAAAGAGGATATCATTAAACACCATAACTATCCTACCATCAGGAGGATTGTAAGGCATTCTGTGACTGTATCAGGCAAAAGATGATAGCACAGCTTATTATTTAGTAGTATTGCGTTGGTGTAATATGGATTTGAACGACTTTTCTGTAAAATTTGTATGGACAGAAATGAGGGTTTGTATGCTCTCAGAGAGAGACAATATACACCACCTCCAATTCCCCAGCTATCTTATCAGGACAGAAGCATGTGCAATTTGAAACAAATTAATGCAAACATCATCTCTTACAGCAAGATTACATTTTGCGTCATATTTCATCACCAAAAATTATGTGTAAGTGGATCAACAGTGCTACAAATTTCATAAAAGTACCTGTTGGGGAGCGAAAATCATATTCTGGAACAGTGAAAGCGGGATCAGAACCTAGACCAATCTCTGAAAGAACAGATGCTATCACTGAACTGAGTATCACCATAGGTGTCGAGTTGGCAAGGGATGAGGAATCCGCAGAAGGCCACAAAACAGATTCCACAGCAAAAAAGCACCCAGCAACAGCAGCATTAAAACCTAAAATACAAGGCAATAACCTAGAATATAAGTAAAATGGAATAAAAAAGAAGACAGAAAACTGCATAGACATGTTGAGTTATTGAGAATTTCAAGTATCCATGGAAGGCGAATCTAATGCAGGCTTCTATGTCCCATATATCATCTATTACATCATGTATAGCTATCAGCATGCCAATCTATTCAACGAGGTGATTAAAGGATTATCATACAGCAGCATTATGATGAGAAATTATAGGGGTAACATGTAACAATCGACAATAACCATAGGTAAGGTGATGAAATGATGATGTTAAGATGTTCTGTTGGTGTTGGTGGCAATCATTTGATATTGACATGAAAACAATCCAGAAAACGTCCTGACCACGTTGAACTTTTCTTGAACACAGAGCATGCGGAACTTAACAACGACAAGCATCAAAACTCTAGTTAGTAAAAGTTACCAGATGAAATCCCAGCTGCTGATCCAGCTGCCACAAGAGACAGCCTTTTCCCACCATCCCACTCAAACACATTACCAAATCCTTTTGCTATTGCAGAACCAATTTCCACACTGGGACCCTCAGGACCCAGTGAATTGCCAGTTCCAAGTGTGAACGATGCTGCCACAGCTTTCAAGAATGGTCTCAGTGCACTCTTTATCTTGGACACAGGGGCATTTGAGTTAGTTCCGATATAACTTCTTAGTGCATTCAATCCACCTACTATAACACCTCCGCTGACCGGAACAAATATCACTCTCTGCCAGACTTCATCAATCGGCTTTTCCCTCAGCCATGAAGCCCCTCGCAATGGAATATTGTCCCAAAATATGTCACGTATTTCATGAACCTATGTCAAGAAACATGGGATCTTAAATCACAGTATGTAATAGTATGAGGTACTTTAAATGGACAGCACGTGAATTTAACAATGTCTCTTCACTCTCCAGTACTAAAATGGACCCAATATGTTAAAGTTTACCGAGTGTGTCGTTTAAACGTGACACAGCCACACAGGCAACTTCAAGTTTATGCAGCATACTTGAAGGGATGGGGGGAAAACTGAATTATAAACCAGGCTGAACCAGGGTGACCCGAAACCGTAAGGTTTGGAGCCTGTAACCTTTTGGTGGGAACTAATGTGACTGTACCGTAGTAAACTGATTCGGCAATGCTGGATGCCAGAATTCGGAAGCATGTGAGAACCGAGCAGGGGCTCGGTTGGTCAGCTGAGCTGGGGCTCAGGCTGCCCGTCCGCGGTTCGAGCGCTGGCTCGCGCGCGGCGCCTCACCTTCTTCTTAAGAGTATCCGGGAAACTCCCCCGTGCGTTCAAAAAAGAATTCGGAAGCATGTTATACAAGACAAACCCACTGTTTAGTTGCCTTCAACCAATTCACCTCCGAAGTTGAAATCGTCAAACGTACTACTGACTCTGCAGCGAATGAAACCATCAAAACCAGAGTTGAGCTCGCGATGTGGCCACCGTACCGAGAGGTTGAAGAGCACGACGGAGACGCCGGTGAGGAGGCCCACGAGGCAGGCGGCGAGCGTGACGAGGTCGCGACCAGCCACTGGCTCCTCCGTGGCCTCCTCCACCTCCTGGTCCCCGCGCGCGGCCCCGCTCTCCTCCTCCTCCACCGCTCGTCGAACGACCCGAAGGCGCGCGCTCCCGCCGCGCCGTGACAGCCCCAGTGAGCGACCGCCCGCGCGGCGGAGCCGGAGGAGAGTGGGCGGCGAGTAGGGCGAGGCGAGGAGGATGCGCGAGGAGGAGGAGGAGGGGCTGCGGATGCCGCCATGGGGCCTCCGGTCGCTCACCGGCTATCTCATTCTCATCTCGTGAATCGTGATTTGGGCGCTGGCTCGCGAACGGTCCGCAGCCAAGCGAACGCCTGCTCCTTCTCCGAGTTCGGAGCTCCTGACCTTTCCCGACGGAGGGAGCCGTTTTTCCTCGCTCGTTTTCTGCGGTGGCCGTGAAACGGCGACGTGTCCCGTTTGCGTTTATCCTCGGAGGTCGGATCGGAGTCGGAGCCTCGCTTTCTCTCTCCCCCGCCGCACAAGCACGTTTGCATTCCAAACAAAGATGGGCCCAGGGCCTTGGCGATGCTAGCCTGCAGTTCTCGGGCCTGGCCCAAATCCGGCCGGGGTTTAGTTAGAGCTGTGGCGCCGTCCGAAGGCTGAAGAACCCCTCAACGTAATGCTGCAGTGCTGACATTTCTATCTTGGGAACTTCAGGCAACATATTTACTCCTTCAAACTATTGCTCACAGAATATAACCGTCAAATCCAAAAAGTTCACCACTTCTAGAATCATTGCACAGCACAGTTTTGTTTTCACCTGGCCATGATACTGTCGAGGACGAGCTGCCCCAAGACAACATCGACGGTCCAGACCAAAAAATCGAGCGCAACAAGCGTTCACCCCGATGACACTTCGCTGCCCATCCTCATTTCCGTCGCCCGGAACCAGGCACCTACCAACCGGACAAATTAACGAAGCTGGTAGTGACACGCGGACAGACAGGACGGGTAACGCTTTTATATGCTTGTGTAGTGTACGAACTGCGCGCCTATACAAATAAAACCCACGATCGGCGACCACACCGCCGGTGAGTACGTACGTACGTGCAAGGCATGGCCCACCATCATCATCACCACCATCAGCAGCACAATGGCCGGAACGGCGGCGGCCACCGCCTGGAGACGGTGATCGACATGGCGCAGCAGCTGGAGAAGCCGGCGGCAGGCGCGGCGCCGCGGCTGGGCTTCACGGGCGGGCTGGAGTTCACCAGCCTCACGTACACGGTCGTCAAGAAGCAGCGCGGCGCCGGCGGGGAGTGGGAGAAGAAGGACGTGGACCTGCTGCACGAGATCACCGGGTACGCCCCCAAGGGCTGCGTCACGGCCGTCATGGGGCCCAGCGGCGCCGGCAAGTCCACGTTCCTGGACGCGCTCGCCGGCCGCATCTCCAGCCTCGACGGCCGCGTGGCGCTCGACGGCGTCGAGATGAGCCCCAGCCTCATCAAGCGCTCCTCGGCCTACGTCATGCAGGACGACCGCCTGTTCCCCATGCTCACCGTCTACGAGACGCTCATGTTCGCCGCCGACTTCAGGCTCGGCTCCTCCGTCTCCGCCGCTGACAAGAAGCTCCGCGTCGAGAACCTCATCGAGCAGCTCGGCCTCACGGTAAGACATGCACGCTGCAAACTTTTTTTTTTTTTTTTTACTAATCTGCTTTATTAGAAAATTCAAAACAGAACACCAATAATATATAAGACGTCGTCGATGGTCAATGCAGTCCTCGAGAAACACGTACATCGGAGACGAGGGCACGAGGGGGGTGTCCGGCGGCGAGCGCCGGCGCGTGTCGATCGGCGTGGACATCATCCACGGGCCGGCGCTCCTGTTCCTGGACGAGCCGACGTCGGGGCTGGACTCGACGAGCGCGCACAGCGTGATCGAGAAGGTGCACGACATCGCGTGCGCCGGGAGCACCGTGGTGCTCACCATCCACCAGCCGTCCTCGCGCATCCTGCTGCTGCTGGACCACCTCATCATCCTGGCGCGCGGGCAGCTCATGTACAGCGGCGGGCCCAAGGAGGTGACGGCGCACCTCGGCCGCATGGGCCGCAAGGTGCCCAAGGGGGAGAACTCCATCGAGAACCTCCTCGACGTCATCCAGGAGTACGAGCAGTCGGAGTTCGGCGTCAAGGCGCTGGCCGAGTTCTGCCTCACCGGCCTCAAGCCGCCCAAGCTCACCTCCACCTACGGGGCCGAGGGGCTGTCCACCGTGTCCAGCGTCGTCCAGACGCCCATCTCGGGCCCCGGAGGCGGCGGCGGCGACGAGGACTTCGATCGCAGCCTCAAGAGCCAGCACTCCAGGTCGCCGTGGAGCGGCGTGCGCCTCACGCCGTCCCGGCGCCCCAAGCACAAGGACCACCAGCAGGCAGGGAGGCCGGAGATCGTGATGGGAACGCCGACGCCGGTGAGCAGCGCGTACACGGTGAACGAGGACGACTACCTGACGCCGGCGCACCGGGCGGCCCCGAACGCGACGGGCGCCCCCGGCGTGGGCGTCAACGCGCTGGGCCACCGGGGCAAGTTCGCCAACTCCTACGTCGGGGAGGTGTGGGTGCTGATGCGCCGCAACTTCACCAACATCTGGCGCACGCCGGAGCTGTTCCTGTCGCGGCTCATGGTGCTCACGGTGATGGGCTTCCTGATGGCCACCATGTTCACCAAGCCCAAGGACAACACGCAGGGCATCACCAACCGCCTCAGCTTCTTCATCTTCACCGTCTGCGTCTTCTTCTTCTCCTCCAACGACGCCGTGCCGGCCTTCATCCAGGAGCGCTTCATCTTCATCAGGGAGACCTCGCACAACGCGTACCGCGCCTCCGCCTACGTCGTCGCGGGGATCATCACCTACCTCCCGTTCCTCCTGCTCCAGTCGGCCACCTACGCCGGCATCGTCTGGTTCGCGCTCAACCTCCATGGCCAGTTCCTCTACTTCCTCGTCATGCTCTACGCGTCCCTGCTGTCCACCAACTCCTTCGTCGTCTTCATCAGCTCCGTCGTGCCAAACTTCATCCTTGGGTAAGTCGAGTCCACCTCTCTTCCATTTTTGTTTTGTTACAAAATTTCGCAATTTTCTTTGATATGTAGGTATTTTTTAAAAAAAAAAAAGAGAAAAACGGAACCTTTTCTGGGTCAGATCAACCGTTGCCCACTCCATATAAAAAACAGGGTCTAATTTACCTCCCTCAGCTACGTTCGATTTCCCTTCCTAATCAGCAAAACCGTTTTTAACCTCTCTCAACTTTTTAAGCCGTGCACTTTTACACCATAACGCTTTTGATGGTAGTTTTGCTAACGTGGCACTACGTCAGAGGGAGTAAATTAGAGTAAGTTGAAAGTTTAAGTAGGTAAACCAAATAAACATATTTTTATACAAAATATATAAAATTAATTAAAAATTCAAATATATTTTACATGGAAAATAATGCAATTAAAAATCCTAAAACCTAGTTTAATCTTGAAAATTCATAAAAATTTTGTTTTAGCTCAAAAATTATGAAACTTGTTTCATTTTTAAATCACTCTTTGTGTTATGATGCCTAGGTTCAAATTGTTTTGAATCTTGATCGACTGACTCATTTTATCTATTATAATCAGTCGATATTGATCATACAAACTACACATAAGCGCCAATGAAGCACAGGAGTGGACAGTGGTTCCTGGCCAAGATAAAATTTTAAAGCATCTGTGTTAGTTTGCTTGGCTGCATGCACCCTGCCGCACACATGATGTATGCATGTACCCTTTGGTTAATATGTTTAATTACATTTTACAAACTATTAACTTTTATTAAGTTTTAGTGCAAAAAATTATGGAGCATAACGTGGTATGAAATGTTGATGGTAATTCATGGGTCATATTTCAAGCTCAACACCACAACATAGAGCACAATTTTTTTAAAAAAATGAAACTAATTTCATAATTTTATATGAATTTTCTAAGATTAAACCAGGTTTTAGAATTTTTAACTGTATTATTTTCTCATGTAAAAATGTATTTGGATAATTTTTATTTTTAAATATATATTTCTATAAAAAATACTTATTATCCGATTTACCTTCTTTAACTTTCAACTTAGTTTGGTTTTACCCCTTTAACATGATACCACGTCTGCAAACTCACCATCAAATCCTTCATGGTGCAAAAGTGCACAACTTTTAAAAGTTGAGGGAGGTCAGAAAACTGGTTTTGTAGATGCAGGAGGAAGGAAAATCGGACAATCGTGTAATAGTTGAGGAAGGTAAATTGGGCTTCTTTAGAAAATTACGCCTACTCATCAAATACGGCCCATCAATCTTAGCATATTATAAGATTATATGGGCCGGCCTGCATTGGCATTAAGGCCTGTCATAAGCAACAGGCCCAAACTACACGAGTCATTGGACCGTGCGGGTCCGTTTCTGGTTTCTGAACGAATGCATGCGATGCGATGCAGGTACGCGGCGGTGATCGCGTTCACGGCGCTCTTCTTCCTCTTCTGCGGCTACTTCCTGGACAGCCACAGCATCCCCGTGGCGTGGAAGTGGATGAACACCATCTCGACGATGAAGTACCCGTACGAGGGCCTGCTGATGAACGAGTTCGACGGGGACCGGGTGTTCGCGTCGGACCCGGCCGTCGGGCTGACCCTGACGGGCAACGACATCCTGCAGCAGCTGGGCATCAGCACGGCGGAGGACCGCAAGTGGTGGATGGTGCTCTACCTCCTCGGCTGGGCCGTCTTCTACCGCGTCCTCTTCTACCTCGTCCTCCGCTTCGCCTCTAAGAACAAGAGGAAGTAGCGAGAGCTTTCACCATTGATTTTATATATGTTATATAATTGTTTGTTTCAGCCTCGTTTGGTACGTACTAGTACTATATGTAGACTTGGATATATGTATGAGGAGGAGAAGGTAAATTTTCTTGAAGCGACAAGGCAGCCGGCAGGAATGCCGGATCGCCGATTGACGATTATGTCATGATTGATTGATTCCCATGTAATTTTCAGAGAGCGATGTTTAACTGTTAACTGTTAAGTACGCCGGTCCGCTGATAGTAACACTTTTGCAGCGCCCAGGAATTGCGCATGCAGTGTACTACTAGAGTTCTTCCTACTAACGATGAAAGGGAATTGACAAATTAGTATTGCCATGGTCGTACTCGTTCCTAGTACGCATGGAAGAAGACTAGGAAGCTGCTGCAGCCTTCCTCTTAATGAAAAACGAGGACAATCCGGTCACGAAAAAGGAAGCTGCTGCAGCGATGGATCGGGAGTAGGTGCTTACTGGCTGCTTACTGTACTTACCATCCATCTGAATATGACCTCGTTTTCGGCAGCCTCGTCAGACCAAGCATGCATTCACCAGTCACAGGCACCGGTCAGCTGCCGGCGACTGATGACTGATGACTTTTGCTCGATGAACATATATACAGACTGCAGAAAGAGTCATAAACAAAATTACTTGGCAGCTATGCAGCTGCAACCACCGCTGCAGCAGCCAGCAGCTGCATAGACGGAGTCGGCACGCTCGCGCAGGAGAAACATATGGCCGCGCGCTCCGGCTCCGCCGAGCTTCCTGGAACGCTGTAGTCATCAGTGTGGCGGTTCAACACTTTTCTTCTTCTGGCGGCTCTCGATCGTCTACAGTCTACTACACATGACTATAGAGTAGTACTAGATAAGTACAGACACTTATCTGAAATTCTGGGCATCAAATTCCGGGTATTGTACCGAATTGTAGCGTCGTGGATTCGCACGATGAGGAAAAAAGGATCGGACAGACAAGAAAAGACGCGCGCCACTCGAATCTGATAGCGACCCGTCCGTCCCGTCCACGAGAGATCCCTTCTAGAAACAGGTGGCCATGCGATCCCTTCTAGAAACCGGTGGTGGTGGTGGCTCCGCTGCTTGTCCCCCCGTCTGATGCCGACACGCACCGCGGCGGTGTTATCTATGGGCGCCACCATCCCCCAAACAGTAGCCTGTTGCTGTTTGGAAAACTTGGCAAGGCAAGCTGTATCTATCTGACACCTCACCGGAACTATTAATCCGTCGGGATATATAGATTAGCTTGTCACAAAACAGTGGTCCGCGGCTCGCCTACCGTTCCTCTCTGCCTAGCTAGGTCTTCGTCAAACGCGTATCATGCACTCAAAATATCTCATTGCTCTCATTATAGTCGTAGTAGTGGTACCTGATGCCACACCTATCGATCACAAACCGGTTATTGTTTATTATATACTTTCTCCGTTAAGTGTACTTCTAGCACTACTTTTTACTATCTAAATTCAGACTAGCTAACATGTATTGAGAGTATTGAGACGCAATGCTATCGAGGTTCATCGTACCTTGTATGAACTTGGTGAAAAGCTACGACAGTAATAATAACATGATTGATCATGTTTCCATTTATTATTTATTAATATAATTGTGAGCCACATGGCTGCAGGTTATTTGTTAGAGCGCGCTGGTTTCGTGTGGTATACTGGTATGTGGAGCGCTGAGCTAAACGGCCGCCTTGCTCTACTATTTTTTTTTAAAAAGATTCGCAGGATCACGCACTCATTTTTTTTTTTTTTGAAAAACAGGAGCACGTACTGCGCACTGTCATCTGAGAACGATAGAAGCGTTTTTCACAGGCGAGTATTATTAGAAAAAATATTAGTTATCAGTCAAAACAAAAATCCAAATTGGTGATAACGTTTTTAAAGCCCGCGACGGACGGAAGCTGAAGGCTCAGCTCCATTTCTGAATTGCTGTAGCAGAACGAGATAAGTCCTGACGTCGTTTTTGCTCCAAGAAGAGACCAATAAGACGTCTGCTGATTTGGTCCGTCTGGCCCATCCATCACACATCAGTGAGGAAGACAGCTTTTGCCCATGGGCCACCCGCTGGCCCACCCTATCTCGTACTATCCGTCTACGCCCTTGTTCACTTCCATGAAAGTTGTAACTTTCATGCAACTTTCATACAACTTTCCCATCACATCAATTTCTACCCGCATGTATAGAGCAGTAGATGTTAGTAAAAAAATAACTAATTATACGGGTTAGTTGTAGATCACGTGTCGAATCTTTTGAGCCTAGTTAGGCCACGATTGGACAATATTTACCAAATACAAACGAAAGTGCTACAGTACTCCGTATGCAACTTTCTTGCAATCTAAACAAGGCGGTACACGTATCCAACCCCACTGTTCATTGACCCCCCAGCGCCCGCGGGGGCCGCGCCACAGGCACCGGCCCCGCTCGTGGTTTTCCAAAGTGGGGCCCCCGGCTGACCTCTACTCCTCTCTATTTATGCTGTGGCCTGTGCCATCAGATGACTCACAGATCACCGAAGCGCAGGGCCCAAATCGGAAGCGATCCACAGAAGAAGCGAAACTCGCTGCGCCCACTTGTGAGCTGTCACACTTGCGGGGAAAGGAGAAGAATGGGCGTCAGCGCTGGAGCTCGCGACGATCTGACGAAGCAGCGGCGCCGGCAGGAGGCGTGCGTGCCCGACGGCGCGTCGCTCGCGGCCATGTACCTCTACGGCGACGTGCTCGAGTCCGTGGTGGAGCGGGTGCCGGCGGCCGACCTCGCCGCCACGGCGCGCGTGTCGCGGGAGTGGCTCCGCGCGGTGCGCGCCGCGCTGCGCCGCCGCCCGCGCCGGCTGCCCTGGCTCGTCGTGCACCTCCAGGGCCGCGGGGGCTCCGCTGCGCCGCGGCGTACGACCCCTGCTCGGGCGCCTGGCTCGCCGTCCCGGCGCCGCGCCACGCCACGCCGTCGCACGTCCGCCTCCTGCGCGGCGCGCGCGGGGACCGCGTCTGCGCGCTCTCGCTCTCGGGCCTCGCCGTCGCCGCCGACCCGCTCGGGACGGAGCGCTGCGTCGCGATGGACGCCCCCGCCGTGTGGCGCGTCGACCCGGTGTTCGCCGCGGTGGGCGACCGCGTCGTCGCGCTCGGCGGCGCGTGCGGGCTGGCGCTGGTCGACGGCGGCGACGCCGCCGCGGTCGAGGTCCACGACGCCGCCGGCGGGTGGGCGGCCTGCGACCCGATGCCCGACGCGCTCAGGGACTCCGCCGCCGCGACGTGGCTCTCCGCTGCCGCCACGGACAAGCGGGTGTACCTCGTGGAGAGGACCACCGGGTGGGCGAGCTGGTTCGACCCAGCGAGCCGGCGCTGGGGCACCACCCGTCGCCTGGGTCCCGACCCCGCCGTCACCACGTGGGGCGTCGCGCCGGGCCGCGTCGTCGGCGCCCAGGAGCGCCTCGTTCTGTTCGGGGCTAAGCGGGCGGACAAGGAGGCAGAGTGCACGGCCGTCGTCCAGGCATGGGAGGTGGACGGCGACACCCTCGAGCCGATCCCCTCCGCATCCAGCGATGCGATGCCGCCGGAGCTGTCCGAGAGGCTGTTTCCTCGTGACGACACTGATGACGAAGAGGAACTGGACGACAGGTCGTTGTCGATCGGGGTGTGCGGCAACGCCGCGGGCGGGTACGTGTACAATGCGGCCGAGCCGGCGAACGGCGCGGTGCTCTACGAGCTGTGGGAGGAGGAGGGGAAGGCCAAGGGAGGGAGGCGCCACCGCCGTGGCGCGCTGGGACTGGGTGCCCTGCGCACCAGCCGTGGAGGCCCAACCGCTGGGCCGTGCCATCCTGGCCTGCTCGCCGGTGGGGCTGGATGAGCTGGCGTTGGCCGTTGCTGCAAGGGGCCCACACTGACGCACGGCGGCACACCGAATCAAGTGGAGGAGCAACCGCTGTTTGCCACTTGCAAAAGTCGTGGAAGAAAAAAATGATTTTCTTGTATAGTGTCATTAGCTTTTGTAACCGCCGATGGCGAGGTGTTCTTTTACTCAAAGTTGCATTGCATCGTCTTCGTATCTTGCTTTTGACCTGGAAACGTTAATTGCTCCGTTGATGACAAGCGAAAGAAATGTTTCTTTCTCTAGACGTGTTTTGATTGAGGTGAATAAAATAAGCAGATACTAGGGCAACAACAAGAAGGATGTTACTCCTTCCGTCCTAAATTGTAGTTTGTTTGACTTTTTCAACTTCAAGTTTGACCACTCGTCTTATTCAAAAAACTATGTAAAATTTTATATCTTTTGTTATGTTTTGATTTACAAATAAAGGTTCTTCAAGAATAACTTAAATTTAACTATAATTGCACAATTTTTTTTGAATAAGATGAACGGTCAAACTTAAGGTCAAAAAAGTCAAACGAACTATAATTTAGGACAGAGGGAGTAAAATTTATTGTCTGGAGAAAGGGGGAAAAACCTAAAAAAAAACTGCACATCCATACTGCCTGATGAAATTTATTGAGCTGGCGTTGGCTGTTGCTGAAGGGGGCCCACACTGGCGCACGGCGGCACACCGAATCAACTGGAGCAACCGCTGTGTGCCACTTGCAAAAGTCATGCAAGAAAAAAAAAAAGATATCCTTGGAAGAGTAGTCAATGTGTCATTAGCTTCTGTAACCGCCATTTGATGGCGAGGTGTTCTTTTACTCAAAGTTGCATCATCTGCCTATCTTCCTTTTGACTTGGCAACGCTAATTGCTCCGTTGATGACATGCGAGATGTTTCTTTCTCTAGCCGTGTTTCGATTGAGGTGAATATAATAAGCAGTTAAGGGCAACAAGGATGTTATTGTGTTGCCTAAAAAAGGGGTCTGAAGAAAGAGAAGAAACCTGAAAAAATTGTAGATCCATACTGTCAGATGAAATTTTGTAGCGTACTTGAAATAATAGAAACTTTATATTCATAGATAGAATTGTTAGGGAATAGATGGAAGATAGAATTGTTAGGGAATAGATGGAAATACACCGTACACTATCTACTCTGCTCACAAAGGATACTCTTTTGAAAGTCTCTACATCAAAGGTAAGTACGCTAGCTATGCATTACCCAATAAAGGCCGGTTTGGTTGGGCTTCTCTTTGTTTCGGCTCCATGCTTCACTAGACACATATGTGACAATAGCGTCATTCTCAAAATATATAGGCTCAATCTCTTAGATGTGCTTATTTGCATTCGAAGGTTAAGGGTGGAACTTTCTTCTTTGTTCGGTCCTTTTTCTTGGATTTTCTTCTTCCACGGGAGGAGCCCTAGCCAGATATCCCTACCCCGCTAGCCTCACCGTTGCTTGGGCCGCCGGCGACCTCCCCATCCATCGTCCCTCCCTGCCGGACGATCTCGCCTTCCCTAATTCCAAACAAGGGGTTAGTCGGCGACTCCTCGCCCCCGCGGGGTGGCACTGTCCATCTGATTATCTCCCTTCGCCCCACCCTACGCCACCCGGCACCACCTTGCTCACTGTCTCTCAACCCGCTACCATAGCCGTGTCGGTCACCGCCGATGCGGTCGCCACCTTGTCCACTGCCTCAGCCACAACGACCTTGCTACTTGCCATTCTACCTGTAGCTTGCCCTTGCCCCCGCCCCGCCCCTTCTTCCTCAGGATAGTGTATAAAAAAGAAAAATTTTCAAATTACTCTCTCTAAATTTAGACTATGCCACAGTCCATGTAACCACCTTGAATTTTGCTCAACCATGGTTTTGCTCCGGTGTTTCATTTCTAGAAAGTCACACGAATCGTAAAGACAACCGATTATATTTATTTTAATTTTGTTTCTTGGGTTTTATTTCAGTCAGGTCTCACCCATGTCCAAACTGAGCTTGACCCATACCAATGTCCAGTCCTGTTTCTTGTTTTGTTTCCTTATTATCCGCTTTGTATAATGCGCTTGGAGGACTACCACCACACATGCTCTCCCTCGTCGCGATCGGCCTCCCAATGATCTGATAGGGCATGCATTTGCCGATGCTACAATGTCATCACCACCAGTTGTGCCCTTGATGCATTGTGCGATTTGGCCACCTCGTTGACGAGCCACAGCTCTAGCAATTTTGAGCTAGGGTAATATTTGTGATTCCCTAGAACATGAACAGAGGACAATCGGGGAACTAAAAAACTCAGTCTGTACCTAGAACATGGACAGAGGTACAGACTGAGTTTGGACAAGGCCGGGCCTAATTAATAAATATACCCAGGACGAAAATAATTTGTATAGCTGTACTAAAGTTTCCTTCAATTATTTTAGTTGTCCAAATTACTCTTAATAAGGTTTATATATTTTTTATTTTCTGTTTTAGTTTCAAATTTTATGAAATAATAAGTGATTGCCTGCAACGTCCTGTGGGTATTCCCTCCTCATTACAAGGTCTTCTTGCTTCTCATCTCCTGGGCTCTATGGAAACACAGAAATAAGATTGTGCTCAATCAGCTTGCCCCATCTCTGTTCCCCAACTGTACACTTCAGAAATGACCCAAATGGTGCCACCGCCTCCCGATCAGTGAGCAAATAATTTGTGATGTTTGGTGTTTATTAGTTGCCAATATGTAATACATATTCTTCACTGCCAAGTCTTTCTAAACCCCCTACTATGTAATCCTTTAGAGTGGCAATGTTCGTGCCATCTCTAATGCAATGAATGAGGTCCCGTTGACCTCTCCAAAAAAGTATAAGAATAATGGATAACATCATGTTTTGTGTTAGAAAAATATGTTATAGACTTTATTTAGTGTTAATGTATTACTAAAGTTCTTAATTGATTAAAATGATGTTCAAAATCTTAAGATGTATATTTTTAACATAAAACATGATGTTCTACTCTTGGTGGTCCGCATTACCTAGACGTTTGATGGTGATTGGAAGCTTGGTGAGCACTCGGCGGAGCTTGTGGATGATTCAACTCATGTTGTGAGCGGTTGTGGGCCATTCACTGTTATGGAGTAACAAAGAAACAACACGCGGTGAGCACTCGGTACGCTTGCACAATTCGATACCATTGTGCAGGTGCTGCAATAAGGACAAGTGGAGAGTGCAGACTCTCTCTCTCTCTCTCTCTCTCTGTGATACTGATACATTAGGAAAATATCGTTGTGTTTCTTTTTCTCTTTTTATTTTACGCCTTACATTTGTGCAATTACTTGGATGTATTTACATTCTTAGAATTATCGTGCTAGAGTAGAATTGAAACCTAGAATGCAATACTTTATGCGTAGTATAGAAACATAAGGCACAAGGGATGAAACGAAAGCTTGCTCCCCGTTACAATGACTTGAAAATATTTTTTCAATAAAAAGATGTACCCTCCTTTTGTTGAAAAAAATCAACATTTTCTACCTTATTTGACAAAAGAATAGAAATATGTTATAAAAATCAGTGAGTCAATGCACCCCGATCATAGCCTCCAGCTTGCACGGTATCCGCACTATCATGCTTGTACCTTGCCGATGTCCCGTAGATGCATAACCCCAAACCTCTAGTTATGTTGCACATGTTCTCTTGACAAATTAGCCCGCACAGCGACAAACCTCTACGTGCAGAAGTGCCGATTGGATTTTCTGAAGCGAACATGTAAGGTCACAGATAACACAAAAGATATAGTATATGTCGACAAGGTTAAACCAAAATTTACATTTTAGAGCATGACTACAGGCAGTCCTCTCAAATATTATAACACCGGTCATTCTAGTGTCTTATCAACAAGCCACGTCCCTCCTTCAGTCCTATATACAATCCTATCATTGACGTCCTATTCGCTTATTATCAGTCGGACTTATCAACCGTTCGAACAGTATTATTTCTCACATCAAACTAGCCGACTTGTTTTATCAGCCTCCTACGCCCCGTAAGTCATCTTAGCTATAAATATGAAAAGACCATATTATAAAATTCTGACTCAAATTTTATCCTAGGCCATGTTCGGTTTGCAACTTTTGGAAAAAGTTGCAACTGTAGCGTTTCGTTTGTATTTGACAAATATTATCCAATCGTGGCCCAACTAGGCTCAAAAGATTCGACTCGTGATTTACAACAAAACTGTATAATTAGTTATTTTTTTCACTAACATTTAATACTCTATATATACGGGTAGAAATTGATGTGATGGAGAGAGAGTGGAAAAAGTTGGAACTTTGCCTCCAACCGAACAAGGCGCTATTATACCAAACGCAACTCAAAGTCTACACACAACTGTACTCGGCAGATATTTAACCCTCCAACTACACGCACCCAAATTCCACAATTTCAGGCCTGCTCCTAACCTAGGGTGGAAGCCTAAACATGAGTCAGTGAATGCGGTGGATATGCTTAGTCCAATTCGTCAATGCTACGTCAAGATCCAGGCGCTGAGTGCCTATCCGCAAAGCTGGAATGCTGGGGAGCCAGGGACGATGCTGATCGCAGAGACAATGACAACTCACGACGGGAAAAACTGTGTCGATGCCGCGATGCAGAACAAGGACACCGTTGACTTCAATGTATTATTATTATTAATTACTTTTTAGAATACTTCAAAGCATTATTAGGAGTACGAAGTATGGCAACGACTTCGGCGGACCGAATCATTAAGGCCCATTTGTGCTCAGATATTGGGCCTTATTACTCGACCTCTCGTAGATTCATAATTTTTATTATGTATATAGCCACATATAGTGTATATATCTATGTGCAAAATAAAATCTGTAATAATCTAATCTAGGACGAAAGTAGTCGTCGGATAACAATAATTCTTGCTACGAGGCCCTACGAGATCACCGGAGGCTAAGTTTCTGAATTCACAAGCTGACGACCGCACAAGGTGACGAGGAAGAAGATAACTATCGTTCCAGACAAGTTGCAGAGTGCAGACATGATGAATTCATAATTTAATGCCAACTGGGGCACTGCCCGCTGCCCGGGCTGCCCGCCCGAAACCCTAGCGACCCATCCTGCCTGCGAGCAAACCATTTCCACACAGAGAAGATTGGGCAAGGGCAGCGGGCGCAGGGCAGCCTCCCTATAAAATGCAGGACAAGCTCACAGCTTCATCCATACCTTCAGGGCGCCGTTCTTGGTATAGCTAGCCTATAGGACTATAGGAGTAGTAGGGTTTCACCTCGATTTCTTTTGTTTCTTTTGCAATGTGTCCGAATGAGGTTGTGCTTTTCTTGCAGTAAGCTTGCTCTGTTTTCTCCATTGTTTTCTTCATGTGATATTTTGAGCTTCATTTCTTCTCTCCTTGCCATTGGCCATTGGAACTGTTCTTTTTTAAACATTGTGTCTACGCTGGTGCAAAAACTTCCAATCCGGCTGCGACGAATCTCGTCTGGGCAGCCCGGCCACCTTTTGCACATAAGGAAGCGCCCGGTTCACTCTGCTTTGAGGCTTGGAGTTCATCTGCCTCCAATCCTCGCAGTGAAGTGGGCGCACATCATTTGGTTTTCTTTACCCCACTCGATCCCTCCCCACACACCGCCCACCATACCACCCCCCCCCCCCCCCACAACCCCCCCACCACCACCACAACTTTGGAAGGTTCTGCGCTGGTTCTGTTTTCGTCAAACAGAAAGTCGTCTTTTGGATCTGCAAGTTTATGATGGTTTATGACTATGTGACGTGCTCAAGAGTCTAGAACTGAAGGTGTGTTCTAGGACGAAAGGATGCCCGTGCGAAATACACTATGAACAGAGTTGAAATTAAATATACTCAAATTGCAACATACGCCATTTAGCAGAAGTAAACTGCTACATTGAATGTGAACTAGAAGCTGCACGCTTGGAAAAGTTCCAGTTTCGTTCTCTAAGAAGAAAGAACGTTTCCTTTAAGATAAGAAAGCATGCTCTTTCTAAAAGAGATGAGTACATGAAGCACAAAATTTTAGGTACTCCCCAAACATCAATTGATAGGATGGAAGTTTCATGTCTGAAGCTGACATCTTGACACAGACTGGGATGTAAATTGCACGTAATCTTGCGTACTTGTTTGGTTAATCCCTTCTCCGAAGAAACCATGAATGGCGAAATCTGATGCACAAAGTCGATTAACATGATTGAAACGGTGCATGTTTTGAAATTGCTTGCTGCCTCACAAATGTAATGTAGTACTCCAAGAAGATACCGACCAGAACGATAGCAAATATCTGAAAAGTATATTCGCAGAAGATGCCGCTCCTATATGTCAGCCACATGCTGCAAGTCCTGCAAGAACTCTCTCTATGTATGAAGCATGAACTGAAGACATTATACTAGCCAAAAGCAGCAAAATCATCACACAAAAGTGATTCATGCTGCACCCAATTATGGGGAAACTGAATACGGTAGCACACATGAAATATGTTTTCCGAAGGAAAACGGACAGAGAAGTTCGAATCATCTGGATCCAGCTCCACGTATCCTAGCATCAGCAGGGTCTGACCAATTGGCAATGATATACAGGATTGCCATCAATTTCTGAATAGTATTGTGTTCTGTAAGGCCTTGTGGAGCATTAAATTTAACTAAATCTCGCGTACCTTCTTACAAAACTGATCCACTTGCAAACTCAGAACTTGATCCACAAGAGCAGCATGGAAACACTAGTGCCTCAGACCTTTTATTTGCGGTTTATTTGATTCCAGTGTCAATTTCTCTCCAATTACTCAGCCGGAGATCGCATCAAGAAGCCCAAAAGAAATGCTAAACCTTGCAAACATGTGAACTGGTTCAGTGTAACCAATTACCAATTTACAATGGGAAGCTATGCCCATGCTCCAAAGTTCTACCAAAACTTCTAGGAGTCAGGGATCAGGAATGTCTGAAGAGGGAAGAAACCTCATCAGAAAGCTTGAGAGTGACCAAACACAAATAATGCCAAGAATTTGTAGAACAGTAAGTAATGCTCCTAATGAGTTCATGATAGCCAGAGTTTGATTTGTTGTCTCTGTTCCTCTGACAGAAAACGTGAGTGCCGTCACCAGCTGAGCTGCCCTGTTCAATTGGTGAAGCCTGTATACCTGGAAGGATGGGGAAATCACATGATAAGAACTAATTGAAGCATTTCGCTGGAGCTGAGAGCATCATGTAACATTCAAGTGCTTATATCCATTCAGATAATAACATAAATATGCAGTTGCTTGATTGGTCGAAAATCGAAATGAACAAGAGCAGACTAGGGAAACCAGCAGTGATTCTCGAGAACCAGGAAATGATGACTGCAAGTTATCTGACCCTGCTTCTACATAAGTATTCAAACATTTTTCAATTTCAGTTATGCACCAAACTGTAGTCAATCATGGGAAGCAGCCACTAAAGATCACTGTTTAGACAGTCTATGTACATCATTAAATCATCCTTAAAAACATCACATGCACATAGATAGGAGAAACAAGATGCTAACAATACAAATCTACAGAGTACGGACAACTGAAAGGAATCCAGATATGTCATTCTCAAGTTCTCTTTTTTGTCTTTAAATCCTCTCTCAGGATACAACCTTTGAACAAAACAATATACTGGATGATCACGAAAATTGTTTCCTATAAGCATCATTTTTTTAATCTTTGTTTTTTTTTTCCACAAAGGCCAAGGCCGAATTTCATTACCGCAGCAACGAAATTACAGAATTCAGTTTGTAAAGTAAAAAACAGAAATGTAACTAGGCACCGCGCCACCAAAAACCCATGATCACACAGGGATCAACATCAAAAGACCGGGGCCGCCTCCCGACTAAACATGACTTAAACTACGTGCAAACCTTCTAACGCAAGAAGTATGAAACAGTCGCAACCCTCACAGCGCGCAGGCTGTACAAACTCATATCCAAAGGACAAACAAGAGAACACCATTTTGCCCTAATTTTTATGTAGAAATAAACATACCAATAACTTATTTAATAGACTATTTAACTGGATTATTTCTTCCTCATTTTCCAGACTTAGTTCTTGCACTTAGATTCTTCAAAATGCTTCCACCAGAGTCCAGGATTACTTGATACACCGATAACTAATCCAAGTATCAGGTATGATTGATCAGATCACAAACTAAAGAGGTGGAATAAAACTATAAAAGAGTCTATGCTTTCCACATATTTGAACTCGAGTAGTTGAAAACCACGGCCAATTGGAGAAAATTATATAAATTTTAAAAACAAAATTACCTTGAAGATAATAGGAATCACTGGCCAAGAAGGTGATTTCCGATGCCGTGCATACTGTTCGAATGCAAACTGTACAACAAGTCCAACCAAATAAGGGGCAAGAGTCGCTGATGCTGCTGGTCCAGTCCAGGGCCACACCATGCCCATTGTTAAAAGAGGTATTATCAAGCTCAGAACCATTGTTGTTACCGAGGAAATACGAAAGAATCTGGATTTTGACCAAATGTAACTCTTTGGTGCTACTTGCTGTAAAGGTCTCCAGACTTTATCAATCAAGAAGACAAAAATTGCAACTCCTCCATAAAACAAAGCCTCGGTAAAGAATAGTATAAGAAAATCTGCAAACAACAAAAAAAAAAAATCAAGTACTGCTTTTTTTTTCTGACAGTGGATGGGGATAGATATTGCCGATCTTCAGAAAAGACATGAACTATAAAATAAAATGAATTACGTGAAAGGTGACAGGATATGGTAAACTCTAAAGAGAGAATAGGGGTAAACGTCATCTAAGTTTACTGCTGGAAGTCTGCAATTTATGAATACATGATTGAGAAGCTATAATCATTATGAATCATCCATAATCTAGAAAGGAAATACCGCATTCCTGAAACTATCAAAGAAAGCATACCTGTCAACAAGGAATCTTCAAACACGGCTGAGAGTACTTTGCGCAAGTAAAGAGATGGAAGAACCAGGAAAGACACAAGGATAGTAGGGCCAATAAACCAAACTAATCTAGAAGCTTCCTTGCCAGGATGTGGCACGCTCTCCACAGTTGTCTTTTGGAAGCTGCTTCCATGAAAAGAGATGAATCCTGGTTTTCCAGCACCTCTGCCAGCAAAGTAGGAAGAGCTTTCAGATGCAGGGGCAACTTTAGAACCACTTTCTGTCTCTTGCAAAACCGGCATGTCTGAGGTAAGTGAAACGACTGGCTCCTGCTTATCGGTAGCAGCGAAGCATATAGTCCTCTTAATATGAAGTCGTCCATGGTCTTCAATACTGCTTAAGACTTGACCTGCTAGCGTGTAGTAAAAGATCAGCACAGAATGCTACTCTAATTCAACCAAGTTCTTCTGGAAAAGCAGATGGAGAATATAGTACCTTTTAGAGTACCTAAATGCTGCATCGCACTTCCATTGACTCTCTGAACTGGAAATGACCTCACAAACTGAGATACATAAGCCATGCCAGCGCACTAGTCAATATAACAAAATCAAACGCAATTTTAAGCATCTCTACGTCGTGCAGAACTACACTGAGTATATGGAGTATAGATAGGCACTTCAGCCTGGGGGCGTGTAAAGAAAATTCTGAGCCTAGGCCAGCCAAGTTAAGAAGTCCTTGAGGCAGGACGAGGCGAATTGGGGTGCCTATTCTTCTATGATTAGAAAGACACTTAGTTACTGCCGAGCTTTTTAAAGCGAATTCCGACTGTTATCTCTCTCTGAACTTTCATGACAAACCCATTGCACATGCACATGGCCACCGCACGCCCGCACCAAGAGAGATTCGAGCCTTCCATTTGGCTAGATCATGCGTAGGGGATTAGGAAAAATCAGGTAAACAAAACCCTACCCAATTCCCATGCCAAACAAAATATCATGACTAGTAAAAACAAGCAACATCTAAAGGAAAGCTTCTAGGTGTATAGGGAGGGGAGGGGAGAAATTGCCTTGAAACAGGAGTGAGAGAAGGAGCCGAAGCGACAGCGAGGAGGGGCGGCGGAGGAGGACGCCCACGTAGAGGCGGCCCTCGGGCGGAGCCGGAGCGCGGGGCTTGCCACGGCGGCCATCGGCTTCCGCCTCCCGCAGTCCCGCTGTGTTATCTGCAGTAGTGGGCGACTGGGGTGCAGCAGGTTGGGCGGACGGTGGGTCGGGCACGGCCACACGGCCGCACGGGGCACCGGCGCACGGCGCACCGGCACCGCACAGCCCAGAGGCGCAGACCAGGGGTGGTGGTGTGGGGTGGGGGGGTCCGTTTGGTTGGTGTGATGGGGATGGGAACGGCGGAACTCGGGTCGCCTAGGCCTAGGCGGGCAGGCGGCTAGGCCTAGCCTGCTGCACAAGTGCAGCAGCCTAGGTCTGTGGGCCCGTGCTGTCATGGGGTATTTGAACCGGAGGCCTTGACTGGGCTGAGAACGAGCCTTGGTGGGCTGTGTGAGCTGAATAGGCCCGTTACAGTTGCATTCCTTGTTTTGTGGAAAAGGTCCATCCTGACTCTTTTTTTCTTTTTGGAGAAGTCTCTTTTGCTTCTCCCAATTAGAATATAGGATTCCCCTAAAAAGAAATTAGAATGTAGGATTTTAGACACCTCACTTTTTTGAAACCATCTGGTAGGGATTGATTTTGAAAACGTTTTTAGTTAACCAGCTAACCTCTTTTTTTTTTGAGCTATAAGTAATGACCTTTAATGGATCTTGATCTGGGATGAAATTGATTTATGTATTTCAGAAAAAACGAGACCACCTAGCAAACTGAACAATCCTGTATATATCACTCTTTACTGAAATTCACCACAGACTTTTCCTTAACACAGAAATTACCACACGGATGCACAATACACACTACGATTCAGGCACAGTACATATATATGATTTTGTGACGCGGGAACTTTGATTATACAGGCAGTACTACCGTACGCAATGTGGTTTTTTTTTTTTTTTTTTTTTATCTCATCTGTACAAGCTGCAAAGATCTGTTCGTCAATGTGGTTGTTTCACACGTCGGCCGGCGAGGACTCGACGGGGACCGTATGCTTGGACTGGCTGCCTGAGCGGCCCCTTTCCCGCACGCTGTTCTCCGCAAAGCGTACGCTCGCCGTGTTGAACCCCTTCTCGCGCTCGTGCGCTGTCCACTCCTGGTTGTAGTAGTCCTCCGCCGTCGCCCCGGGCCTCGGCCCGACGAACATGCCGCCCCACTGCGGGAAGTAGATGAGCGCGATGGGCAGCGTGCAGGCGATGATCATGAGCCCCATGTACTTGATCCCCGTCTCCGTCTTGTACTTGGATCCGTGGAAGAAGATGAGCTGCGTGAGCACGGCGCCCACGTTGCCGCCGCCGCCGGTCATGCCGGAGATGAGCCCCAGCGACCGCCGGGAGACGAACGGCACGATGCCAAAGGTGAGCCCGCAGGCCGCCTGCACGAAGAGGGAGAAGAGGATCATGACGGCCACGGACGCCCCGAAGGAGTAGTCGACGGCGCCGAGCACGACGCAGAGGACGCCCCCGATGGTCTGCACCACCCACAGGCCCCACAGCCTGCCGCGCATGCCGAACCGGCTGGACAGCCAGTCCGACATGAGCCCGCCGCCGGGGCGGGAGATGATGTTGGCCATCCCGAAGCTGGCGGCGATGAACCCGGCGGTGCTGAGCTTGACGCCGAAACGGTCGTAGAAGTACTGCGCGATGATGTTGTCCACGGCGAGCTCCACGCCGAAGCAGTAGCCGTAGGTGAGCGCCAGGATCCAGGCGCGGTAGTTGGTGGCGGCGTGGCGGAGCACGTTGCCGAAGCTGTCCTTGTGCATGTCGCCGGACTTGTGCAGCTTCCGGTAGTTGCCGTCGGGCATGTCCTGGCCGAACGCCAGCACGCCGATGGCCGACACCGTCTGCAGCAGGCCCGGGATGAAGAAGGCGACGCGCCACGCCGTGAACGGCGTGCTCCCGATCTTGCGGATGGCCTCGTACACGAGCGGCATGAGGAGCTGCACGGCGCCGCCGCCGAGGTTGCCCCACCCGCCGGCGACGCCGTTGGCCAGCCCCACCTTGGGGGGGCGAGAACATGGAGCTCATCCAGAACTGCGTGGACACGAAGGACGCCAGCGAGAAGCCCGTGAAGAAGCGCACGAGCAGGAAGGACGACGCCGAGTCGATGATGGCGGAGCAGTACACGGCGGGCGTGGTGAGGGAGGATGATGGCCGCGGACGCCAGCCGCGGCCCCACCAGGTCGCACGCCGTGCCCATGGCGACACGCGCGAAGACGGCGCCGGACACGGAGGCGATCCCGGCGTTGCCGATGTCCGTGGCCGTGAGCCCGAGCGTGTCCCGGATGAGCGGGAGCAGCGGCGGCGCGGCGAAGGTGGAGAGGAAGCAGCAGAAGAAGGAGAACCACGAGAGGTGGAAGGCGCTCATGTGCGGCCGCGCGAAGGAGAAGAGCCAGAACTCGGTGGCCTTGTTGTCGGAGGAGTCCACCGGCATCCTGAACCGCGGCTTGGACGCCGCCTCGGCGGCCTCCACCTCCATCGCCGCCGCGGGCTTGAACTCCCCTCCGCCATGTCAATGTCACCGCCCGCCTGCTTCTAACTCAGTGTTAACTCACCGCCGGTACGTACGGTACGTCGCTGTGCGGATGCTTCGGCGCTTTCGTGGCGTTTATATAGAGCAAGCTAGCTGGAAGTGCAGCAAGAAGCGGCTGCGGCTGCGGCGCGCGGCGGCCGGGGCGCGATGGTTGGAGATGGCGAGGGGGCAACGTGGAAAGCAATAAAGATTTGGAGCATGAGGTGGAGCGGGAAGGCCGGCCGGCGCGCAGGCGCGCGGCGCACGGCAGCGGAGTGCTCCCTAGCTCGCCGGTGCCCTCGGGCGTCGCGGCTCTCTTTCATGCGTGGGACTTTCGTTGGCGAGCAGCGAGAGCTGGTTGAGTGGTTGGTGTCGCCGTCGGGGTGGACAACCGCGCCTGGGTTGGCTAGTGGCAAGATTCTGACCTCTGACCTTGGAGGCTCCACTCCTCGGATCGGAATCCTATTGGCGAGGAAAGAAGACTTTTAGGATTCCGTGAGTTGAGATAGGATACCCTCTGTCCTAAATCCATACTCCCTCCGTCCCATTGAGTTTGTCACCCTTGATTTCCGTGCCATCTTGTTCGATTATTCGCCTTATTCAAATTTTTTGTATAAATATAATTTATTTTATTATAATTTCTTTTATCAACAAAAATACTTGAATATTGATTGATTTATTTTATTATTTGCATAAATATTTTAAATAAGACGGATGGTCAAACATGAAGTCCAAAAAGCTAAAACGACGGTCTCCATGGGACGGAGGGAGTATATTAAATGAACATGTCAATCTATAATGGACTTCTAAGAGTTGTTTTGTAAAACTTTTCTAAGTTAATCAAAAAAAAAGAGCACCGATATGTAATGAACGTTGTGGCTTTTCTATTCTATATATATAAAAGCTGGGTTTTCCTCGGTAGAAAAAAAGAGCATAAATATTTATAACATCAAATTAGTAGTATTATTAAATGCATCATAAAATATATTTCCATAATATACTTATATATTATTATAGATGTTATCACTCTTTTCTATAAAATTGATCAATCTTAAAGATAATTTGAATGACTAATTTTGAGATAAAGAAAGTATGAGTTGAACCAATCAATATTCAATAGTTAGAGGTTTCAAATCCAAATCCTAGTGAATGGAATTAAATAAATTAATTACATACGACTCTTGTTTCTATGTTTGAAGAGAGCATTAAAAATATAAAACAACTACAAGAGCTTCTTTATATCTCAAATATGCCATTTTTTATTCTTGGTTTTTCTTACAAGCCAAATATTTAAAGCAGGCTAGCTCTCCAAAATGTGCACCATAGACGACTCCTATTTCTATGTTTTAGGGGAGTGTTGAAATATAAAGCAACTCCAAAGCCTCCTACGTGCAACTCCAAGTGTGTTGGGGGAGAATACCTTCCCCCACCTCCGCTCCTGGGCGCAGGTCCCATGCATACACTTGACCTTTCTCTCTTTCGATGTTTTCTGATCTCTTTCGGGGAAGGAAGCCGAGCGGAGGTTCGAACCTCCGCCGCGACGATACCGGAAGGCGGAGGTTCTTTGGAAGGCGTATGGCGTTCCTAGGGGCGCGGCCTCGTGGCGGAGGTCCGAACCTCCGCCCATGTTTAAAGCCCACGGTGGCAGCTGATGAGGAGCTCGAATGCGGCCCAGCCCACGACAAGGCACGGGATAAAGACCGCGTTGCCCCTGGGAGGAAATGTAGCAGTAGAGGCTAAGTCAACAATGCCCCTAGGGTTTGAGGGGTAGGATTGTAAAGATCAAGAGGATACTGTCAGGGGATCTCTTATAAAAGGGGGAGCTCAGGGGAGGTTGTTGAAAATATTAATGAGAGCATTTATTTTCGGTACCATTATCAAAACACTTCATTCTTTTCCATCTGAGGGAGCAGGGGCTGAAGGTCCCCAGGACTAGGCGGAGGTGCCCAGCACCGCGGGCGACCTTCGCTTACTCCCCCGTTTTGCGTCATATTGTCGGCGAGGAGACCTCCGCCAACATTGGCACCCACCGTGGTTAGCCAGCAAAAGCCCAAACATGCCACCGAGAAAAAAGACAACCAACAGAACGGACATGCGCGGAGGAGCCGCTGAAGGCCGAGGCGCCAGCGGCGCAAAGACCTACGCCGGAACGGAACAGGGCGGCAGGGATGATACCACCGCCGTGCCTCCGCAAGACCATGAGAAACCAGCTACAGCCCAACAACCAGAACCGGCAGCAGTAACGCCGGAAGAAGAGCTGCGAAGAGTGCAAGCCCAACTTCAAGCCTTGCAAGCAGAAAGGGAGAGAGTGGCGGCAGCCTTTGCGGCAAGCCAGAGAGCAGCACAAACAAGTCAAGCTGTGGCGGAGACAAGGCATCAAATAGCAATCCTGCAAGCAGAGATACAAAGCATGCTAATGGGGCAAACACAAGAAGGGACACCTGCCCAAGGGCCAGCTTTCACAACCTTCGCCTCCGGCCAACCCCAGACAGGCACACCCGGCCAGGGGCCAACCTTCGCGACATTCGCCGCAAGCCAAATACGAACAGTTGATCACAAATCCCCACTGTCAGAGGGATTACAGACAGCAGCATGGCCGGTTGGCTACAAACCAATCACACTGCCAAGGTTCAACGGCAAAACCGACCCCAGACAGTTCATCATGAGCTTTGAAGCAGCAGTGGCCTCCGCAGGGGGGAATGATGCGGTGCTCGCAAAATCTTTCGTCATTGCCGCTGAAGGAGACGCGCTCGCATGGTATTCTATGCTCAAGCCAGGCTCGATATACTTATGGGAGAACCTTCGCGACAAGATCATGACCAACTTCAAAGGATTTTCCAGTGAATCCCTCACAGCATCAGATCTGTTCCACTGCAAACAGCAAAAGGATGAATCCTTAAGAGAGTACTACCAGCGCTTTGTTCAGTTGAAGGCGAAGGCTCCCAATGTGCCAGAAGAGGTAGCAATAGAAGCGGCGGTCAAAGGACTGAAAATCGAGCCATTCGCAGCACACTTGGCAAGAGAAAAGCCAGAGACTATGGAGAAATTGTACTCCGAGTTTGAAAAATACTGCAAATCAGACAACGACCTCCGAAAACGCGTTGAGGAACAAAACCAGTACAAGCAAGCTCAAAACGCAAGTAGGCAGACCCCTAACTCAGGGAGAGGCTATAAGTAGCAGCAGCCCCTCAACAAGCAGGTGCTGGGTATCGACCAGCAAACCCAGCAAAACCAGCAAACAGGTGCACCAGCAGCACCGCAGCCCGCCAAAAATCAAACAAGGCAAAGCGCAGGAAGAAATTGGAACAGCAATCCGGGCAACAGCAGAAAGAAGCCATACTGTTTCTTCCATGGTGAAGACAAAGGCCATGCAACAAAAGAATGCCCAGAAGCAAAGAAAACTCAAGAAAGAATGAAAAAGAGAAAAGAGGCGGAGGCACCATCATACCAGCAGCCCAGAGAAGTCAACCACACTGCTACGTCAAACTGGCAAAATCAGTACTGCCCAATATACCTGTTGACACCTGTTATCACCCAAAATTTATTAGTAATTACCACTTCCCGAGACATTGATATATGATAAGAATAGGGTTACCATTAACAATTTCCACGAGTTTTGGTGATTTGTGCATTTTTCACGGAATTTTCCAGAAAAGCCTAAAAGAGGGATTTAAGTGCTAATTTACCACGAAACTTGATCGCGACGTAAACATATCACCAGAGGGTTCGGGAATACTCCGAAGACACCGAAGCAACGGGGGGGGCCGCCAAGTGGGGCCGGGCCGGCCCCACCCCCGCGCCGGCGGCCCCTAGGGTTAGGGTTTGCCGCCCCCCTTCCGGAACCTTCCTCCACCGCCTCGAGGAGTCATCCTGGCCGCTTGCTACGTCGGTGGTCGGTTTGATCCAACGGCACGTATCAATCCCAAGGGCTATAAAAGGAGGGCCATACCCCCCGGAGGAGGAGGCGGATCAAGAGATGAAGAATCGAGCTTTAGATAGAGATCCACTAGATCTAGGCTAGCAATCAAGATAGAGATTAGAGAGATAGAGTAGAAGAGTAGAGATTCGGAGGAGCCCCGGCCTGTCGGAGCATCCTCGGGGAGTCAGATTCGTCTGGATTCGACTTCCTCGCCTCGGAGCCGTGTTCTCGAGGTACTTTTGTATTTACCATTCTCGATTCAAGTGAGCATTTGTTTATATTCATTCTTTGGTTTGCAACTCATACTATATTGAGTACTTTGATTTGGGTAGCTCCTAGGTCGAGTAGTATTCGTAACGTAGACGTGGTGTGCGGGTTATGATTGCTTGTGAATGTCCCCCGATCCCCGGATAGTGGTAGCTCGCGTAGGTGACTTTATAGCTGCGTTGAATCCTCCGTAGTCCACTTCCGTTGATAGGACCTGATAGGCCGATAGATGTCTGGTAGGTAGATTACTCTGTTTCTTCTCCTATTCAGGTCACCTGGTCCGATAAGACGATATTATACAAAGTTTACCGGTAGTTAGAACTAGAGTACATTAGCTATTTCCTCATTCTCAATAGTTTTCTAGATTGTTTGTACCCTTTTAGATTAAGAGTATTGGGCTATTTCATAATTCACCTACTATTCCTTTGGGTTCGATATTAAAATCGGGTTGATCTTGGTGAAGTCTTGATCGGTATATATATCACGGCGCTTATGGATAATCGATTATAATCATTATTTAGGGTGCGATTAGTTTATACCAACAATACCTAGCTTTAAACAGCACCCAGATACATCCCTCAACGCTAGCAGCATCATATTTTCCAAGCCACCTACCAGCATGGCGTCCAGCACCTCCGCATGCAGGATCAATAGCAAACCCTAATCAATACAGACTAGAACAAGTACCAGCCTACAGTCACCCAAGGCCGCCCAATATAACCTACCTGGACAGTCAAGCTCAAAGTAGAACCTTCGAAGCACTACCACCACCTCCACCGCTCCCACCGCAACAAATGCAAATACAGCCAGCAGCACCGCCAAAGCGAGAACCAAACCAAGAAAATCAGCATAACCCCCCCCACCCGCTACCGACCATCAGTCTAATATTACCAATCAGCGGAGGTTCAGTAATGGAATTCCAAACCAAAAAGCAAAAGAGAAACCACCTCCGCTTAGTGAACAACATAGCAGTGCAAGGCCAGGTCAAAGCAACGGAATGGTCCAGGGTCCCAATAACCTTCACCGAGCAAGACCTGAAACTAGAAAGTTACCCCCACACTGACGCAATGGTAATAGCAACAAACATAGCAGCATGGGAGATAAAAAGAATCTTGGTAGACTCGGGGAGTTCCGCAGATATTTTGTTTGCGAACACCTTCGATAAAATGCAACTAGGCAGAAACCAGCTACAACCTTCGTAATCTCACCTCGTAGGATTTGGCGGGCGAAAGGTGGAAGCGTTGGGCAAGATTGCACTCCCAGTATCTTTCGGGGATCAGAACAACGCCAGAACGGAATACATAACCTTCGACGTCGTCGACCTCAACTATCCCTACAATGCTATACTGGGCAGAGGTTTCTCTAACAAGTTTGGCGCGGCAATCCACATGGGCTACTTGTGTATGAAGCTACCAGCCCTGCACGGAGTGATCACAGTCCATGGAAGCCAGAGGGAGGCAAGAAACATAGAGAAAACAATACGGCTCCAAAAGGGAATGTCAACTCCGTGGAATCGGAGGAATCAAACAAAGACGAACCTCCGAATATGCCCAAAGGGAAAACAAATTTCAAAGGGGGAAGAAAGGAAGAAAAGACAACAAAACTGGTATGCCTGGAACAGTTCAAACCAGACAGAAAGATAACCATAGTTTCAAATTTAACACACCAAGAGGAGGAAGAACTGCTGGGAGCCCTAAAAGAGAACAAGGACACCTTCGCATGGTCCGCGGAGGATCTTAGGGACTGTCCAGAGACGTAATACAGCACCACCTAGACATCAACCCCAGCACCCGGCCAAAGAAGCAAAAGCAAAGAAAAATGTCTGAAGACAGAATCATAGCAGCCAAGGCGGAGGTACAAAGACTCCTAGATGCGAAGGTCATAAGGGAGGTCAAGTACCCCGATTGGCTGGCAAACGTTGTACTAGTGCCCAAATGCAATAGCAAAATGAGAATGTGCATAGACTTTACAGATCTAAACAAAGCTTGCAGAAAGGATGCGTTCCAGCTCTCGAGAATAGACACCTCTTTGGACAGGGCCGCAAGTTGCAAAAGGTTCTCCCTTCTAGATTGCTTCTCGGGGTATCACCAGATTTGGCTCAACAAAGAGGATGAAGAAAAAACAAGTTTCTGTCGATACGGGACGTAGACGGCTACTCACCAGCACGGCTCCCGTCAGGATAAGAGCAAGAAGGACGGATCCGAGTAGAATATGGATCATCCTAGTTAGACGAATAGAAAGTAACCTCTGTAATCAGAACAGAACACTTCCTATGAATCCGGCTAGGATTAGAAACCATAGCTCTGGCTCTTTTTCTCTTATAAAAAGGAGCCAGAGAATCCTCTTTTGTAACAGAAAAAACAATACACTATCAAACATCAATCCAACGCAAAAGGCCAAGGCCGACTGGAGTAGAGCTTTTACTCGACGACGAGGGCTCGAACCAGGATAAACCGTGTGTCTCTTGCGTGAAACCGCCGAGTTCTAGTCATTTACCGAGATCCGAATCAACTGCTACGGGAACCCCGTGGCAGGCTATCGGTGGTCAAACACCGATAGCTGGCGCGCCAGGTAGGGGCTTTCGGCGAAATCGACGTCAAAGGCTCGACGGACCTACACAGGATGATTTTTCCGATGGGGTCAACCTTTGTTTTCGGAAGTTGGGTCGGCGAAGCGGACGAACAAGGAATTCTCCATGATCGACTACTTCGAGAACCCGAGCCGAAGATACAAGAAATTTTTTCAGAACTCAAGCTCACAGAGGAAGCTGAAAGCTCAAATCTACAAGACAAGCCGAGTTCTTTTCACTTCGGTTTCAACAACTCGGCATGAATATATCAGAATATCACTCAGAAGGCAATGGAACCTTACTACCTCGACCAATGGAACATCTTCAAACAAGATAAGTACTCCACCTTCCTTCCTTTTCAATATGGTAAACCATTGAGAGAAGAAGAACCCAGCTATCTACCCAAGACACATAAAGAGGTGTTCATGATGAGGCAACCCCTAGTACCACCAGTCCAACCCGACTACAGATCTTCAGAAGAATCAGAAGCTGATATTCCAGTAAATTCCGTCACAAGTGAGGGAGAGACTGACAGCCAGAAGGCAGCCAGAGAAAGAAGAAACAAGAAAAAAGGAGGGAGGAGAAATCGAGTTCAAGAACGAAGAGAAGCATGGCGCAAGTATGAAGAAGAGCTAGCCGAATACAATCAAAGAAGAGCTGAAAAAGAAGCCGAGGAAAGGCGTGCCACAGCGAGAACCAGACTCGACCCAGTAGAAAAAATACAAGAATTGATCAATGAAATAAATGCCATACAAAGGCCAAGTGAAGAACAAGCCAGACTTAGAAGCTTACTCAGAGATACTGCACAAAGAATACAGGACGATCGAGTACCTCCCCGTCATATACCATCTGAACAGACAAGTCGGAGAACTCAGAGGATTTCCGCATTCGAGAGATTATCAACCCCAAATCACAGCAGAAGAACTCAGCTACATCACGATTGGACAGAAAAAACGGGGAAAACAGAGAAAGACTACCAACACCACTCCGAGACCCTCCCAGAATGACTTCAAAATACGACAGTCAAGCTGGACTCCGACTACAAGCCAGCAAAAGTACCCGACAGATTTCTCTGCTTCGCAGGAAGACTACTGACAGTAAAGTTACCTCACAAATTCAAACCATCCAACCACTCAAAATACGATGGCAAAAACAGAACCAATGCAATGGCTCGAATTTATTTCCAATCAATTGAGCTATTTGGAGGGGATGATGACATCAAAGCATTATTTTTCCTAATGGCATTAGAAACATTACCACTTCAATAGTTCAACAAGCTATGTCCTGGATCTATCAAGACATGGAGTGACCTTCAAAAGGCTTTTTGCGAGAATTTCGCAGGAATACTCATACACCCAATAACACAAGCAGAGTTGAAAGGTTTAAAACAAAACCTAGGAGAAAGTCTCAGGGATTTCTACAGAAGATTTGGGGAGCTAAGAGCTCAAGTTCACGACATTACCGAGAGAGAAGTAATAGAAGCATTCTCATATGGATTGAAAGTAAGATGGATGTTTCATGATTTTTGCAGAGAAAATCTCCGGACAAATGACGAGTTCAAAAAAGAAATTGGAAAAGATGATTACAGCGAGAAGAAAAGACACGAGAAAGATTCCCAGACAACAGGAACAACTCGGATAAAAAAGAAACAATACGGACGAGAAGGAACAACTTGAACGAACAAAACAACCAAAGGTGGAGCAACCAAAACAACCCAAGATATCGGGACAACTCAAGATATCAAGACGGCTCAAGAAGATGGGAGAACCAAGACAACAGACAAGACTATCATAATAAAAAGAGATACTCAGACAACATGGTGGCTTCCGCTGAAAGAAAGAAATTCTATCCGGCAAGAAGATTTGAAGATCTTGAAAATTTGAAATGCATCTATCATCCAACAGAATTCACCCTATGGGAGAATGTCACATTTTTCAAGAAAAATATATGAGAAAGGACAAACAAGACAAAGAAGAAAACAAAGAGAAGAAAGAAGAAGACAAGTACAACCGACAACGGCTTCTAAAATCCAAAACAATGATATCGGTAATATTCTCGGGAGTGCACGGTTCCGGGAGCAAACAAGAAGACAAACTTGCTTGGCGAACAATCATGGCAAAGCAGAACCAAAGAACACCTAGATATCTAAACTGGTCCCAATATCCAATACAATTTTCACGAGAAGATCAATGGACAAGTGTTGGGAACGCAGGACTATATCCACTAGTACTCGGACCTACGATTGCCGCCATAACAGTAACCAAAGTACTCATCGATGGAGGAGCGGGACTCAACATCATATTCGCAGATACATTAAAGAAGATGGGACTAGAATTTTCAAAAATGATCACACCTACAAGCATACCTTTCTATGGGATAGTACCCGGGAGACCAACCATGCCTCTTGGACAAATTACACTACCAGTAACATTTGGAACTCCCACAAATTACAGAACAGAGCTCATCAAGTTCAAAGTTGCAGATTTCGAATCATCATATCATGCAATATTGGGAAGACCAGCACTTGCAAAATTCTTGGCCATACCTCACTATCCATATCTATTACTCAAAATGCCATGACCACATAGAGGAGATCTAAAACGAGCCTACAAATGCGACGTACAGGCAATACAAATATCCTCAAAAATACAAGGAGAAATCAACTCGGCAATGGCAGAAATAAGAACAGAAGAGATGGAAATCCCAGCCAAAAAATAAAGTACCCTCACCACAGCTGAAGGAGAAGGCACCAAAAAGATTGACCTAGGGACTGGTGATCCATCCAAGACTGCTATGATCAGTGCAAACCTACCTATCAAATAGGAACTCACGCTCACCAACTTCTTACGGGACAACAAGGACATATTCGCTTGGAAACCAGCTGATATGCCAGGAGTTCCAAGGGAGTTGGCTGAGCACAAAATCAAAGTTAACAAAGGAGCAAAACCAATCAAGCAAAGACTACGACGATTTTCACCAGACAAGAAGGAAGCAATAAAGAAAGAAATAGCCCGACTACTAGCAGCAGGATTCATAAAAGAAATCTTACATCCCGACTGGTTAGCAAATCCCGTTCTGGTACACAAAAAGAACACGGATGAATGGCGTATGTGTGTGGATTACACAGATCTCAACAAACATTGTCCTAAGGACCCTTTTGGATTACCAAGAATTGATCAAATAGTGGATTCAACATTTGGATCAGCTTCATTATCCTTTCTAGGCGCTACTCGGGATATCATCAGATTAGACTAAAAGAAGAAGACCAAAGCAAGACTTCTTTCATCACACCTTTCGGGCGCCTCTTGTTACAAAACAATGTCTTTCGAACTCAAAAATGCGGGGAGCAACATACCAAAGAGCAATTCAGGCTTGTTTGGGCGTCAGATTGGAAAAAAAATGCCGAAGCATATGTAGATGGCGTAGTCGTCAAAACAAAGAACCCAGACACACCGATCGAAGATCTACAACAAACCTTCAACAATCTCAACAAATGGAAATAGAAACTTAACCCCAACAAGTGTGTATTTGGCGTATCATCTGGAGAACTACTAGGATTTCTAGTAAGCCAAAGAGGAATTGAAGCAAGCACAAAACAAATCAAGGCAATAACCGATATGGGCCCACCTACAGATATCAAAGACCTACAGAAATTAACAGGTTGCATGGCAGCACTCAATAGATTCATCTCCAGGCTTGGGGAAAAAGGCTTACCTTTCTTCAAATTATTAAAGAAGACAGACAAGTTTACCTGGAATGAAGAAGCACAAGAAGCCTTCGACAAACTAAAAACATATATCAAGTACATCTCCGGTTTAGTACCTCCAAAGAAAGACGAAGACCTCATGCTCTACATTACCGCAACAACATCAGTAGTAAGCACAGCTATTGTGGTTGAAAGAGAAGAACAAGGACATACCTACAAAGTGCAAAGGCCAGTATACTACATAAGCGAAGTTCTCACGATATCAAAAGTGAGATATCCACACGTGCAGAAACTACTCTACGCAATACTTATAACTTCAAGAAAGCTCAGACACTACTTTGAGGATCACAAAGTAGTCGTGGTAACAGATTTTCCACTCGAAGACATCCTAAGAAACCGAGACTCAACTGGACGTATTTCAAAATGGGCAGTTGAACTCGGGGCACTCAAGATAGAATTTACACCAAGAAAAGCAATCAAATCTCAGGTATTATCTGACTTCATTGTAGAATAGACTGAGATACAACAACCTACTCCTGACACCATCTTAGACCATTGGAAAATGTACTTCGATGGATCCCTAAAACTAGGGGAGCAGGGGCAGGGGTACTACTCATCGCACCTGACGGAAAACAACTCAGATATGTTCTATAAATTTTATGGCAAGCTACCAACAACAAAGCAGAGTATGAAGCACTCATCCACGGCTTACAAGTCGCAACATCACTTGGAATCAAAAGACTACTAGTCTACGGAGATTCTGCAGTAGTAATTAACCAAGTCAACAAAGAATGGGATTGCACTAAAGAAAACATGGATGCTTACTGTGCAGAGATCAGAAAGCTCGAGAAAAATTTTCAAGGACTAGAAATTCATCATATATTACGAGACTCAAATGTTACAGCTGATGTACTAGCTAAACTAGGCTCAGACAGGGCAAAAGTACCCACTGGAGTCTTTGTAAAAGAACTAAACAAGCCATCCATCAAGTCAGAAGAAAAAGAAGACAAGAAAAAGAAGACGGGACAAGAGCAAATTCTAATGATCAGTACAAACAACTCAACATGGATGCAAGTATTCATAGACTACATCAAAGAGAAGAAGTTACCCGGCAACAAAACAGAAGCAACTCAAGTCCTCAGAAGGAGCAAAAATTATGTCTTAGTAGGAGACAACCTTTACAAGAGAGCAGCATCATCAGGCGTATTATTAAAATGTGTTTCAACAGCAGAAGGAAAAGAAATACTATCAGAAATGCACTCTGGATGCTGCGGAAATCATGCATCTTCAAGGACACTAGTCGGAAAATCATTCCGATCAGGATTCTATTGGCCAACAGCATTAAAAGATGCTGAAGAACTAGTCAAACACTGCAAAAATTGCCAAATGTTTGCAAGACAGGCACATGTCCCAGCACACAACCTAATATGCATCCCACCAGCATGGCCATTCTCATGCTGGGGACTCGACCAAGTCGGACCTCTCAAGAAATCCAAAGGAGGGTTCGAATACATCTTTGTGGCTATAGACAAGTTTACTAAATGGATAGAATACAAGCCATTGGTAAAATACAGCTCAGCCAAAGCACAAGAGTTCATCCAGGAAATCATGCACAGATTCGAAATGCTAAATAGAATAATAACAGACCTAGGATCACCATTCACAGCTAATGAATTCAAAAGCTGGGCTCAAGACTGCGGATTCAGCATTGATTATGCATCAGTGGCTCATCCTCAAGCAAACGGTCAAGTAGAAAGAGCAAACGGTCTCATCTTGGCGGGATTGAAACCAAGACTATATGAAGACCTCAAAGATTACGGAGCAAAATAGATAGATGAACTACCCAAAGTAGTCTGGGGATTAAGAACTCAAATAAGCAGAGCAACTGGCTACTCGCCTTTCTTCCTAGTATACGGATCAGAAGCCGTACTACCAGCCGACTTGATCTGGACATCTCCTAAAATTGAGCAATACAATGAAGGGGAAGCAGAAGAAACCAGGAGACTAGAAATCGACAGCTTAGAAGAAATAAGACTAAATGCAACACTGCAATCAGCAAGATATATGCAAGGACTAAGAAGATATTATGACAAAAGTGTTCAACCAAGAACCCTACAAGCCGGCGATCTAGTCCTCAGGAAAATACAAAAACCAGATGGAAGACACAAACTACTCAGCCCATAGGAAGGTCCCTTCATAGTAACAAATGTAACAGGACCAGGATCCTATGAACCGATGATCAAGACGGAGCTCCAATAAAAAATTCATGGCACATCTCTCAGTTGCGATGGTTTTTTGCCTAAAAATTAAAAGACATGTACTATTCTTCCAATAAAGATTCACTACTCAATAAAGAGTACAGAATCCCGGTTTCCTTTCATAACTAGATGAGAGCCAAAAAGGAGCTCGACCTATCCCGACTTCTAGAGAAATGGAACTCGGATGAGGGCCTACGGTCCGAATTAATTGTTGAAGTGCAAAATGGCTACAAGCTGGCCTGAGCCCAACTATGCCGGGTTGTTTTCACAATACCGATGAGAGTACGGCTAAAGAAGTCAACACTCGCCCTATCCTAGCTCCTTTTCAGGACTAGATGAGAGCCAAGAGAGAGCTCGACCTATCCCGACTTCTAGAGAAATGGAACTCGGATGAGGGCCTACGGTCCGAATTAATTGTTGAAGTGCAAAATGGCAACAAGCTGGCCTGAGCCCAACTATTCCGGGTTGTTCTCACAACACCGATGAGAGTACGGCCAAAGAAGTCAACACTCATCCTATCCTAGCTCCTTTTCAGGACTAGATGAGAGCCAAGAGAGAGCTCGACCCATCCCGACTTCTAGAGAAATAGAACTCAGATGAGGGCCTACGGTCTGAACTAATCATGGAAGTACAAGATGACTACAACCTAGCCTGAACATTTCCAAGACGGCTTCACAAAAAGAGTACGACAGACAACAAAATATTCAAGCATTTTAAGTCAACAACAAGATATTTGACCAAGATTCAAGAAAGGAAATTCTTGTTATACAAAATCCGAGAAGGCATCAAAGTTTCATTACAACAAAGAAGTTTACTGCTGATGATCACCACCATCATCAGCACGCACGGGCGTAATCTCTACAAGATCGGTAAACTCTGAGCTAAGGACGGGGACAGCGGCTTGAGACTCCGAAGCGCTTGTTCATCCTCAGGAGTATGAGTCCCATCCATCACTCTTTCAAGAGGAAAGTTGGGATCAACTACTCGGATACGAGCCAAAACACCCTGAACGCCAAGCAAAACTGCGTCCTTGGCAAAATTGACGGTCCGCTCGGTCAGTCGAGGAATGAACTGAACCCAGGTCAGACCAGCATCTTCAGGCCTCCTCAGCATGGAAGCAAGACCTTGGACAGAACTCAGCAGAGCCGACCACTTGTCTTCAGAAGCCTTCAGACGAGCAGACAAGTCTTCAATTGATGCCTTAGCCTGCAAAAGATCTCGATCAGCACCACGCCTAATCAGCCGAGCCCGGGCTAAAGTTTCTTCAGCATCCTCCTTTACCTTCTCCGAGTCATTGCGAAAGGTTTTTACTTCAAGCTTTAAAGCTTCAGTCTCTTCCGAGTACTTTTTCTTCAAAACTGCAAAAGGAAGCAGAAGGATGTCAGAAAAAAAGCAGTGACAAAATTATACGTAACAAAAAGCATTTACAAGTACCTTGGAGATCTCGAGAAACCTTCTTCTCGGATTCAATAGCAGCAACAACCTGAGCTCTCAAGACAGTCTTCGAGGATTCACGTCCTTGACGCTCCTCATCAAGCGCCAGCCGCAGAGAAGCCAGCTCATCCAACAACTTCTTTTGAGACTCAGACGAGCCAAAGAAGATGTCAGAATCGCTTACGTATTCCAGCATATGGATAGAAAGAAATTAAGGAAAAAGAACAAGACAAGAGAATCTACAAACAAGCCGTCCTATCTGAAACTGCTCAGCAAAGGACTTAAACCCTAATTCAAGCCTCTTAAGGCGAGAACTCGGATTAAAATCCTCTTCCAAATCCTGCATCAACTTCAAATCACGAACAGAATTCTAAGGAGGATAAAAAGGAGACAAAGGAGGAGAACACCCAACACTAGGATGAGGAGAAGTTAGGGGTTGAGTAAATGGCAACTTGTCCGCTCCCAAAGAAGTCGCCACAACCGCTTGAGCAGCCAGTAGTGAAGAAGTCCCAGCAGCAGAAGAAGGAGTCACCATAAGGGTAGACTCCACAGCAGGATTAGGGTCAGGCAAAGGCACCTGACCCACCACACCAACACTCTCCGTCTTCTCAGAGTCAGAAGCCAGAGCAGAAGAAATAGCAGCAGATAACCTATAAAAACCAAAAAAGTCAAAGACAAATGATGCAAGAAAATAAAAAAGAAGTCAGAAAGAAGAAAAACTTACTTAGGAGGATGACGGAAAGCAATACGAGGCCGAGGTGGTGGAGGAGGCATGACCTGCTCCCAGATCCACCAACAACCCGGCAGACGAAGGAGCAGGACCCGGCAAGGGTCCCAAAACCGGAAGTTGAGAAGAAGTCGATTGGGGAGCTACTGAGGGGAGCCGAATCAAAGTTAAAAGAGCAAAGAAGTATACACGCCAAAACCAAGAAGAAAACACTCACCGGCGAAGAAGGGGAGAGTTGTCAACATCCTCAGCCTCATCTTCAAAAAGAAGAACTGATCCACCTTCTACCAAGAAAAAAGAATCAAGACTACTTTCCAAAAAATAAAACAAGTCAGAAAAAACAAACAATCTCTCACCTATCAGAAGGTTACCTGAAGGCTAAGGGGAAGGAGAAGAACGCGCCCGTTTCTGTGCCGCTGAAGAAGAAGAATCTCCCGCAGCAGGTCTCTTCGCACCGGCACGAGTAATTCGAGGAAGGGCCACCGGCTGATAAGGAACATACTGAAGAGAAGGCTCCATCAAAGAAATACCCGGGAAAACAACTCGGCCTTCAATTACCTTATGACCAGGAGCAGCCGGAGGAGCAGGAAGAGGAGCAATCTCCCCATCAACATAAAGAGAGGCATCGGCATCAAAATCCCTGCCAAAAGGCTTCAAAAAGAACAAAAGACAAGTCAGTATTAATCAAAAAGTACTCAAAAAACAAAAATTCAAACAAGAAAATATAACTTACAGCAAGAGGAGGATTGCTGGTCGAGTACTCAAAGCCAATCATGGGGACCACCGACGCTCCCTTCAAAATCTTCTGGAGGCGCACAAGCACCTCACCATTAGACAACTCGGTCGTGGCCACCATTCGGGAGGGATCCTCAGCACCAGAGTACTCGAAGCCAAAATGCTCCCGTGCCTTCAAAGGCTGTACTCGGCGACGAAGATAGCTTGCCACAATGGCGAAACCAGACAAGCCATTCTGCTTCAAGTAACTAATCCTATCGAAGAGGGGTGGAGAAGAAGAGTCAACTCGGCAGCAGTAAGCTGCTCCTTCTCCCACCGATCATTAGGAACAGGCGGGACCCCCGAGTAGGTTTGGAGTGCTGGAGCACCAGCACCACCATCGAGATTACCAGCATAAAACCACTCGGACCGCCAATCCTTCACGGATTCAACAAGATCATACTCAAAGAAGTGGCTCGACTTACGCCCCTGCCGAAATTGAATTCCACATCCACCAAGGGTGTGGAGGGAATCATTATGGGTCTGCGGCTTGAGGGAAAAAAAAGAAAGCGGAACAGATTTAGGAAAGGAGGAATGCCAAGGAAAGTTTCACAAAAATGAACAAAAATAGAAAGATGAAGAACTCCATTCGGGGTAAGATCATGGAGAGAGATGCAAAAATAGCGAAGAAAACGGTGAAGGAAGGAACAGGCCGGAAGACAGAGCCCGGCGCGAACAAAAGAAATAAAAAGAGCAATTTCCCCTGGGCGAGGAACAGGAACACGATGCTCACCAGGAGCAATCTAACCGGAGAACTCCTTGGACTGGATCATCCCCCACTCCTGCAGCTCGACCAGATGCTTCTCCTGAGTAGTTGAAGCGGGGAAGTTCTTCGCGATGTCCTTCATAGCAGCAAACTCGGGATTCAGCTGCTCGTCGACCTCCTCCTCAAGAACTGGCTTCTTAACTACCGACTTCTTGGAGGCCACCTTCTTCCTTCCCATGCAACGAATCAAGCACCCAAACTAAGAGGAGGATGCATGGCGGCAATGCAAGAGCAAAGATTTGGGGACTTTTTCTACGGCTAGGGTTTCAGGAAGCAAAGGCAAGGTAAAGAAGAAGAACAGTAACCGCAGCTAATTTATAGACCGGTCTTAAAAGGCCCACTTAAAGGACAACGGTAAAAAGGCCAACGGATACAAGGCGCAGAAACAGGAAAGGCCCAGTAAACCCTTAAATCACGGGATAACGGTCCTTATCCCGTTACCCACCAACGGTAAAATATCGTACCATTACAAGGAAGGGTAACTTTGCCAAAATTATCATAACAAATCGATACAAAAGAAGACGGCCACGAACAACTCCAGTCGAAGGAAGCCAGTCAACTTCTAAGCCAAAACAAGTCTGCTCAAAGATAGACAGTCTTCATATCAAACAAGAACAAGTCGGCTCGAAGGCGGACAACAATAAACTCAGGACAAAACAACTCGGATCATTGCAGGATCAAATGTTCTTCAATATTACAGGATACAAGGTTACGAGTCTTACAAGACCCATCGAATTCAGAAAGAACATTAAAGCAACGGCTACAAGGAACCCTGTAGAATTTAGCCATAGAAGAAAATTACGGTCTACAAGGAACCCAGTGGAATTCTGTCATAGAAGACAACTACGCACAATCCAAGACCGTCGCCGTTGCAGACCCAAACTACCTCTGAGGCAGAATGAGCCGAGCAGATCCAAAGCAACCTGGATACACCAACGTAGTGCATCCAAGATCGCCAAAAGGAGCACTGACTGATCAAGCATCACATCGGGCCTCTCCAAGAACAAGTCGGATTGAACCCCATGTGAACAAGAGAGCTCCAGCTCTGCGTCGGGCGGCGGTGATACGCACCGCTCGGCCTAGAAGAGGCGTGCGGCTCAGCAACCCTCCCACGCAAAGCATAGTCCTGGCAGAGTGGAAAAGAGGTACTAAGAGTGCAAAATGACCCAGCACAAGGCACATCTCAAGACTTCTTCTACCCGCCAGAACGAGCCTCCAATCTCAATGCTACTCCAGGATTAGTCTGCCTCTAATCCCTATCTCAAGAATTCTTCTACCCACTAAGAAGACCATACTGGAAGAACAAGAAAGAAGCCCAGGGGCTGCAGCTAAGGAAAAACTCGAAAAAAGCTCGGGGGCTGCAGCTAAAGAAGAACTCAAAAAAAAGTCGGGGGCTGCACCTAAAGGTTACCTGCAAAGAAAGAAATCAGGAAAGCTCGAAGGCTACGATTAACGAAAATAAAAGCCATCGCCCGACTTCTTTTTTGACCAAAACAACTCAGACGAAGGCTCGGGGGCTACAGGGTATACACCCTCAACTTTTTCTTTTTCTCAAAGACCCTCCAGCTATTTATAAATAAATAGCAAGAGGCTCGGGGGCTACACTCAATGAGTGCACCTACGGCGCACAAAAGGGAACAATTCTTCAGCTAGACCACTTCGAAGCATCACTCCGAAGCAAAGGCGCTCCCCGAGTTCTACTTGAAATGCTCGGGGGCTTGTCGACACGGGACGTGAGACGGCTACTCACCAAAGACGGCTACTCACCAAAGACGGCTCCCCGTCGGGACAAGAGCAAGAAGGACGGATCCGAGTAGAATACGGATCATCCTAGTTAGACGAATAGAAAGTAACCTCGTAATCGAGCGTAACACTTCCTATGAATCCGACTAGGATTAGAAACCATAGCTCTGGCTCTTTTCCTCTTATAAAAAGGAGCCAGAGCACCCTCTTTTGTAACAGAAAAAACAATACACTATCAAACATCAATCCAACGCAAAAGGCCAAGGTCGACTGGAGTAGAGCTTTTACTCGACGACGAGGGCTCGAACCAGGATAAACCGTGTGTCTCTTGCGTGAAACCGCCGAAGTTCTACTCATTTGCCGAGATCCGAATCAATCGCTACGGGAACCCGTGGCGGGCTATCGGTGGTCAAACACCGATAGTTTCACAATACCTTTCGGCACATACTTGCTTTCTCAGAATGCCGGAAGGCTTGAAGAACGTAGGGTCAACCTTCGCGAGAATGACAAGTAAGGTGTTGGGAAACCAGTTTCAGAGGAATGTCATTGCGTATGTCGACGACATCATTGTCATGAGCAAAGAAAAAGAAGAACACATCAAAGACTTAGCAGAAACCTTCGCAAACCTCCGCAGCGCAGGCTTGAAACTGAACCCAGAGAAATGTGTCTTCGCAGTCAGCAAGGCCAAAATATTGGGGTGCATAGTAGGCCCAGAAGGAATTGCAGCGAACCCAGAGAAGACAAAGGCAATACTAGCAATGACAGAACCAACCTCAAAAAGAGAAGTACAAAAGCTCACTGGGAGGATAGCAGTGTTGACGGTCCTTAACGCCTATTTTATACCATCAACTAATGCTCAATATAACATGATATCAACCATAAAGCATAGTTGTAGGTCTTGATTCTAACAAGTTCCACGAGTTTTGGTGTTCTCACTTGTGTTGCAGGAATATGCAATTTTTTATCAAACAAAAGTATCTTAAATGGGGAATTGGAGAGCACCATTGCGGCGGGCTCATCGAGACGATCGAAACGAACATATCATTTGCTATATTCGGAGTTCGAGTCAAAAGATATCAATTCTACACGAAACCAACACTAGAAGACTCTAGAAGGCACCGTAAGATGACGTACCGAAGGTGGGGCTCACACGCTTCTGAGGGGTGAGGCCACCCGGCCCCACCCCGGGGCGGCCGGCGCCCACAGAGCCCATTTGGGGCCCGCCGATGGAGGGCCTCCTACCGCCTTAGGGTTTGCGTCTCCACCATTGCCGAAGTCGATTTAGTCCCACATCGCATGTCTAGAAGAGGTGGAGGCTTTTCTAGACTATAAATAAAGAGGAAGACCCCCTCCCTAAGGGCACCACATTATTGGAGATGTAGAGGCGTCCCTCGAATGGATGACCTCTCATCTCTAGAGAATTAGGGGCTAGACTTTCCAATGTAGTTCTAGTGAGAGTTAGGGAGAAGGGCGCTACGTCAGGGTTCAGGAGGAGTCTTCGGAAGAGTCATCGGAGTTTTGGTATGTCTTTGTATTTATTCTTTGTAAGACTTATACTTTAATATATTTATCTTCTCTATTTACTTTTATGCATTACATTTAATTGGTTAGTATAGTTGTTATACTTTAGCATAGGATCTCACTTTGTATTAGGTGCTCTAGTTATTACGTGTGACTAGAGTAGTATTTGTAGTATAGGTATAGGTTACATGAGATTGCACCCAGTCCAACATATAGTTGTGGTAGCCCGGTGGTGACAGCCACGACGGCCCGGCGTATTCCACCATGTTAGGGTTGGTGTTTGTAGGACCGTAGTCGGAGCTTCCTAGTCCCTTTCTCACCCCTTTCCGTGACTAGTGTTCTGATGTCCCGAAGTGTTATTGTGTGATTGCTTTATTTACCATGAATCAGTTATTATAGAACCTTAGTAATAGACAAGTATTCAGGAACCGTGATCTCTCCCGTTGTCCTCTCACTTTAGCTATCTACTCTTTTATCATAGAATTCTCCGGTGTGTGTCATATATGCATAATTCCTATCATCAATCTATTGTTTACCCCTACTTTAATCTAGTTGGTGTATTAGTAGATACATGATGGTGAACTATCAATGTCTCTATCCATTGTTTCCCAGTGGTAAAATATAAATAACGATACCGGAATACTTCCGGTAAAATGCTACAATGGTTTTTACGGCGCGCTTGCGGAATCTTTCATATTTTAATTGTGCATTAGAAATGTCAACAAGCATTTTTGGCGCCGTTGTCGGGGATAGGATTTACCTCTATTTCTAGTAGCGGCGTTAGAAATGTCAACAAGCATTTTTGGCGCCGTTGCCGAGGAAACAATTGGCGTAAAGATTTTGATAATGATCTTGATATCCGCTAATCTAGTATGTCGCTAGCTTTAGTAGGATTACCCCTTATTTTGTTGAGTTGTGAAATAAGCGGGATATCAACTGTTTCAATCTTCTGGCAAAATTCCACAAGAACAAGATAAGAGAGATATTGAAGAACTCAGGGTGCCCAAACATTCATGATCCATCAACAATAAAACCCTACCATCTCACAGGTATGTACAAACATTTACATATATTATTCTAACCATGTGTAGATTGGAAAAGAAAAGTCATCATCACATGAATTCAAGGTTCATCATATGTGATGAATAAAGGCGCTGCACTAATCACAAATACCATTGTGATTCATGGTAAGTATGATCAAGAAAGGTGAGAAAGTCTTGCTCATAGACTTTAAATTTAATGAGTAGTTATCCTGTTGCATTCTATTGCATGTTTACTTTGAATAATCTATGCATTGACTCCATCTCATATCAAATCCATAGCATGTTTAGTTTCTTGCATATATGTATGTCACTTGCATCTCTACTTAAAAAAATAAAAAAATACTCTCACCATACATGATCATGCTTTCATCTCTATTTGAGTAAATCTCTATATGCTCTCATGCTACCTTGTTTGCTATTGTATGCTTAGGTTTTGAAGTATGTTCATACACCTTTTAAATTAAGCATGGTGCTTGGTTTAAACCGTCTTCTTAAATTATATTAGACATGGTGTCTAGTTTGGTTTTTGAATCATAAGGTGTGTTGAGTTTACTTCTAAAAAGCTTTTAAATTAAGCGTGGTGCTTAGGTTAAAATGCTTTCCTAAATCAAATTAGACGTGGTGTCTAGGTTGATTTTTGAACCAAAAGTATGCTCTAGTGGATATTGGATATTTTGTTAGACTAATCCCCTGCAGAAAATTTCCAAATTCAATTCGGGTAAGTCAAGAGATGAACTCACATCAGAGACGAATCAAGGCATGTGATGAAGTCCAATAACTTTGCACAAAAGGAAGACATGGCTCATTCTCCATAGAAGAGTTGTAAGTATCAAAGTTTATTCACTTAATCTTTTATCGTAAGTTACCCTTGCCTTGAACCATATAACAGTGCAGCCACCAACAACATTTGTTAGAAGAAATCTATGCCAAAGTAATTCTAAAAGCACATCCTTTCACTAGCATAGATGAAATTTGCATAAATTATATGGACCATAACCCACATTCCAAACTTGTTGCAATCCTTCGGGTATGTGTCCACTAACACTTATGTAGTAAAAAAAAGAATAAATGTCGATCATGGTTCGAAATGAAAAGAAAGAAGAGAAGTGTATAGAGAAAGGATTAAGATGGAAAGAAATGGATGAAAAAAAAACACTTCAATGCCTTCTACACTTTACCATGATAGTGGACCAATCATCTTGCAAGACATAAGGTATGTTTACCCAAGCCTCATGCAACTTTCAACTATATTCAATATCTTATATCACGTTGTTAATCCATACCTTATGTCATGTTTAAGTTATTAAAACTTAAAACAAACAAAATATTCTTTTGGTTCACCTACATATTCTTGGTTCTATCTCTAGTCTTTTAAACTTCCTTACTCTATTATAAGTATGCTTTAGAATATTACTTAAACATCATAACATCAAAGTATATTTGTATAAGAATTTGGTTGTATATATAGACTATTGATCCTCTCCTGTATTAAAAATGTTTAAATCATATTAGAAGACTTCATAGAATCAAATCGAGGTTTAAAGTTATTCTTCAAAGTAACATCATTATCTTAACCTTGTTGAAAAAGTTGAAGTAATGGTGAATCATTTAGAACATGAGTTATAGATTAATCTTTAACTCTTTGGCAAACACTATCCGTACTTTAAATAAATAGTATATTCCTTCGGGTATGTGTTGTCTACTAATCCCTTGCAGGAAAAAAATAATAAGAGAAACAAAAGTCTAGAAGAGTGAGAAAGGAGTACAACATATGAGACAAGATGCTCAAGCTGCAAGGAAGGAAAAAGACCATTTAAAATCATCTATCCTTTACTACATGGTGTCATCATGCTCTAGTAATAAAGGTAACATCTTAAAGGTAAGTGGTCATCATTTCCTCTTGATCGTGGAGTACATACCATAGCACTATTCTCTTGATCTCAATCTTAACCAAATGAGCTCAAATATGATATATCTTATTGAAGATGGTTGTCATCATGTTAATCTTGATAACTTATAAAGATGAACAACCCTTCCATAGGTTAAGCAACTCCACTCCTTTATCTAGTAAACTTAAATGCCATATTTATACTCTTGATCTCTCATGTTATAAATGAACAATGAGAAAAGACATCAATCTTATTGTGCCTAAGGTTAGAGAATGAATAAATTTCTGGTTCTGTTAGTGTTTTCCCACCAATGGAGCCCCTGCACTTGATCTCTACTTTGTCTTTATGAGCAGAACCCACTTCAAGCAAAGTGTGAGGAGATTCCCCAAATTCTACAAGTGGGAGTTCTAAAACTAGTAACAAGAATGCACATAAGATTGGCTTTGAGATGCTAACAAAAAGAAAGGAAGAAGGTGGTACACCATTGGAAACGCCACTAGTAGAGACACCACCTCAATCCTCATCCTTAGAAGCAAACCAAGTACTCGATCAATGAACTCTTTGCAAGAAGGAGTCCGGTTCGGAGGACTCAAAACATCGAACCCTCACCGTGAGGTAACATCGGTAGTTATTCATATTTACTTTCTTACATTGCATGATTTATTTTCTCTTAACCATATTTACTTTTCTACATTAGTATTACATAGAAAATAATAAAAATAAATAGATATGCATTAGGTTGCAGTCATGCATCTTAAAAAAAATTAATTAAGCCCCATATGAAACCCTTTGTAACGTAAAAGTTATAGGAGTTCTCACTGTGGTGGCCTATAAAAAAAAAAATACATATCATACATTTGTACTTTTCTGCATATAAATCTATAAAATCTAAAAATATTAATTGAGCATCATGCCCCAATACTTTGTTATCATAAACATACTTTAAAACCCCCACAACACCCAATCCTCTAAAACGGCTAACCACTAACATTTTATCCTAATACCATTCCACGAGTTCTCGGTGTTTTGTGAGAGCTTTTCTGCAGGATGACTCCAAGAGCTAGCTCACTCGGGGAATCTTTATCTTCATCACTTGAAGCACATCTCTCCGACACACGGTGACCTCATTGTGTGAAGGAAGTAACTTCTTGAGTGATGAGATTGAAGTATTCCCGGTAACACTTGCTCTTACAAATATGAGCTCCTCTATGAGGACCACTCGGCTTTAATGCTCAACTACGACAACATCCGGTTTGGGGGAGAGCATCCTCTAGTTATCAGGTAAGTATACCTATGCGATTATCGAGTCTATCTTATAGTCATAAAATACCAAAAATATGTGGGCACATGAAGGTCCACGTCTATAGAGTCTTTTGTGAGTCTATTAGTCTAAAAGAAATAAAAAGATGGATAATTATTAAAATCAAATAAAGATACTTTAGCTATTTAGAGTGTGATCATAGATTCTGTCTAGTTTATTAAGAGTCAAATAAAAACTGAAGAACAATAAAATTCTGTCTTGGAGATGATGAATAGTTGCTCTGTCGTAATTCCTTTCACGTGCCTAGTTTTCAACCTTAAATTCTCCCGAGTTTTGGATATGATTTGTTTTGATATAAAAATTTACTCTGAACCTAAAACTTGTGGAGGCATATGCTTAAGCTAAGTCTAGGTAATTGAGGGATATGATATGAGAAAGTCTAAGCTGCTATTTATCTTATTCCTAGCAATACTAAGTTCTGGAGATTTATCTTTTAAAAACTAAAAATCTTACATGATGAGCTCTTGTATGACAAAGTTTAAATTCCTACCAAAGCTATATATGATATACATTTAGAATAGGAAAACCTTTGCTCAATCATCTTTGCGTGCTTTGCACTCGAGTTTAGTCAACCTTTGTTGTATACCTTATGAGAGTCTTGTCATGCTTTTAAAATCAAGATCACACTCACACACTCCATCAATATATGCATTGCTCCTATCCTGGGAGTAAGCGCAATCATTTTTTCACTTTCATCCAGATCCACCTTAAAAATGTTCTTCTCCTATACTGGGAGTGAACAACCAAAAATATACCCCATAGGATAACCCCTTGTTTAATGCTCTACGTTCTTATTGTTATCTCTCCAATCATTTATTGTATTCAAAGGATGCATATGGCTATGCAAAGAAAAGTTATTAGAAAAAAATAAGAGGAAGTTAAAATGCTTGCCTCCTTAAAAAAAAGAAGAAAAAAGAGAAAGAAGAAAAAGAATAAAGATAGCCCATGTTTTCCTGTGAAAGTTCTAAGTCCAAGAGAGAGATTTATTTCTAAAGAGCAAAAGTAGAATTAGGTTTAGCCACCATATATTCACCTATCCACTATATTTCATACACATGCACATCTTGGTTTGATTGTATGATTTGACTCTCTATGGATCCATTATTTAACTTTACAATATATGAATTGCAAGCATGCTCATCCTTGTTTAATGCCACTCCTATGAGCTCCACTATAATCATTAGTCATAGCAGGGCATGATAACATAAATGCCTCAAGTGAGATCCATAAATACCACATATTAAGAGACTTGAGGGTGTCATACAATTAAGCTCTGAGTTTTATTTCAAAAACTTGTAAAAACTCCAGAATATTGGTTGAGTGAAGAATTAGAGACATAGTGCTTGACTTGATTGTTCTATCTTTCAATTACTCAAGACCCACGCAAAAGTTAAAAAGCTCCATAGTTAATGGTAATATGGGTAAGTTTGAAAGTTAGAGCAGTTTTGTCTAATTTAAAGGAGAATTTCAGTTTGAAAGCATGTGTACTTTTGAGGAGTGAAAGCATTGTAGCAACTCCTGATCCAAGTTTAGTAGTTAGGCTTTGCTAAGGGACTAGCAAAGGGTAAGCTTGGGGGAACTTGTTGACGGTCCTTAACGCCTATTTTAACCATCAACTAATGCTCAATATAACATGATATCAACCATAAAGCATAGTTGTTGGTCTTGATTCTAACAAGTTCCACGAGTTTTGGTGTTCTCACTTGTGTTGCAGGAATATACAATTTTTTATCAAACAAAAGTATCTTAAATGGGGAATTGGACAGCACCATTGCGACGGGCTCGTCGAGACGATCGAAACGAACATATCATTTGCTATATTCGGAGTTCAGAGTCAAAAGATATCAATTCTACACCGAAACCAACACTAGAAGACTCTAGAAAGCACCGGAAGATGACGTATCAGAAGGTGGGGGCCAGTGGGGCCGCCCGCCCCACCCGGGCCGCCCCCGGCGCCCACAGAGCCCATTTGGGGCCCGTTTCGACGGAGGGCCTCCTACCGCCTTTAGGGTTTGCGTCTCCACCATTGCCAAGTCGATTTAGTCCCACATCGCCTGTCTAGAAGAGGTGGAGGCTTTTCTAGACTATAAATAAAGAGGAAGACCCCCTCCCTAGGGGCACCACATTATTGGAGATGTAGAGGCGTCCCTCGAATGGATGACCTCTCATCTCTAGAGAATTAGGGCTAGACTTTCCAATGTAGTTCTAGTGAGAGTTAGGGAGAGCGGCGCCACGTCCAGGGTTCAGGAGGAGTCTTCGGAAGAGTCATCGAGTTTTGGTATGTCTTTGTATTTATTCTTTGTAAGACTTATGCTTTAATATATTTATCTTCTCTATTTACTTTTATGCATTACATTTAATTGGTTAGTATAGTTGTTATACTTTAGCATAGGATCTCCTTTGTATTAGGTGCTTTAGTTATTACGTGTGACTAGAGTAGTAATTGTAGTATAGGCATGGCGTCTAGACTATAGGTTACCCGAGATTGCACCCAGTCCAACATATAGTTGTGGTAGCCCCCTGTGTGGTGACAGCCCCGACGGCCGACGTATTCCACCATGTTAGGGTTGGTGTTTGTAGGACCGTAGTCGGAGCTTCCTAGTCCCTTTCTCACCCCTTTCCGTGACTAGTGTTTCGATGTCCCGAAGTGTTATTGTGTGATTACTTTATTTACCATGAATCGGTTATTATAGAACCTTAGTAATAGACAAGTATTCAGGAACCGTGATCTCTCAGGTTGTCCTCTCACTTTAGCTATCTACTCTTTTATCATAGAATTCTCCGGTGTGTGTCATATATGCATAATTCCTATCATCAATCTATTGTTTACCCCTACTTTAATCTAGTTGGTGTATTAGTAGATACATGATGGTGAACTATCAATGTCTCTATCCATTGTTTTCCGGTGGTAAAATATAAATAACGATACCGGAATACTCCCAGGTAAAAATGCTACAATGGTTTTCTACGGCGCTTTGCGGAATCTTTCATATTTTAATTGTGCATTAGAAATGTCAACATGCATTTTTGGCGCCGTTGTCGGGATAGGGATTTACCTCTATTTCTAGTAGCGACGTTAGAAATGTCAACAAGCAAAGACCGAACAGATTTATCTTAAAGTCGGCAGAAAAGAAGCCTACCATTCTTCAAAGCCCTAAGAACCTCCGACAAGATTGAATGGGGACAGGAACAATCTCAGGCCTTCGACCAACTAAAAGAATACCTGGCAAACACACTAAAAGTTACAGTACCAGAACAAGATGCTACACTGCTCCTATATGTAGCAGCATCAGATCATGCGGTCAGTGCAAAGTGCTAGTCCAAGAAAAAGAAAGCGGAGGTCGGAAGGAACAAAGCCCGGTGTACTACGTTTACGAAGCCCTTGCAAAGCAGCCTAAAAGCTGAACTACACTCAAGCGAGAGAAGTTGGCCTATGCCATCCTAATAGCCTCAAGGAAACTCAAACACTACTTCCAAGCGCATGAAATTATAGTACCTTCGCCGCAACCGCTTGGAGAAATTCGAACAATGAGAGAAGCCTCCCGCGGGAATGGGCAAATGGGCCACGGAGTTATCTCAATACTGCATAACATATGTCCTACGTACAGCAATCAAGTCTCAAGCACTAGCAGATTTTGTGGCAGATTGGACACCTTCGCAGCCGAAGGTCAAAAAATCACACGAGCAAAAGCTGGATCTTTGCTCACCGATGGAGCCCGGGGCATCAACGGTACGAGCCCGCCGCAGGTGTTGATATCCCCGGGGAACCAAAACAAAGTCCGCGGCCCGTTTGAACTTCAAGGCAACAAACAACATAGCAGAGTATGAGGCGCTCATCCTAGGCCTAAACAAAGCGAATGCCATGGGAATCCAGAGACTTCTGGTCAAAATAAATTCAATGGTAGTGGCAGGCTGTAGGGTCGAGATGGCGGACTAGAGGGGGGTGAATAGTCCTTTCTAAAATCTAATCGCAGCGGATGACCGAATTAAATGCGGAATTAAAACTATCGGTCTAACTAGGACTACACCCCTCTATCTAAGCACCTTACAAAGATTCTAACAAGGTCACTAAGGTGCAAGGCTAGGTAGTGCTCGCCTATCCAAGACTAGGTTGCAAGGTCACACAAACCTAAGCAACTAATACTCAATCAAATCGGGGAGCACCTACACATACTAGTGAGCAAAGCGCACAAAGCCTAAACACAACTAGTACTTCTTACTAGCACGGCTACACAAGCCTAACTAGTGAGCTCAGTTGCTTAGCTACACAAACTAAGCAATGTGACTAGCAAGGCTATATAAGCCAACTAGCCACGCAATCGCTACTTCAAAGCTACACAAGCTAAGAAGGTAACTAGCAAGCTACACAAGCAAACTAGCTACGCAATCGCTACTTCAAAGCTACACAAGCTAAGAAGGTAACTAGCAAGCTACACAAGCTAACTAGCTACGCAATCGCTACTTCAAAGCTACACAAGCTAAGAAGGTAACTAGCAAGCTACACAAGCAAACTAGCTACTCAAGAGCAACCACTGCTCACTAGCACAAGTAAAGAACAAGTAAATACAAGCTAGTGAATGCAAACCGACGAGAAGAGTAGACAAGTTGACACGTCGATTTTTCACCGAGGTTCACTTGGTTGCCACCAAGCTAGTCCCCGTTGTGTCGACCAACTCTTCGTGGTTCGGCGGCTAAGAGGTGTTTCACTAACCTCGTCCACACTTGGACACCGCAAGAACCTACCCAAGAGAGGTAGCTCAATGACACGCTCTTACTAGAGTTGCTCTTCATGATCCCCGCGGGGTGAGCACAATCCCCCTCACAATGTCACTCCACGTGACTAGCAATCGGAGCACCACTTAATCTCCGAGTGTGCTACACGATGCCCACAAGCCTCCAAGCCATCTAGAAGGTGGCAACCTCCAAGAGTAATAAGCACCACCGGCTTGCAACTCGAACACCTAGTGCCACACCTTGCAATCTCTCAATGCAACGCACTAGGATCACTCACTCACAATCGGATGTAATCACTACAAGCATATGTGAGTTAGAGGGCTCTCAAGCACCACCAAGCAAGGACACAAAGTCCCCAATGTGCTCAGCAGCCAGCCAAGGCCGGCCAAGGCAACCTCTTATAGCCCCAAGGGCCAAAAGAGCCGTTGCCACGAAACCTGGTCGAGCACTGACCGGACGCGCACCAAGTGACGATCGGACGCGTCCGGTCGCGGCGTCCCGGTCACTCCCTGCACCGCCACGTGTCCTCGCCTTTTGAAAGTAGCCGTTGGCGCACAACGGCTAACTCACTCGCAGCGCCACGCCACCGGCCGGGACGCGTCACGTCCACCGGCCCGGGGCCGCGCGACGCCATGGCGTCCCGGTCACAACTCTTCGGAGCCTGAAAGCGGTTTTTTTTCCCGATCGGACGCGTCCGGTCGATCGACCGGACTCCTCCAGCGTCCGGTCCTCCATCGCTCGCTCGTCGGCGCCTCGTGCATTGCACGCCGACCGGACGCGGCACCGGAGCGCCCGTCGCGCTAGGCGTCCGGTCCCCCCGAAATCGCCTCGGACGCGCACACTTGTCCGAACGCGTCCGGTCCACCCTGGACCAGCGTCCGGTCGAGTGTTTCTCAGCGAGAAACACTCCGACGACTTCGCCACCACTTCCGGCCTCCGGCGCAATGGAAAATGAGCACTTCACTTTCCCGAAAGCGCCAACACCACTTTGCAAATGTGCCAACACCACCAAGTGTACATCACCATGTGCAAGTGTGTTAGCATTTTCACAAACATTTTCAAGGGGTTTTCACTCCTTCTCACAACGCCACTCGATCCTAGCAACACAATACAAAGTTAGATCGCTCAAGTGGCACTAGATGACCGATATGCAAACAAGTTTGCCCCTCTTGATAGTACGGCCATCTATCCTAAATCCGGTCATCAACTTCTCTACACATCTATGACCGGTGAAATGGAAACGCCCTAGGTTATACCTTTGTCTTGCGCTTTCCACTTCATCTCCTCCAATGCTGATGCAACACATGCACCAATATCCACATGAATGATATGATCCACTTCATATCATCACATGGCCTTTGGTCCATCGATCTTGACCTCACCTGCTCTTCACCATCGCCTTGGTTCATCGGCGCCAAGTCTTTGCTCAAGCCTCCCGACACTCGGTACCAACGGCTTCAAAGCCTCAAACTTGCCCTTCACCTTGCGCGACCGGTCCATCAAGCCAAGTCTTGTCTCGATCTTCACTCTTAGCCATATGACTCCATGTCATGTATCATGCTTTAAGCTCCTTCAACTTCACATGTGTGAGTCTTGCAACACATCACACCACCTCCATGGTATTGTTGCTCACACACATGTACCTATGGACTAAATCTCTGCAAATCTCACATAAGCACAATTAGTCTACCTAAGTTGTCACTCAATTACCAAAACCAAACAAGGACCTTTCACAGGCCAAGTGGAAAAGGAATACCAGGCAAGAGAACCAGAGCTGGCAAAGTACCTCGAGCAAGTGCGAAGGCTGGAAAGAAAGTTTCAAGGCTTCACCCTAAAACACATACCAAGGGGGGAAAATGCAGAGGCAGACGAGCTAGCAAAGGCAGCGGCAAACAACTGGGAATTACCAGAAGGGACATTTTACGAGCAAGCATCCAAACCAGCTACCTCCGCCGGAGAGAGAAAAGAAAAACAGATACTAGCGACATCGAGCAAGATTGGCGAGCGAAATAATACAAATGCTTGAAGGAACATTCAAGCCCCGCACAAAAAGCGCACAAGGAAAGAATGAAGTACAGGGCAAGATCTTATGTGTTAATTGACAAGGGCTTGTATAAGAAGGGCGTAGTTCAGCCACTGCTCAAGTGCATATCTAGAAGCGAAGGCAACGAGTTACTAAAAGAAATACATGCAGGAACCTGCGGATCGCACATAGGCCCAAGAGCCCTATCGGCGAAGGTCCTAAGGCAGGGTTTTTACTGGCCAAGCCATGCAAAAGACGCCGAAGAGCTAGTCAAAACATGCGAAGCTTGCCAGTTGTACTCCAACAAAAAACCTTCGCCCTCATCAGAACTCCAACCAATACCCCCAATCTGGCCACTGCAAAGATGGGGCATGGATCTGGTAGGCCCCCTGCCAACAGCGCAAGGAGGATTCAAATTCGCGGTAGTGGGTGTGGAATACTTCACAAGGTGGATAGAAGCAAAGCCCCTAGCGTCAATAACCTCAGAAACGGTCAGGAAATTCTTCTGGCAAAACATAATATGCAGATTTGGGGTCCCGAAGGTGCTCACTGTGGACAACGAAAAACAGTTTGATTCAGATAAGTTCAAAGAATACTGCAAGTCTATAGGCACAACACTAGCCTTCGCATCAGTGTACTACCCTGAGTCAAATGGCGCAGTAGAAAGAGCAAATAGAGAGATCTTCTCAGCAATCTTAAAAACGTTGTTCAACCTGCACAAAGGAAGATGGACAGAAGAACTACCAAGGGTCATATGGTCACACAACACTACCACCACAAGAACCACAAGATATACACCGTTCAAACTCATGTACAGGGAAGAGGCAATGACACCAGAAGAAATAAACACAAGAGCCTCCGCGTAACTAGCAACAGCGTCACAGAAGAAGCATGCTCCAAGGAGGGGATAGAGCAAGAGAGGCTGCAGGCCCTTGAAAGCATCATAAAATATCAAAACCAAACCAAGATATGGAGAGACAAGAACATAACAAAAAGACTAATCGAAGACGGAGACCTAGTGCTGCGAAGGAAACCAAACGCAACCACAGTGGGCAAGCTACAATCAAAATAGGAAGGGCCATTCATAGCTAAACAAACAACAAACAAAGAGGTATTCAAACTAGAAGACAGCGAAGGCGAACCTCCTCCCATACTTGGAACACCGCAAATCTCAGAAAGTACTACATCTAATGTAAGAGGACCTGCGCGAAAATATAAGCGAAGGTATCCTCATTTTAGAAGCATTTTCTATCTTTTCTTTTTCTTTCAGCCATTTGGCAACAGGCCTGCACTCTTTTCCTCACAAGGGGACTCCATTGCGGAGGTGAGGTTTTTAACGAGGCAGAGCCTTTGTAATCAACCTCTGAAAATATAAAGAGGATCCCCAAGGAAAAAGGAAGAGAAAAAAGCACACATAGCGCAAAAGAGTCGAAAAGCAGCCAGCAACGAGGCAGCAAACATTTGACGACACGACAAAGTGGAAAAGAGGACCTACCGGGCGGAGCCAGCACAGCTAGGCACACCCGACAGGACCTCCACGGCAAACATTAGCCTGGTAAGTCGGAGACAACCTCCGCCAAAAATTAAACCTAGAAAAAGACCCTACCAAAAGTACGGGCACCAGGAAATCAGAGGAGATAACCTCCGCCAAAAATTAAATCTGGAAAAAGACCCTACCAAAGGAATGGGCACCAGTGAGTTAAAGGAGATAACCTCCGCAATGAGCTAAACCTGGAAAAAGACCCTACCGAAGGTACGGGCACCAGAAAATCTAAAGACACCAGAACAAAGGAATCAATGGCACCAGCAATGCCGTAAATAGCATTAAAAATACAAAACAGGAATAAATTAAACTGTAATTAAACATTTATCCGGCATAAATGCCGTGTGTTAAACAGCACCGACAACCGGCAGCAACAACCACAACCACCAAGGAGTAAATACATTTACAGTCCAGGGCAATATAAAAGAGTGCACGCATCCCCATCCCCAGCCATTCAGAAGAAGGGAAGAGGGAAAGGAGAAAATGGAGGCAGGCGTCTCACCCAGTTCAGCAAACAAAAAGACACCACGCAAAAACTTGTAACCGGTGAGGGACAATTTGCCAGGGTGGAACTAGAGCCTTCGGCCAAAAGGGGATACCACGCAAAAGCTTGTAACATCCCCCTGAAGCCAAAGGTTCCACATCAATAACTCCCAGCAAAAAGAAACCTCAGCCAAACAACAAATACCAAGCAAGAGTTTGTAAAGTTTGGAGAGCAGAGCTTAGGAGTACAAGACCAACCTCCGCCAAACCAGTCCGGCGAAAACCAAGCACGCGATGCTGTGTGAAGGTCCCAAGGCGAGAGAAAACACACAAAAGTACAAGCACAGCTCCAGCACCTGCGTCAAGCGAAACAACAGGGCCAAGCATGAATTCAACGACCTCAACTACGCCAGGAACAACCGCCGAACCGACAGGATATACAAGGCCAGAGAACATACATGGCGCTTAGAAGCCAAGTCCTACCGAAATGTAATAGCGAAGGCACAAGTGTCCGGAATCGTGTAAAGACAAGCAACAGCCTCCGCCAGAAAATAAAATGTTTTATTACAAGAAAAAATCTTATTGTATAAAACAAACTAACGCGTGCAGGCCACAGCAACAGCGCCACAAAAAAATATATAACAGTTACAACATGTTGCACGCGAAGGTGCAAAGAAACCGCATCGCGAACCAAAAACTAAGGCGGGGTACAAGGACCCCGCCAAGCAAGAGAACCCATGAAATCACTATGCAGAGCTTCGAGCTCCTCAACCACAAAATTAAACATATCATTAATGTTACTATCAGGCCAGCAACTGAGCATCCGTCCACTGACGTAAACACCATCCTTCATCATAGTCAACGGAGTTACATCAAACACTTGCGTAGGTTCCATCAAGGTCACTTGCGCAAGGCAATTCAAAATCAAAATGAAGGCTAAGCCAAATATATCTCTCAGAGAGTATAGTTACAAAATGAGCGACGCAGCACTCCTAAGTCAGAAACTATCTCAGCCCAAGCCTAGGTATCCACCTCCGCGTCTCCGCCAGATTTCTCTGCCGCCCGCTTAGAAGACTCCGGACGTGACGCCTTGAGAGCCTCCGCCTTCTTGGCCGCCCGCTGTGCCTCAGCCTGACGTAACAACATAGCACATGTCAGTAAGGAGCTAAAAGTAGACAAATCGTCAAAATGGGACCAGCATAAAGCAAAATAACCTCCGCGTTTCGCTCCTCAGCCAAAGTACGAGCGTAGGCACGACCAAACCGGCTCCAGCAGTATCGGATAAAATCACGCACAACGCGCATAGGAGCTCGAAGGTCAGACCAAGCAATATCTTTGGGGTCTGTATAGGCAGCTTTTCCTTTCAGAAGTTGAAGGTGCTCGCATCCCACCTCCGTTAGAGCGTTCACCAGATTCTTGGCGCAAGACACAGCCGAGAAATCTGCGATGCCATCAACGAACTGCGGAAAGTGGGAAAGGCGGGAGCGCATCCAGTCCAACACAGCGAAGGTCGAAGGGTCGTCCGGCAGAGGAGGGGTAACACCGCCATAGCGGTGAACAGCATCAGAATAAGCACTAGCCACAACAATCGCGGCCTCCTTCGCCTCGTCCAATTGCTTCTGGAGCAGCTCAACCTGCGTTTTCAGCGCCCATGATACCGCCTCTCGCTTTCAACCTGCGTGCGAAGGTTGACGTTAACATCGTTAGCTTTTTTTTAGCCTTTCTTCCAGCGAGAGAGGAGGCGGACTTGGCAGCCTCAAGATCCTTTTCCGCAGACTCAAGCTTAACGCTAAGATCTTCAGCAGTCCTCTTGTATGGGCGGAAATCTCGCAGATCGGAGGCTAAAGCTTGTTTCTCGGCCACAAGAGTTTCAACCTCCTCCTTGAGAGCGTTCAGAGGCTCGTCACGCTTAAGCATTTCACGAGAACAACGTGTTTCCATAGCCTCCGCGAGATGGTGACCCTACAAAAGAACAGGAGTTAGTAAAACAAAAAAAATGGAAAGATGGAAGGTAACCCCGAAACATGAGCGGAGGTAGACACAAACCACTCTCTGATGCTCCAAATTCAAGCGGAGAAGCTTGAAATAATCCAGCTCTTGCAAATACTTGCGAGTCTCCCCTGTAGACAAACAAAAAACTTCAGGTAATAAGATAAAATGTGGGCCGGAAAAAATCAGCTCAAAGGAAATGGCAAACCTCCAAGCTGCTCGTGCAGACTATGGAGGGTGGAGCTCCACCCACTTAGAGTTTCCATGGAGTCAGCTGCGCAAATGGAGCAACAAATAGATTAAACAAGGTCGAAAGAAAAAGAACAAAGAAGAAAAAGTGAATTTGTCCAAACCTTCGCCTTCGCCGCGAAGACCTCCAAACGAAGGTCCGGCAAATGGGGGAGGGACACAGGAAGCTTGGTCAAGACCGACACGAGCCAGGTCAATCCCGCCACCAGCAGCACCTTCATGCGCAGGCACTTGAGCAAAGCCCACTGAGCAGGGTCAGAAAACACAAAACGAGAACAAAGAAGTCAAAAAGGACGACACTTACAAAGAGTGGCAGCTCCCATCTCCGCAGTAGCAGAAACCTCCGCAGCAGGTTCGCCAGCAGGGTCACCGTGAACTTCCGGTGGTGGCGTTGGAGCTTCCGGAGCCAAATCAGCAGCGGAGGAGGAGGGAGCCGCACCAGAAGCCTCCGCAGGATGCGAGGTAGGGCGACGGGAGGAAACCTCCGCCCCACCGCCAGTGCCGACAACAGCGTGAACTGAAGCCTCGGAATCATCAAAGCACGCGCCAAAAACACTGACAAACGTAAGAACAGAAGCCGATGCTCCAGCCGCCCCAAGAGGCGCCTTCTCCACGGGAGCGCACGCCACCTCAGGCGCAGAGACCTGCACTCCAATGACCGCATCGTCATCGCGGCCCCCACCGGCCGAAGAAGCAAAATGGGCAGATGCGTATTGATCGCCGGAGGCCCCGTCACCGGCAGACGTATCAACACGTTCCACAACCTCCGCGCTGCGGACAGACGAGCGCGTCCTTTTGCCGTGACCTGCGCCAACCCCGGAAGAACCCCCGCGGCGCTTGCGACCCGCAGCTTGGGAGCGTCACCGAAACCGCCTCCGCGGCGGCAATGCAGACTCTTTCTCTCGAATAGTAGCAATCAGCTTCTCGGAAACAGGGGTGATCACCATATTTAACGGCCATCTCTTCGAAAACACGATTCAAGCGGGGCATGTTGCCGGCCTTCACGCGACGAGCAAGGTACTCCTTGTCCGAGATCTCCCCAAGGATCTCCTGAGCCTTCAGCTCAACCTCACGAACAAAGGCCTCATCACTTTTACCCTCCGGCTTAACAACCCCGAATCGGGGAAAGGGCACACCTCCGGCTTCACCAAAAATAGGGAGTGGGCCGTTCTCCAAACGAAACGATAGCCTGTTCTTCCCCAGTGGCCAACAGTCAGCAGCAACCATCTCCTCCACAAGATCGCGACCTCCGGAATACCGGCACGCGATAGCGAAGGCTCTGTTGCATGCGATCCTAGTAGCAGTAAACTTGGTAGGGGGCGTGATGGAGTAGCGAGGCTCCAGCTGAGTCATCACGGAAGCAAACGGATAGCGAGTAACCTTCTTGCCGTCAGACTCCTCATAAGTGTAGCCCGGGGTCTTGACATAGAACCAGTTCAAAGTCCAGTCCTTATCCCATTTATTCTTCTGACAATAAGAGAGCTCAACCCTCGGTTCGGTTTGCCGCCGCTTGGGAAAGAATGAGCAGCTACCGTACTGGCATATAGCGCCATCCAACTTCTTGTGTTGCTTCTGAAGCTCGTAAAATTGACAAAAACTGTCAATATCAGGAGGAGCTCCGTAAGACTCACAAGCCCACGCAAACTTGTTGAGTGCGGCAATTCCGTTGGGGGTAAGCTGATAGATTTGCACATTGAACTCATCCAAAACATCCCGCAGGAAGGCGCAAGGAACGAAGCGGAGGCCACAGGTAAAGAAGTCACGGAAAACCCGCGTATCTCCTTACGGGGAGGGTCGGGGATAATTTCTTGGCGGGGAAGCTTCGCTGGGCCCTTGTCGAACCAGCCTTCGGTCACCATGTGATCCACCATCATTTGGTTCAGAACGCTGCGACCAACCTCATAAGTGATCTTCTCATTCTTGCCCGCCATCTCCGGAGAGGGACTCGGAGGTAACAAGTCGTCAAGCGAAGCTTCTACGTCCGACAAGGTCTCCTCAATGTCCTGAGCCTTCGCACTATCAACCATGCACTCCTCAAAGCAGCGAGCCCACCCACTAGCCCTAACGCTGAGCAAGCGAGAGTAGGGACCCGAGAATGAGGCCCTGAGCGGAGGTCGAGAAGACTTGGAAGCCACAGCTGTAGAAAGAAATAAGGCAAACAAGGCACGGCCGCAGCCCCCTTATATAGGCTCCAGGGGGGTGCCTCCAAGGGACGAAAGACAAACCGTCAAATCAAGTCACGTCGCACGTCGCATGAACCAGAGAGTGACACGTGGGCGGCGCGCGGGGATCCAAAGGGGGGAAGGGGAACCTCCGCCGCAGGAACGGAAACAGCAGAGGACGTTGGCCCGCCTGCGCTAGCCCAAGTGCTCTAGGGGGAAAATGTTGGGGGAGAATACCTTCCCCCACCTCCGCTCCTGGGCGCAGGTCCCATGCATACACTTGACCTCTCTCTCTTTCGATGTTTTCTGATCTCTTTCAGGAAGGAAGCTGAGCGGAGGTTTCGAACCTCCGCCACGACGATACCGGAAGGCGGAGGTTGCTGGAAGACGTATGGCGTTCACGGGCGCGGCCTCTGTGGCGGAGGTCCGAACCTCCACCCATGTTTAAAGCCCACGGTGGCAGCTGATGAGGAGCTCGAATGCGGCCCAGCCCACGACAAGGCACGGGATAAAGACCGCGTTGCCCCTGGGGGGAAATGTAGCAGTAGAGGCTAAGTCAAGAATGCCCCTAGGGTTTGAGGGGTAGGATTGTAAAGATCAAGAGGATACTGTCAGGGGATCTCTTATAAAAGGGGAGCTCACTACTGTTGTAGGGAGGTTGTTGAAAATATTAATGAGAGCATTTATTTTCGGTATGATTATCAAAACACTTCATTCTTTTCCATCTGAGGGAGCAGGGGCTGAAGGTCCCTCAGACTAGGCGGAGGTGCCCGGCACCATGGGCGACCTCCGCTCACTCCCCGTTTTTTGCGTCATATTGTCGGCGAGGAGACCTCCGCCAACAAAGTGTCTCTATATATCCTTCTTTATTGTTAGTAATAGAGATTTTGATGAAAAAAATTGTCCTCCAATAACTTGTTTAAATATGCATGGCACCCTCTATTCTTGATTTCCTCCAATAGCTTGTTTAAATATGCATGGCACCCTCTATTCTTGATCTCATGGTAGTCAAAGGTAGAGAGTAGGATTAGCTCTCCAGAACGCACACAAGATAAAGAAAAGCTATTGGAGTGTGTGAAAAGATATAGAGACCAATTTATATTCAAATGACTCTCTAAATAATGATTTAGAAAATGAGTTTGACAAAGTCTTTTGGAGAGTTGGAGATGCTCTTATATTTTCAAATATTGGCACCTCGTTGTGACCAAAGATGGATAGAGGTTTTCATTAAAAAAAAAGATGGATAGAGGTTCTAGTTCTCTAAAATACAGACAAAATACGAAGAAATGGTTAAAGAGCAAAAACAGTAGGGTATGATTTTTATCAAATGACTCTCAAATTAAAGATTTAGAGAGTGAATTTAAGAAATGCGTTTGAGATGCTCTAGGTCCGGCTGCACCCAGCTCAAGTATCATCGCACAGGAAGCATGAGCCCCCTTTTTTTCCTTCTTTCAGCAAATAGAGCGCCTTTTGAGGAACTTTTGGAGCAAGAATTTCAAATTCTAACACAATGCGACGGATGCTGTTGTCGCGCTGCACACATCCGGCGTGTCTCTCTGTCATGCAGGTTACTTGTACTGTTGCTTTCTACTTGTCAAAAGGTGGAACACTGGAACTGGCTAGCCGCTGGTTCGCTAGAAACAGGTGTTTGCGTCCAAATGATATCTTAAAAACGAAGAAAACCACACAAGTGGGAGGGCATATTAAGATGCTAATCTATTAGTCACACCAGTGATTTCTTTTGAAAAAATCAAACTAAGTGGCGTTATGGACCTACCACAGCTAAGATTATTCAGCCAAAAGGCAGCAGTAGCATATGTTTTGCATAAAAGAAAATAAAAAGAGGACGGCCGCATATGGTTTTTCCGAAGGGATAATCCTTCACAAAATGAAAATATTCCACATAAACAGTTGGAGATCCTTTACACGGGTTGGAAACTACGTGTATACTTGCAACGATGCATGAGCAACAGCTGGAAAACTTTCAAGAGTCTGGATAAAATAATGCCCAGGTTCATAGGTGCAACCAGACAAACATGATGCAATCCTAGCTAGATATATCATATATGTCACAGAATATTCATTCAAAAAAAGACATATGTCACAGAAACCAACCAACTCTGTTTGTACACATGCAAAATGACATTTTATATTTTTGTCTAATGAATGCACGTGACCTTTGGGTTCTCAAAGGGCAAAACTACTGAGTGAAGAGTTGAAGTGTTGTGAATTTAATTCTGTTGGAACAGATTGCAGTTGGATGACAGGTGCCTTTTGAATTTAGCATGGATACATGAGAACATATCAAAACTAGCTTCTTCAGCTCGAAGAAAAAGCCAAAGGTTAGGCTAGCCAAAAAAACTAGTTATTAGAAAAATGACTTATGCTTGCTTGGAACAACAAAAAGAGCGTGATGAACTATTGGAAGACTATATATGTGTATAATAAACAGGAAAACTTGTAGCACTGGCTCTGAAATCAGTTTCTTATAAGATTAATTCTATGGAATGATGGATCCACCCAAGCTCTTTGATAGGGCAACTACCGGATTGGGACTCTTTTGTACTTGTAGCAACTAGCAGCCTAAAATAATACCTGTGCCACCCCCGCGGACTGTGGGTTTTCGTAAGAACATGGAGGATTCTCAATCTGACTTTGGGATCTCGCAATACCACCTGGCCTTTTGCAATGGGGAAGTACTAAAACCAGAATAGTTAATGTACTTGATCTGCCTATACAGATTTAGATTGTGATTGATACAGAATATAAAGGAACCGTGGACATTTGAAACTAGCCCCAAGATCAGATGCGTGGTACGTTGTCATGGATCACGTTATTAAATTTTGAATGCAGACGTACATGCTGCTTGGGATCATCCTGAATTCAGTATAGCCTTGGCACCATATATGTGCAAATAATAATTTCGTTCTGCGAATAAAACTAGTTGTACAACTGCTAATAATTCGTAATTTGTACATTTCCTGTTCGGTATACTGATCTGTGGAGGACGCAGACAATCAGTGCAGATAGGCACATGCTTCGACCTTTGACGGAACTGTTTGCGGGTTCATGCAAAACGATGGCATGCTCTTGTCGTGATCTAGGAAGACATTGAGCTAGGCTAGCTCGATCTGCACTGTAAATGCAGCTGCAACCCTCACCCACCAGGACTACTGTATAAAAGATTTCATCGTGGCTTTGATAACGACCAGGCAGGCAATCAAATGTGCTGCGACTTGTAAGTTCGTCATGAAATATGCTGTTTTTTCTCTGTACTTGCTCGCAGTACTTCACTAGCATTTTTCGTCATTGTTGTTCACACCTTATAGCACAGAAGTACGAAAGCAGAAAGTATTCTTCGTTAGAGCATTATTAATCACATAATCAAATGCATCAGATACACGCAACATGGTTACGCATCCATCTAAAGACAAGACTAAAGCTCCCCAATCAAAACCAATGGAAGGAGTGCAAGCACAACTGACGGTTCTGATTGCCCTGGTCCCTGGTTCAACTTCAACACACAGTGGCCAAACTGCCTTTGTCATTTCTGAAAGAGTAAACATCTTGGGAGAGTAATATGCGGCTCTATCATTTCTTTTCGATTACAATAGTTCAGAGTTCAGACTGAAATTATTCGTTCAGACCGGATACTTCGCTAGCTGGCCGTACGCCTTGTTCCCAAGTTTTCTCTCTGAATGTGATGCGTGACCGCAACTAAGAATTAATTAAGATAGCTGCCAACTTGCTCATGCCAAAATGTCAACCTCTGTCGCCACTCGATCGTATCCAATTGGTCGCTAATTGTTACCACTAGTCTGTTTTATGGATGTGACGGGGATAGCCCTGGCCTTCAACTCCACCATACCGGTGACCCCAGCAGCTGGACGTGGCGATTCGGTTCGGTGGCCAGCTGTGGAATTCTTGGCCAATCCCTCTGCTCCAAGATATATGTGTCACTATTACGTCATTATAAATCTAGTTATGTCCAGATACGATGGGGTTGTCCTTGCTCTGACCTTCAAAGATTCATGATTCCGTTTCATCAGCAATATTTTATCTGTCTACTTTGAGACGACTTTAGTTTTGTTCTTTGTATTTTATTTGTGTCTGGCTATATTGAATCAGTAGAACTAATCCCCAATCTTATATTGTTATCTATATACTTTCTTAAAGTTTGTTAGTTCGTGATCAGTGCGAGATAATAAAAATTGCAATGGTACGGAGGAGTCGACCTACAATGAAGGGTAACCAACCCGAGCAACCCGGAAAAACTTATGGCCAATTTTCGCCTGCAGTCAACTCCCGATCGATCTCTTTCTCTTTAGCAGCAGCGCAAATTTTGGGACACGAATTGAATGACGTCCATTTATAGCCATTTCACGCCATTGTCTCTCTTGTTTACCTCTCGGCACGGTCATTCCAAATCCTAAAGGACCAAGCAATGTTCCGATCCCTCGCCGCGGCTCTGGTTCTCGTCGCCGCATTGGCGGCGGCGTCTACGAACAAGTCCGTTGATGCCCGCGTGGTCCACCCCATCGTCACCCCCGACCCTAAGGCCGCCGCCGCCGACGGCCGTCGCCTGATCGGCATCGCCGGCCAACCTGAACTCGTAAAGTTATGCCAACAGGTAGCACATGCAGGCATGAATTTGGTTTGTTGCATGCGTACGTAGTATAGACGAGAATTGATCGATGCAGTGCATGCGATACGTAGGGGCTTCATGATTTCTTCGAACTTGAAGACTTACAAATGTTCATGCACACGCGCAACGCATGGCACGTGCAGATGCACTACAAGACGCTGTGCACGACGATGACGACGCTGCCCGGGGTGACGACGCCGGAGCAGCTGCTGGACGCGTGCCTGCGGATCACTGCGGTGAAGGCGGGGATGGCGGAGATGAAGCTGGACCAGGCGATCAAGCTGGGCGGCGGCCAGGGCAACCCGCTGATGTCGTCGCTGGAGACGTGCAAGGAGAGCTACGCGTCGATGGTGGACTCCCTCAACACCACGCGGAACACGCTCAGTAGCGGCGGCGTCAATGCGGACCTCATGTCGGAGCTGTCCGCGGCGGAGACCTACTCCACCGACTGCGAGGACGCCTTCGAGGAGCGGCCGGAGCTCAAATCGCCCATACCCGGGGCGCAGCAACACCTCACCCGCCTCGTCAGCAACTGCCTCGACCTGGCATCCACCATCAAGCGGGACGAGCCCGGGGCCGGGCCCCCTGAGGAGGAGCCCTAGATGCCTATGATGTAGACACTGTAGTCAGGCCGCTTGCATGCATGCATGCATATCCACCAAGACACACGCAGTGCAAGCATGGTACATTACATACATGTATGTTTATGTGTATCTCACTGCTAGTGTAAATTGCTCTGTTGTATGTACGTTTGCCATGGGGAGCTGCAGTGCGTTTATAATAGGCTTATGTTTACTGATACCTTTCAGTTTCAGCATATATATAGGTGATTTAAGATATAGTAAGAAAGGACCTTAAGATTACCAGGTACCTTTGAGCAATTATCAGGGTTAAAATCAATTTCCATAAAAATGAGTTATTTTGCTATGGCAAGGTTAAGGAGTGTGAGCATGAATATACGTAGAGTTTTGCTTTGGCGGTTCTCCCAAAAAAACTTTGCATGGATCTTGAAGCAACCTGGTAATTAATTATAATTAATTTGAGTATGTGTTTAGCCTGGGCCTGGCCCACGGTCCATTCGTATCCAAACCAAGCCCAGACCATTCCTCGTTTAAAGTCTGATATATTTTCTCTTTTCGCAATCGTCACGTTCTCCATCCCCATGAGAAAATTACATATTTATGACTCCAAACCGTGTGCCCACCAGCACCGAGTGGGTGTATGCCTCCGGGGGCTCCAGTGCCCCTGTTGCCGTAGGGGGGCTTGAGCCCCCCTCCCTGCCTCACCGCTGCCTCCATGACTAGATATAGAACTAGTTAGACTGACCACCGTGGTTCGACTCCGTGAGGAGCAGACACGGATAATAGTCGGTGAGCACGCTTCCTCGATGACTAAATATAAAACCACTTCGAGTGCCAACCATGGTTGGACTCCTTGAACGGTAGACGCTGATAATAGTTAGTGAGCCCACTGTGAATCAGATCTCAAAGATCCCCCCTAAATAGATCCTTGGAGAGGTCAATGCCAAGAAAGCACTCGCAGACCACCACGAAGCACGCTTGCTACGACAATGTGTTGGGTGGCAGGTGCTACAGTTGGCCTCATACTCGTTAAGGAAGCCGCGAAAGAAGTCATAAGCCGAAATTGTGAACCCACAATCCTAAAGTTAATAAATAACACCACCTCCCTAGGCTATGGATGCAGAAATCGCTCGCAGGCGATGGCCCTCCAACCACCTACATCCTTCGGTGGAAATACCCTCTCTCGACGAGCTGCAGGAGCCTCACCTCCGTCACCACAGATGGCACCCACAAACTCATCATATTGAACGGAATATGGAAGCGACTGGCGCAACGCAGGAGGACTACGAGGGACGGTGAACAGAACAAAAGGTGAAAGTGAGGAAAGGGCAGCGGCACAGCCAAGGAGGACTGTGAGCAGCAGCGAGCGTAGGACTATGAACGATGGTGCCCATTACAGAAGGTGAGAGGGAGGAAAGGGCATCGACGCAGGAGGACTGTGGGTGGCGGCGATTGACACAAAAGGTGAGAGGGAGGAATGGGCAGCGGCGGTGAGTGCAAGGCAGCCCCCAGAAAAAGAAGGGTACGATCTGCTCTCTCGATGTTCCCCTCTTCTTGTTGGTCGGGGGTGGGGCAAGATAGGAAGCAGACCTAGGGCTAGAAAAGGGGAAATGTTTTTATACCACGGTGGTCAGGAGTGGGGACCTCCTGAGAGAAAAAGGTGAGCTAAGGAAGGTCGTCCCCCTCTTAGTTGTGTAATCCTGGCGTGTTCCTAGAGAGAGGAGTTGAGAGGTCATGTAGGTTGACGCCCTTTAACCTTTTGGGGGTTGGGAACATGCCCTTTAACCCTTTTGCACGCGCAAGGGAGGAGATTTGAAGATGCAGTGAGGTGATGTGTCATCCCATTCTCAACCAAAGCGTTTGTTGAACTTATATAGGCAATATATGCGTGACATCCACCGAATAATCGAGGTTTCCTTCAACCTCTATGCCTCGGAAAAACAGGACAATCAACCGAGCATATGATGGCTTTTTGTTGCAAGAAAATCCATAGGAGGCAAAATCTTGGCGTCGATCGGCCTGTCCATGGCGACCGCTCCGATCAGTGCATGTCAGAGTTTCGAATAAAAAAGAGCCAAAGGTCTGTTGGCGCGCAGTTGTTGTGTGAAGGATCAGGCCCACCGATTTTTCCTTGTCACCCACTGTGTGTGTAAGAGAGAGATAGGAAGTAGGGAAGGCAAAAAGTTACAAGAGCTTGGTCCATCTGTTTGGGAGAGACCTACTTCCCTACATGAGACATCACGTACACCAATCTTAAAGCAATATGCAATCATTTCCCTCTTCATCCCTATCTAATGGTCTTGTTAGCACGACGCCGTTAGCATAGAAGCGCCAGCCCTCAGGACTGCTCACTAGCATCCATGTTTGGGCCTTCTCGTGTCCACTAGTTCAGACGAGGAAGAGGATTCATGCCAATTGGGTAACAAAGTAAAACATGTGTGTCCGGTGAAAAATCAAACAATTGGTCATCTGTTTTGGGGAACATATTTGGTTGCCAATTTATCAAGGTACCATTTCATGGGGTGAGATTGTGCTATAGGCATATATCATGCCCCTGGCTTTGAAGCCATCAATGTGAATTTCATGGGGGGTGTTATTCTCATAGCACGATGGATATGAGTATTTATAGGCTATACATTTACGCTAAGTGTGGGATCAAAATATCTGTAATATGAATTTATTCATAAAATATGTGCAACCGATGCAGAGCCGCTACAACGCGTTCATGTTCCTCCTGAGGCGCCCTGCAGCCCCAGCCGCCTCAGCGCCTCCAGCCTCCCACCGCCGGGGAGCATGAGGGCCTTGTTCACAGCCAGCAGCCCCAGTCCAGGTCCGTTTATCCGGCCTTGTTCACGGCCGAGGTATATAGGCGATCGAAACCGACACGGGCTCGACAAATTTCGTTGAAATTGGCGCTACCGGCAGTCAAGATAGCTGGAATACGGAGTACACGTGTAACGCCGCCATCAGATGATACCGGGAGAGTGGAGACCACTCCGCCGGGAACGACACGAGGAGCGGCGCCCATGAAAGCCGCAAAAACCTCGGCCCGCGACCCCGAGCGTCTCAACCTCCAAAGTGGCATCGTGACGAGGTTTGTGTGTGAAACGCCCGTGTGATGCAGGTCCGACAGAAGCGCCGATGCCAACAGGAAGCCACCGATGATCATGTTTGAGAGATGCACACTCTCGTTCGCCGATGCATTGGAAGGTCGGGGACCTTTGCCGCCTTGCGGTTCTACGAGAGAAGCAAAGTTAACAGGTCGTGGGTGGCGTTTTTTTTTTTTGTGTGTGTGGCTTCAATAAAAAGGAAGATGTGTACGCCATGTTTACAGAATGAAATGGATGTTTCCTCAAAAGGATTCTCAACTCTGAGATAGTGACATACTAGCCTTTCTTAGATTACAACAGAAATTGCCATAACAGGGGCTTCACATAGTACCCTACAAACCATCGTCGTTAACCTCTAAAAATGGAAAGTTTCTTCTTTCCATATCATCGGGCTTACTCTTTTTTTACTCCTCGACCGGGAGGACCAGCGCCAGAGTCGCCGCCGCCGACCCCCGTTCCTCCGCCTCCGGCCTCCCCGCCGGTGGAGAGGAGGAACGGGTTCCATCGCTTTTAGTCGATCTACTTGTTTCGTAGAGTTTGAGTCGAGTCCATCTAGGTCTAGGGTTTGCTCGCCGTCGATGATGTTCGGGCGGAGTTAGGTTTTTGTCGGAGGAGTGCGGCTCCTTTGCGGCTTTTTTTTCCCGGTGACGCCGGGCGATGCGGAAGCGGCGGGCGGCGCAAGCGGAATAATTTCTTCGAGCATCTTCCGTTCTCCGATGGCGATCTACCCCGAGGGGACGGATCCAGGATTTTGGATCAGTGGTGTCACTACGAATTTGTGAACTGATAATCACAGCTTATAGTAAATAAACAATACGCTAGAAAGACCATATGGTTTAATAGATCAAAGTAACAAAGTAACATATCAATGTATACATAGGCATAACATATGTTTACCTCTTATAAAAGCATTTTGCGGTTGCGATTTTCCATCTTTTGAAAGCGATCTATTATGACTTTGTCTGGGATTGTTGCTAGCAAGGCGGGCTCAACAAAGCAAATGATGCAATCATTCATAAACTTGTTGCCAATACGGTTGCGCGATAGAGTCTTCACTGTTTTCATTGCCGAGAAACACCTTTCTACAGTTCTTGTGGGCTACAGGCAAAACAAGCACTAGCTTTAGAAGTTGATAGACCAAAGGAAAAGCTAGATGCTTCTTAGTGTCCACCATCAATTTGGCAAGTTCAGTAATGGTGCTCAATCCGGAAAACCTTTCATCAGCTTGAATATTGTCAATGTAAATAGGAAGGTCATGTGCAAGATCCTTCAACTAATCCGAATTGAAATCATCAGGATACAACTTAGCTAATTCTATCAAGCTCTCCAATTTGAAATCAGCAAAGGAATCTTTGGGACTAAAAGCAGCCATGTAAGTAAGCAAATTAGAATTTGTTTCACCAAATCGATCATTGAACTCGATAAGTAGCAAGTCAATAACTGAATTCAAGCAGTCCTATCTATAGTGCTGGTAGTTGGTTCGGTTTGTCTTGGTTTATGGCGATCAATATACTCTTCTTCCATGTCCAACTTAGGAATGTCATGCTCTTCACAAAAGGAATATATGCTTTCCAATAAAGATTCCCAGCCATCATCTCTAATTTGCTGAAATTTTTGCTTAGTTAACTTTACCTCTGTCATGGCTTCCAATATATCCTGATCTTTCCTTTGCAAACAAAGTGATAGAGAATTTGCATGTCCTAGGATCATCAACATCAAGTGTAAATAAAACACAAAATCAAAATCCTTGAGATAATCTAGGAGCCCACGAGCTTGACGTCTCTTCTTATCGTTTAGGCTATCTTTTTCAACATACTGCAGAACTTCAATAACAGAAGGGAACAAGCTGTTAAGACTCTTAAGGGTCTTATAATGAGAGCACCACCTAGTGTCGCCAGGTCTTTGAAGAGATTGTTCCTGGTTCAATCCTGTTCCGCTAGAAATCTGTCCATTACTTATTGCTTTCTTTACTCTCTCTTGTTGACTTTGACGTATCATGTCTTTTCTCTTACAGGAAGCTCCAGCAACATTAAGAAGAAGAGATATCATGTCGAAGAAATCACCAATGTCATCATTCTTTTTAGCAACTGCCACTATGACTAACTGAAGTTGGTGGGCGAAGCAATGGACATAATATGCTGACCTATTCTCTCTCATAATCAAAGCTCTTAGTCCATTGAACTCACCTCTCATGTTGCTTGCTCCATCATAACCTTGGCCTCTCACTTGTTTCCAACTCAGTTTATACTTTGTAAACAAACTATCAATATTAGATTTGAGACATGAAGATGTCGTCTCGGCGACATGAACAACAGCAATAAGTCTTTCTTTGAGTACTACACATTTATCAACATACCGCAAAAAAACAACAGCCACTTGTTCCTTTGTCGGAAACATCAGCTGATTCATCAACCAATAAGCAAAATACATCACCACCAATTTCTTCAATTATAGAATTCACTATGACCTGCCAAGAACACATTGTATTATAGACCATTTCCAAAATTCATAAAAAAAGAAAAAGAAGGAAATGCAGTCACTAGTACCTCTGAAAAGCAATTAGCAATGTCCTTCTGAATATTTGGAGCCACCATTTGGTGATTTTCAGGAGCATTTCTTAGCACAACCCTCTTTATCTTTTCATTTTGCTCTGCCATAAGCTTTATCAACTCTATAAAATTCCCCCTATTATCAGAGTCCTGTGACTCATCATTGCCCCGAAAAGCTAATCCTTGATGCAACAAGTACCTAACAGCATTTATCGAAGTACTTAGTCGAATAAAATACTCTTCTTTCGCAACATTTTGCTGCTTGTTGAGAGCAAAAACAATTGATTGGTTTGGCTTCAGCAAATTGTTACATCTTTTCACGGCTGTGTTATGATAGCTAGTTATCCCACCCACATGAGTATCCAGCCTTTGTTTGTTGTTCCATCCAGACCATCCCTTTATTACAAATGCATCATTTCCACCCTGCCCTTCAATAAAATCTCTAAACCGGTAGCAGTACAGGCAAAATGCTTTATCCACCTTCGGACTATATTCTAGCCAATCATATTGTTCAAACCATTCATGATTAAACCGTCATGGCTTATTTGCTATGATTGTTTGTGGATAATCAAAACCAGGTTGTGGTCTGTGAGGACCTCTAACCAAATATCTTCTTATCTCTTCTTGTAGTTTAAGGCCTGGATATTCTATTATTCTCTTCCTATCAGCCGGATCATAAGGAAGTTCATCTAAATTAACATCTCTTGGTGACAATATCTGAGTCTTATTCTGAACATTGGTGTTTGATGCACCTCTGTCTGTATGCGAAGTCCCTTCATCAGTGGTTGCTGCTGGTAATTTTCTTTTCAAGAAACGTTCCATCAAATTCATACTACCTGAACCTGTAGAAAATTAACTAGAAACTACAGCACGTTTGCAGAAAGAAAATGAAAAGTATTGATTTGCTACCTGAACACCGGCCATCATGATCTCACGGAAGTTTGATAGATGATTAAAAATTCAAAAGGCCCCAATGGATCATTGGATCAATCTGCCCTAGGAAAAAAAAATCAACTTCACAACTTGTTTGCTCGGTGCCAAGTTGCCAACGAGAGGTACAAATCAATTTGTGAACTTTGATGCGGAATTGAATTTGGGTAAAACCCTAACCTGATGTCGATGGGTGCTCCCGCCACATGCCGCTCTGTCTCTGTGTTTTGCGAGTTTTCGAAGGGAAGGAAGGCAGAGGGACGACTCGTCTCCTCCGTAGGGTATTTTCTTTTAGCTGGACCTGCCTGTAACTCGTGAATGGGCTTTGTGGATTCATTTGATACATGGGTCAGTGGACCAAACAAAACTACAAAAGCCTGCTCAATGCCTCTTGCCTGTCTGGAGTCCAGAGGGATATTGAGGTCACGTATTGAGCTGGGCTGCTGTCATCAATACAAAATGAGAGAGGGGTACACGGCCCTAATAACATGCACTGCTGTACGGTGACAGCAATGACTCTATACTGGATCCGTCCATTTCTACTCCGACGTCAACGGAGAGGCTGAGGAGACCTGTCCAGGAGTCGAGGGTCGGCGCATCGTTGTCTTCTTCAGGTGATGATGATGTTGACCCTGTTATTCTCGAGGAAGATGTGCTTTGGTGAAAATCTGAGCTTTGCTCGGGTTGCCGACGATGGAAGCGAAGGATGCGTCGTGGGTGCAGGAGTTGGCCGATACGTCTGGAAGGCAGTGTCGGCTGATTCGCCTAGAAGTAAGTCCTCCTCTGCGGCCTCCACCTTATAAAGTTTGGCTCTGGTGCCCGACGACGATTGGGAAGCGGCTTCGATGGCGGTGACGAACGGATCTCTGAAGGCTTCGAGGAAGACGAACAGAAGTTTTGAACTTCTTTGTAATTTTCCTTTCTTTGGAGTCCTGTCTGTAAAAGGGCCGGTATAATGCGCTAAGATTAATACATGTTCCTTCTCAAAAAAAAAAAAAAACCTCTAAAAATGGAAACAAAAATAGTTGAAATTAAAGAGGTCATAATAAGTTTTGGTAGGTTTCCTTTCTTTTGCATGGATACATGACAACGACATTTACAGTAAAGAAGGGTAAAATTGTTTCAACCTGCAGTTCAGAATCATCACCCAGTTATGGCAGTGTTCTGTTGAACTCAAATCAGCCCGTGTAATACAGAATGAAACAAATACAAGTTTGGTACCCACAAAAATAAATCAATAATAATACAAGTGAACTGAAAATTAAAATTATCCTCTTTTTTTTTCCAAAACTATACTTGATGGGTAACTTACAATAACCAAGGTAAGGTGAGCCTAACAAGATGAACAACAAGCCCCAGGGGGCAAAACCTTGTATGGTCGGCAGAAGACTTCCAGGCTAACATCCAAATGCCAACTGGTTGCTGTGTCTCGAGCAAATATGAATCTTGCAGCTTCATAAATGTCTTCCAGCAGCCAGAAAAGAGAAAACTCATATAAGTCTCAGCTCATATTCGCCAGCCATTGTGATATATCTAACCCAGGGGAGTGCCTGGTAACCACTCTTCTCAATTATCTTCAGATAACGGACCTGCACAATATACAATATAGCACACCATTCAGTGGCTGAAGATTCCAGATACAATGGATACAATGCTACTCCCTCCATTCCAAATTATAAGACATTTTGGATTTTCTAGATACATAGGTTTTGCTATGCTATGAACTTAGATGTACACTATGTCTAGCTACATTGTAAAAGCAACGTATCTATAAAAGCTAATGTCATAATTTGGAATGGAGGAAGTAGAACAATAGACAAATATCTTCAAACAGCAAACCTATTACCTGAATACCTGATACGGTGAAATATGGTATCTCAAATTTCACTCGTATCGGCGCCTTCTTTTCTGCGGCTCCTTCTTCCGCTGTTATGCTAGGAAGACTAAATTCTGCTCTGCACATGTATTCCTATAGGATGGATTGCTTCAACACATTAGCACACTTCAAAATAGCAATGAACATGGAAAAAAGAATTAATTTGGAATTAGATAGTAATTACCTTGCCACCAGGGAATGATTTTACTTTCCAGACCATTGCATCTCTCTCAGGAGCATATGCAGCAGAACCCATTGAAGTTCTTATATTTGGGTTTGTGGCATCTGAAGGAACAGGCACTTCAATTTCAACATTTGTTGCTGTGCTGTAAATGGAAAAAAAAGAAACCCATTCTAAAAAAAAAAACCCATTCCTGTCACACAAGAAAATCTTGCTTTTGTAAATAGCGCCACCTTCTTTCCTTGAACTGACTCCTTGCCTTCACCATGAGTTCTATACGGCTTCGAGAATGTTTCTCAATCTGTGCTTCGACCCAGATAAGAGGTTTTACCTAAAAGACATCAAATAAAGACATGCATGTGAAAACGATAAAGTGAAAACATTTCATATCTTCTGTAAAGCATTCCAGAGTTGCTCAGGAAGAGAACCTGAGTGCTAAGCCTGTATGTCATTAGATCAAAAGATCCATCAGGAGGTATGAACGATATAGTTCTATCATTCTCGAATCTAGCCAAACGTACACACTAAAAAAGGAGAAGGGAGAATGGTCACGCTGAATTAGTTATGCAACAGATTTGGTGAAGAAAAGATCAATATTTTTGCTTACTGATGAAATTTGATATCATCAAGGTCTATTGCTTTTCCTTTAGTTGCTCTGCCTTGAGCCTCCAAAAGAACCCTATCATTCAAGCCGAGTTTGCACTCCGGCATTCCACTGTTTCAAAATGTCTCACTGTTAGGGCTAGAGATGTTTATTTCTGAATGCAAGAGGAATATTAAGTGTGACTGCATAAATATGAGTAGTTCAAAAACCCTAGCAGGCAGGTTCACTTTTAATATCATGAAGAAGAATACATCAAATGAAAATCAGAACACCATTCTCATTGTGTACATCTTGTTTTTAAAGTAGGCCATGGGTCTCCACAGTCCACCTATTCTCAACATATTAAAATAAGTGTCATTCTAGGTTTGGACTAAATACATACATCTATCTACTAACTAAATACATCAAATGAACATCTATTTATAGAAAATATTATCAACATTTACATCTCCAAATAGATTAATTATGAAAATATATTCTATAATTTAATAATGATACTTATTACACCTAATAAATATTTGTAGTTTTTTTTGTATATATTTGGTCAAACTTTATGCATTAACTCCTCAAAAATGAGAATGACACTCTTGTGGAGACAGGTAGTACCATGCAAATAAGAATTAGGTGCAGTACAAACATTACAAGCATAAACTATGTATTTTACACCTTTCAAGTTTACTATTTCACTTCATAGATCGACAATTAAACATCTATCTGAATATGGGTATAAAAAATCAATATATAAAAAAATCATTACAATATTTTTAGGGCAAATACATAAATAAATTATTGACCTCACAACTAGTCAACTTCCTGTAGTATACTCACACTGGTAAAGACATCTAAACCTTCTTTTTGGCGTTTTATTGTTAGATAGTGATTGTTGAGTGAGATTTCAACCTTTGTTAACTTGCTTATGAATATATAGTATTTCGAGTTATCAATACAAGTATTTACATAAGGGAATACAATGTATAGCTCATAAGATCAATATATAATATATCTATTATTTAAGATAACAGTGAAGGAGACATTTTCTGCTTAAGTAAACTCTGAAGTTGACAAAAGCAATTGCAAGCTAATGAAACATTATATAAAAATATTTATAACGTTAATAAAATTCCATCCCTACGAAATGTATAACTGGCAATCCCAGGGTATTCATTGTGATCTCTGTGACTTATTTCAATACCTCATAAGCATAACAAAACTATCAATAGCTTGCAAGGAAAATAATGATGGAGACTCTTCAAGGCTAGGAAAATATACAAGCTTCCAAAAGAAAAGAAACAAAAATGAAGCAATTAAGTCATGTAAAATGGAAGTTCCAAGCAGGTTCATCAAAAAGAAAACACAAAAACCAGCAGAAGTGAAATAGAATTACAAAATAAATACCCTGAACAAAGATTTGAGCATATAAGGTAGCAAGAAAAATAACTAGAATCAGAATTCAGAACTAGTAACACTGGACAAGTAACATCCTCGAGTTTGAATTTAAAATTTTCATATCTTTCGATCACTAATCTACATCATAACAAAGAGAGGCCATAGTAATAAAAGCCCTAGTGTGCTATCCCAATCCAGCATAAAATCAGTAGATCTCAGTAACAAATTTGCCCATAGCAAAGCAAGCTGTTTTCTATAAAAAAAATTTAGATCAACAATAAACTGTGAATAACAGTATTCTATGAGGGCTTAAATTATAAGTCACACTTATTTAGTTATGTGATCACATGATAAGTTAAGTCTTTAATAATAATGTTTAGCAAGATGTCAAAAAACTGACAATGCAAACTCACCTCAAATATGTTCGCATCTTCAGTGCCCCAACCACATCTGATCTCACAATCTGCCCATTGCTGTTAACTAGAATGTTGACACTCTCCACTACATCCAAGAAGACCTGTAGATACGGAGTGTGGCGGTTTGTCAAGTACATAACAGAACTGATTGCCTGCATTAAAAGAAGAGATAGTAAACAGTAAATCAACATACTTCATTCTTCTTGTACCGGATCCCCTCGCTCCTCCATGACACAGCATTTGTCACGGCCATGGGTGGACGCTGCGTGACCTCCATCCTGTATGCATCTGTCTTGATGAACTCACTCAAGATCTTCGCCTCCGTGTATTGTGGGTACCCAAAATCCATCATCTCATCAAGCAACTCATACTGTATGCACAAAATAGGCACCCCATTCTGTCAAATCCCAGCAATCGCACATCAAAAAGAAGTACTTAAAAATTTGCTTACCACAACGACAAAGTTATCTCTGAGCGACTCCTCCTCCAGCTCCTCGAAGTAGTGCTTAAACACCTGTACTCACGCACAAGTCCCATGAACAATAGGCGCTACAATGTCATCAACAATTGTCTGCAAACAGGGGGCAGGGCCACGTACATCTACAACACGGTGGAGGAAGAGGAGGATGCTGGCCGCGTTGCAGTTCTGGCGAGCGGCGGTGAGGAGGAAGACATTGTTGTGCTGGATGAACATGTAAGTGACGCCAGCGTCATCGTAGACCACAGGCGAGTGCGCTTCCGAGTCGCCCTACCCATTCCACGAGCACTCAACACCAGAGCCGCACAGATCTCAGGAGTAGACAGCATACGAGGCGCGAGGTCTGATCGACCACTTACCTCCTTGTCGAGGAGCTTGGTGAAGAAGCGCTCGGCCTGGAGCGCGGAGACATCGCCGCGGTAGTCGCGCCAGACGAGGACGCGGCCCTTGATGTCCAGCAGGAAGAGCGCCGACACCGCGCCGGCCATGGTGGTGGGGGCGATCAAAGTCCTCCCCGCCCACCGGATCTGGATCTGCACGCCCCCGCCTGCGCCTCTCTCTATCTTCGGCCAGCGGCGGCCATGGGGGTGCGGGGGCGCGGGGGAGGAGTGCCCTTGGATCTCGCCTGCCGCACCGGCGCCCGACGTGCTCGCGCGGCGCGGTGCGGTGCGGTGCTGTGGGTTGGATCGGAGTCTGAAACGCAAGGATCCGGAAACGGAAGTGGAGAGGGTGAGGGGAGGGGAGGATCCGGGTGTGTCTTTCTTACGTTCCACTGGACGGTGGGGCCTGGATGCTGTCCGATGTGGAGACCCTAGTCCTAGCGCAGCATTTCACATTTCAGGGATAAAAAAAAACGCAGATGATTTCAGGCTAGAACCATTTAGCTAAAACTGTTTTAAGAAGTATTTGAAAAAAAAGCTCTAATAACAATTGATTATATCAAATTGTGAGAAAGAACCAAAAGAAGCCATATTCTTTTGCAATAAAGCAGTGCTCTCCTTTTCCATTTTTATGTCCCCATGCAGGAGATCCATTGACATAACTAGATAAATAAATTAGTATCAAGGTGAGAACAAATTACACTAGCTTTAGCAAAGTTTTTCCGCATCACGAGACAAATCAATTATCATGTCGATGAAAGGCTTAAGTATTTCTATTGATGGAACTATGAAGTGAGGAGGAAGGGTATGTTTGGACTCCTTAGCACTTAGCAGGGCCCTTTTCAACCCACCTGATAATAGATGGTTGGATAGTGAGTTGAATGTGTATATAAACTATTAGCCACTATTAGTAACTCTAAACCTACTAATGAAACTAATAGTTAGTAGCTTGTAGCTAATAATTATTAGGTTCATTAGCATGTTTGTTTGAATCCACTAGTATTAATTTTATATACTATTTTTAGTGCTAGTAGATCAAAACAAACCCTTACACAAAGGTAGAAGCAATACCGATTGTATTTGTTGTTTTGCACATTGATTTTTGAACCTAAGGCTTCACTAAAGAGGTACAATATTATCTAGAGTTAATCAATATCAATGCCGTGCCATTGGGCGCAAGAATTGTTATGAAGTGACTCAAAATATTAATAACAATAATGAATAGCAATGGAGATAGAGGATCACCTTGGGGCAACCAGTGAAGATGTATGGAAAACTATCCGGAGATTCCATGAATCACTTGTGTTGAAGAGGATGGAAGGAGCCCACTAATAATATTACACTAAATAGAGTCAAGCAAACACTAATTTCTTCATCACTTCAAGAAGAAAAGGTCATTAAACTAAGCTGCACAGCACATACATTGGACATGCGATGCTAGCGCGACCTCCATGCCAAAGGAGGCCAGAGGCTAAGCAGTAGTCCACTAGTCGATAGCAAGTAGACAGTCAGTAGAGCCAAAGGCAAGCAAAGAAAGATGAGTTTGTTAAATATGGGAATACTCAATGTTGAAATCTTTTCTCTGCCGGTGTAAGGAGTGCTTCCTGTGATTGTTTTTAGCTATGTCTTCTCAATGAACAATCACCATTATCATAGACAATTTGTCTCTATTCTGTGAAGGATTTAGTTGGCTAAAATATAGCCTTGTTTGAATCTCGTACACTAAAATCTAGCAACTAACAATTAATTATAATTTATATAAATATGAGGGTTAATAGGTGAGCTAATTTTTAGATAAGTCCTTGCCTAATTATTATTTTATTAGGCAAGTATAACTAGCTACTAGGACTCATAGTCCATCACTATATATGAATCTTTAGTTTAGAATCCAAACATGCGTGAGCTAATAGTTAGGTGCCTATTTTTTATTGGATTAAGTCCACTTTTGGCCCCTCAACTATATCGGTCGACCGATTTTAACCCTGAAATCCAATACCGTTTACTGCGCGTACCTGAACTACTGTTGTGGTTCAGTTTTAGCACCTGAGCGGTTTTGCGATGACGTGTAGGCGGTTTTGACTTGCCACCGTGGCATGGACCGCCACGCTGGACAAATCCAAATGATGCTGGATGCTGTGGACCGCCTGCGGCAGCTGAACGTGAGCCAGGAGGGCATTCAGCTCCCGACCATCGTCGTCGTCGGCGACTAGTCCAGCGGCAAGTCCACTGTGCTGGAGTCGCTGGCCGGCATCAGCCTCCCGCGTGGGCAGGGCATATGCACCCGCGTGCCGCTCGTCATGCGGCTGCAGGACGGCGACGAGGCCGAAGCCGCACATCGAGTACGGGCAAAGAAGCAGCTCGGTGACCATCGCCCCGAGGCGGAGGTCGCCGCCGCCATCGACGCCGCGACAGTACCGAGATCGCGGGATCCGGCAAGGGCATCTCGACGCGCCCATCACCCTCGCCAAGCGGAAGAAGGGCGTGCCCGACCTCACCCTCGCCGACCTGCGGGCATCACCCGCGTGCCGTGCAGGGCCAGCCCGAGGACATCTACGACCAGATCGCGCGGATCATCGGGGCCTACATCGCGCCCGGGGAGAGCATCATCCTCAACGTGCTCTCCGCCACGGTGGACTTCCCCACGTGCGAGTCCATCCGTATGTTGCAGCAGTGGACCGCAGCGGCGAGCGCACGCTTCGCGGTGGTCACCAAGGCCGACAGGGCCCCCGAGGGCCTCGCTGAAGAAGGTCACCATGGACGACGCCCACATCGGCCCGGGCTACGTGTGTGTCCGGAACCGCATTGGCGATTTTAGACGCACGAGGAGGCGCAGCGGCGGAGCGGCGGTCGTTCGCGGAGCACCCTCTGGCTGTCCCGGATCGACAGGTCAATGGTGGGCATCCCCACGCCGGGCTGGGAGGCTCACGCAGATCCAGGCGTCCATCATCGGCCGGTGCCTCCCCAACATCGTCAAGCAGATCAACGATAAGCTCGGCCCGCAAAGAGCGACGAAGCTCGGCCAGATGCCTCCGGACCTCAAAGCACTGCCGCAGACGCGGTGATGGAATTCTACCACATCGTCAAGCAGGGCGCCTTCGCCCCTGGAGAAGGTGCTCGTGAGGGGTGAGTTCGACGAGACGCACGAGGAGACGCGAGCCATTCCTGGCGGAGGAGATGCGAGTCCTGGAGGAGACCAAGGGCATCAACCTCCCCCAACTTCCCCGCCACGGTCCGCGCCTCCCGGTGCTGCTCAGAAGAAGCTGGAGAGCTGCCGCCAAGACGCCCCGCACGGCCTCGTCACCCGTGTCTGGGGGCTACGTGGAGGAGCTGGTCTTGGGCATCCTGCAGCACCACCGCCGCAGCTACCCGCAGGTGCATCCGTCCCGCCGCCGCGCCGCCAGAGCCTCATGGACAAGGCGAGGGCGCTGGTCGGGCAAAGCACGCCGGGAGCTCATCGACATGGAGCTGGTGGCCGACTACACGGCGAACCCGACTACACGACCAAGTGGAACCACATGATGGCGACGGAAGGCCATGTCAGGTTCCTCCAGGCCTTGGAGAAGGACCACTCCAAGCCGCGGTGGTGGAACTCCCGGGATTCGGCGAGGTGGACGTGTCGCACCTCAGGCTCAGCGGCTGCAGCAGCCGCAGAAGCTTGACGGGCAGGCCTTGGACTTGAAGGCACGCCTGGCCGCGTACTGGAGCTGCGTCGTGCTCCGCCTCGTGGATGGCCTGGCGCTGCATGTCCTCTACAGTGTCAAGCGTCTCGTGGAGAAAGATCCGGAGGATGAGCTCGCAGCCCAGGTTCTGGGCAGCAACATGGACGGATTGGAGCTTCTTGCAGTGAGTGCTGACCAACAGAGTCCAACGTGGCGGTCCATGCCACGGTGGCAAGTGAAAACCGCCAACACGTCATCGCAAAACCGCCCAGGTGCTAAAACCGAACCACAACAATAGGTCAGGTACGCGCAGTAAACGGTATTGGAGTTCAGGGTTAAAATCGGTCGACCGATATAGTTGAGGGGCCAAAAGTGGACTTAATCCTTTTTTATTTAGCTATTAACAATGGTATTAACCCATCTAAGTTTAGAATTCATGTTTACTGTGTATCTGTAAGCCTCCAAACGGTTAGCTTTAGAGGCAATTGGAAAGAGAGTTAAATATATTAGATACAAAAGGTATCACATGGACCGAATACGCACCTCCCCAACTAGGGAGCATAATAGACTGCATCCAGGTGTGGGGTGTTCTGTCGGCATTATCAAGATCTCAATCATTAAGAGTAACTCTAACAACAGTATAAGGTTTTCTACTTTTATCTGAGGGCTTCTATATTTTTTAGACTCTGTCTTCAAATTTATTCTAATAGAGAGTGACACTTAAGACTTGACTCTACCCTTTATTTGAGAGCTTCTCCATTTTTAAGCACTCTACTCAAGATAAAAAAAAGGTCGTACCCAGTGCAGAGAGCTCCCGCTCTATGCGGGGTCTGGGGAAGGGTGTCAGCGCCAAGCCTTACCCGCACACTGTGCAATGTGCGGAGGCTGGGGCTCGAACCCGGGACCTTCCGGTCACAAGCTGTAAGACTCTACCGCTTGCACCAGGCCCGGCCAGGACTCTACTCAAGATGTAGCCCTTAAATTCATTCTAATAGATAGTGACACTTAGGATTTGGTTGTCATTGATTTTCTCGGCCAAACTGAGAAAGGAGTCGTGGTGGGCATTGGCAAGGGTCATTGGGGGAGTTGCAGTTGCATTCACGAAGGCTTCATCGCGAGAGTCATAGATTTGGCAAATACAGGGGAGTCGCAGTTAGAGCTGCAGAGGGACACGCATCACCAAGACCCCACTAGGGGTGTCATGGAGAGAAGTCGCGCATGGGAAAAACTAAAATGAAACTATCATTTCAGCATTTGGCCTAGAGCCCCCGTTAATTTAGGTGCCCACACAAAATTGAGGGCTCTAATAGAAACCCAATTAGACCTCTTTTTTTAGCCTAAGAGCGTCTCCAACAATAATACCAAAAACAGACTACCTAAATGTCTGTTTGGATGGCCACCCGTTTTTATACTACCTATTTTTTGCCCTCAACTCCAATAAAACTACCTAAATGCAATATAGCAGTGAATGACATGTGGGGCCGTGATGTCATCCTCTTCCTTTGGCCATTCACGAACTCGGCCATGGACTTTGTAGGAGTTCAATGGGAGATGAATCTGCTAGAGGTCGGGCCAAGAGAGGAGCCGCTCTCGGCTAGCGCACGAGAGGGGAGCCGCCGAGGAGGGGTTTCTACTCTCGGACGGCGATGGGGTTTCTACTCTCGGACAGTGATGAGGTTTCTACTCTCGGACGGAGTCGCCGGAGGAGGCTATAACGAGGGAACGGTGTTCGTCGGGGGTTGCATCGGGGGAAGAGGCGTCTGCCGGAGGTCACGGGGGGGGGGGAGGCGGCGCCGGCAGCAGCCGGGTGGGGCGGCGAGATCGTGGAAGGCCGCCGAGGCCTTCTTGCGAGCGGTGGCAACGGTAGGCACAGCTATATAGTGAAGAAAGAGAACGAGAAAACATTTGGGTAGCCTCTAGTTGACCCAATAAAAGTAGACAGTAGAAGGGGAGATTTGTTGGCACCAATAAATCTGTTGGGTCTAGTATATAATCTATTGGAGTGGATTTTTTGCCCTCCACTACCTAAATTGGGGATAGGTAAGGGGATAGGTGCATTACTAGAAATGCTCTAAGTACCTATATTCTCAAATAGAGGCCCTACTTTAGTTGCTCTAAAAAACAACACTCAATACTGTCGTTTCCATAGCGTTCTGTATACTCAGATCCTTTGGAAGTTAAGCAGGACGAACGACCCAGGAACTGTAGATGCGTTGGTGAATGGTGGCACAAACTGGTTACGCGCCCCTAATAGCACTGTGCTTTATTATACTCAGGTGTACGGTACAACAGGAGAATGAAAACATAGTACAAATTACTCATCCGCATCAATCTAGTAATTTGATTTGATGCAGGCGTCGATGGAGCAGCTTCTCCACGATCTGGGTTCACTTGTCCCTCTTGTAGATCTTGTGAAGGAAGGACTTTAGAACAGTCTGAACTGCCTTGCTCGGCTGGGCCTCGATGTCGGCAATCAGCTTGTTGTAACTCTCGCTCTCGTACGCATGGAAAACCTCCTGGATTTATATCAAAATCAGGAAAGGACGTCAACAAAACAGAATGATGGGGATCAACCACATGTAAATAAATGCATTATGCATACAGCCACATGCCCACGTTATGGGCATTGTTTCAGTGCCTTTAATCAGGTCACTGATCATGACCATCATATGTTGGATTTAATCGTCTCTAGATACTAACAACAAATCGTGATGCTTACATAGTCTGACTTGAAACAATAAATCAATAAGAACATGGAATGGTCAGGACAAACCTCGAGTTTAAGCTCTTTGTACAAGTCCTTCACCTTTGCAACACATGCTGGATCAGACTTTCCATAATTTTCCTGTTTGAACAGATATGAAGGACTTTTTTTACTTTGTCGTTTATGTTGTGAAAAAATAGGCCAAGTCAATAATGCTTACAAACAGAATGCTCTTTTGGTTCTCATCAGAGCGTTCAAGAGCTTGCACAACTAGCCAGGAACATTTGTAGTCTTCAATGTCAGTTCCGATCTGTGATAAGAATAAATACTGATGAGAGGAAGTTCACGAAAACAGGGTTTGATTGCAATTGACCCAACAATAACACTTATTCTCTCTATATATAGTAGAAAGAAAAGGTGCAAACACCTAACCTTGCCAATGAATTCAGGATCACCAAAACAATCCAGATAATCATCCTGTAGATGAGTATCATTAATCAGAGGTAGTCCAATATAGCAAATCCATATCATTTGGCCTTCAAAAAACAAGAGCATTACCTGAACTTGAAAGTATGTTCCCATTTCAACAAGAATGTTCTTTACATCACCAAAGTTATCCAAGTTCTCACCAGCCAGCAGCAATGCACATGCAACCTTGAGTGGAGTAGGAACTTGTTACCACACTCATCAAATTAAAATGCTACATCCAGATGACTGAGGAATATATAGAGCAATAACTCTTACAGGAAGGTAAAATGAATAATAAGCTGTCTTGTACTGGACGATGCGGCGGTGACTGTGCAAAGTGAAAATCATTGAGAAATTAGCACAAATAAAGATTATGTCCCAAATTTGATGTGCTAAACACATAATAATAATAATAATAATAACTCATTCTAGAAACTGCACAATAAATCATGTAAGGAAACCAAGCATGTGAATTATGTTACTGATACAGTGAACATAAACTTACACTGTCAAGTTATATTTAGTTAGATCCTTTTCACCCTCGTGGGTAGTGATAAGATCCAACATTTGGCCTGAAGCTGTCTTGAACTCAACCTGAAAAACATAAAAAGTGAATCAGTCATATGTAAGACAAAAAGCATCCAGTTTAGAAGAATCCAGTTTTAGTAGCATGAATAAATTATTTTGTCAGAAGGTATGATTACCTCATTGAATAGGTCAATGAGATCAACATAATATGGCTTTCCTTTGAAGTGGCGTTGAAGGATTCGTGAAATATGATTGCGAAGGATAATCCCATCATTTACAGCAATGAGGCCAACCTATTGCAAAACAAAAAGGTGAGCAATAGGTTTCATACTTTAGAAGCTAAAAGCCTAGCAAAAGCTAAACAATACACTAGTATAAACGACCTACCTATGAGGGAATAAAACAGAATCATGGAACATGGAATAAGTTGGTTAAGAGGAGATATGACAGAAATATGGCTTAACAGAAAACTGATGGATGGATTGTCATATAACTCAGGTTTAACACCAAACTTCTCAAGTAAGACTGTACTCTTTATTGCAGCCATCAAAACAAGAAACTTATTCCATGTTCCATCAAAACAACAAATAATTTGGTAAGTAAAAAGGACAGATGCTTCTGATCTAACCTGTGGCACTCTAAACCAGCAAGGTTGGCCACGCCGTGTCTGGGAGTTGTCCATAATATCATCAAGCACAAGAAAATAAGCTTGAAGCTGCAAGATAAGAAATAGTGATTTAAAATTCCAAAGTAGCAGAAAATTCAGCCTATTAACATTATATAAAAATGTTTAAAAGCAACACTAGAAGGAAGTTGTACCCATTCAATACACCAGCCAAGGGTGCAGGCAAGAAATGTCTCCTCCTTGCTCAGAACATCAACACCCTTCAATATCTTATAGCTATCGATGACAGAGAGCCCACGATTCAACTTTCCTCCGAGCACATTGTAATCCAGCATCTACTCCAGAAGAAATAAACAGGTTAAAAAGTTATCCGAGCTAGTGCTACATTATTCAGTGCATAGTCACATGTAACTCAAATACTCAATTTTCAAATAAGTTGGTCTGCTCAGCCTAATAATTTTCAGGGAGTATTTTTTTCTTCTAAAAAATCCCATAAGTTTGCTCGGGCTCTAGATCAATATAGAAGGCATGCTCAAATGGAAACATATTAAATACCCACTATACTTGGATCATATCAGATGAGGCTTTGGACTCTAAAAGTAACTAATCACCAGCCTAATTTGCTACCCAAAAAATCATCTAATTGTGACCAGAGGTAGTGTCAAATATCAGGAACACAACAGTTAAAAGCCAGAGATTAACTAAACTGTCGTGAGCCAATTATTAGCAAGGGAAGTTACTTTTAGTAACAGGTAACAGCAAATTTCAACCCTGTTAGGCCTATTGCGACAAATTGATCGATCCTTCGATAGCCCACGATAAACCCAAAGTAGAAACCACAGTACTTGTTTCATGTTTCCCAAGCCCCCATTTTTGTGTGACAGATACAAAGACTAAGAGATCAATCACTCTCTTAATTAGAATTCGTTTAAACTAATCTAAACAAAATCCTCCATGTTTATGTACTCTCGCAGCATCAATTCTTGAGAGTTTAAGTAAAAATTTCGCTAAGTCAGACCGAATTTATAGAAAATAGCATCAGGATTTATTAAACTGTATCATTAGGTATAACATGATCATTTGGTTTCATGAATATTTGACATAAGAAAAGTTTGACTCCAAACAACAAGAACTCTAGGAATTGGTTTCTTAACCAACCGAGGGAGTATTCTGACTCTGATACTCATAGCCTTCACACCGGAAGAATTCAACGGCCAGCCAGATCCTCGGAATCATCGAAAGCCCAGAAAACTCGGTAGAAATCAATCGAAAGAACTGACGGGACCGCCAGAGATCAAGAAGCTGACACCCACCCGCAGTAAACTAAACTAAGCGGAGGGGAAGAGAGCATTACGCGGTCGATCCACTGGAGCGACTCGTCGGTGAACTCGAAGGCGGGGTCCTCGAGCATCTCCTCCTTGAGCTTGCTGTATACCTCCTTAAACGCGGCCTTGGTGTCGGCGCCGCCCGAGCCGTTGGCCACCGCCACCTCCGCTGTCGCCATTGCGGCCTCGGGGTCGGAACTCCACCTCACCTCACGACGCGCGGGCGCGGGAGGAGACGGGGAGGGAGCAGAATTCTGTGGAGAGGAGGGGGTCTTTGGCAAGAGGAGGAAAGCTGGAGAAGGGGGGCGCTGCTCTGCTATGCGTGTGTCGCTGGCGCACGGGATTGTGGTACAGTTCCTATTCGAGCGAACAGCTGTGTGGGCACACGTTTATTTATGGACGGGAGGTGCCACGAAGACCGTGACGGCGACAACCCGGGCGATGGGCTGGTGGCACTCTGGAAAATTAAGTTTCTTCTCCACACAAAACTCTAATACTCTCTCTGTTCCCGTTCCCGAAAGCTTCAACATTATTAAAATTTTAAATTTTAACAGAATTTGTAGAAACAACACTAAGATTTATTATATTAAATTAGTACCATTAGATTTATTATATAATATATTTTAATAAAATATGCTCTTTTCTATAAAATTGATTAAACTTAAAATTTTTTAACTAGCACAGATTTTAGGAGTTAAAGCTTTTAGGGAGTAGAGAAGCACTAACCCACGCCATAAAAAGAGCGTAACCAATTGAGGCACATCCTCGATAGAATTTTTCTAGAGCATCTTTTCAAGAGTATTTTCTAAAATTTATGCTCCAAATCATCGTTTAGAGGGCATAATAGATAATGTTTATATTTAGATATCCAGTTAAAGACGTTGCAAAAGATTTTTTTACCAAAATCTTTGTTCCTACGAAGAGGTATAAAGTCTCGACGGTTCATAGTGGTTGTTTTTATTTCAAGAACGAATAAGATACAACAAAGGGCTATCTTTTCACTTGGTATTTGTTATCGAAAGGTGTGAGATAGGGCGTTATTCCTAGCAAAATATTCTGCATACATAGATACGAGTCCATTATTCTATGTGAATGCGTTGCTCTATGTCTTATGTTGGAAGGCGAGGGTGACGTATGATCGGTTGTTGCCTCAGTGAGGAGATACGGCGATGCTCTGAGGTCGTGCCACTCTAACGTGAAGGCGAGTGTTCTTCATCGCAGCGGACAACACAAGAATGGCCGAAGGAATGTTCTCTGTCATTGGAGAAGATGGGGGTGAGCATGCTATATCGCCTCTCTACGTATGGGGACAACGAGTTCAAGACAGTTGAACACAATCGCATGCTAAGGTCAAGGTGGGGTTGCTCTAGTGCGAGGAGATGGCAGCTAAGGTGGTTGTCTCTGGCGTGACGAGTCAAGGAGCACGAAGAGCGGGATGGGTAGAGGGCACATGTCAATAATGTCCGTTGTCGAGTCTAGCGTCTTTAACAAAGTACTTATTCTAAAGTGTATTGTTATGATGGTTCTCTTTATGTACACATCTTTATAAGCTAAAAATTTTAAGTCATTGCATTGATTCTTGCCTTCTTTTGTAAACTTGTGTTCCTATTAAATTTTGTGAAGTTGTGTTAATATTTTTGTGTTTCAAATTGGCTACCGTTATGCACAAAATCATGGATTTTTTTGGAAGTTAGGTTAAGTTGTAGGGTTCTATGTTATCCAAGAAAAGTTTCCATTTCAACTTTTCTTCCAAAAGTGTTTCATTAATTTTCAGATTTGTTTAGCTATCTGGCTAGATTTTTATTAATGAAATAGTAATTATTATCTGCTTAATTGACTAATATCTTTGTTGCACACGTTGATAACTTTGGAATAAAAAGGTTACTTCGTCAATCTAAATTATAGCTCATTTTGGTCTTGCAAGTTAAAACATCATTTTAACTAAGTTAATAGAGAATGCACGGCTGTTTATAGCATTACTCTAATTGTATTAGATTCCATATGAAGCATATCTTTGTCTCTTTGATAGTGCATTCATAGATGTTAATCTATATTTTTTCAATTTTCACAAAAAAATATATTTCTCAAAACTAATTAAAATCAGGGAAATTTGGTTTAGGACAAAGCAAAGTGGACTGTAATTGGGAAGAAAATGAGTATGCGCTGAAAGTTTTTGTAATAGTAAACTAGTGTATAGATAGAATCACTCTTATTAAGGGGTGTTTGTTTCCTTCCACGAAAACTTTTCACCCATCACATCGAATATTTGACACATATATAAAATATTAAATGTAGACTAAAAAATAACTAGTGTACCTTTTACGAGATGAATCTTTTTAAATCTAATTAGTTCACATGAATTAACAATATGATACTACACTAAACATACGCTAACAAGGAGTTATTTGGTAAATTATGTCTGCTATATGTCAGCCTCATATCAACATCATATCGTCTCATCATCAACCACCGAACCAAGTTATTCAGTAAATGGGTTGGATATCTTAGAAACACCACACACCCCATTGGCCCATTCCACCTGCCATGTTATTATAGTCGATTTCCCTTTTGCCCCACGAAATATTCCATATAGTCAAATTACAGAACTCGTCGAGGAAACCATGAGACAATTTTTTTTAAATATAATTAATTCATCATTAGCAAATATTTACTGTAGCAGCACATTATCAAATCATGGACTAATTAGGTTTAAAAGATTTGTCTCATAAAGTTATCATAATCTGTACAATTAATTATTTTTAAACTGCAGTTAATACTTTATACATACTAGGAAATATGCCCGTGCGTTGTTGCAGGGGAAAAAAGCTACAGAAAAAATAATAAAAATCATAACAAGAATGCTAGAAAATAAGCTACCGGATATTCATTTATGGAAAATGAGAACAGGCTTTATAGCCATTATATTTTATCCTTCTATATAAAATTTTGAAACTACAATTTTATTTTGATCATGGCATTCATAGTATATAATATAAAATTTAATATTGACAATATTTTATTTTTTAAAATGAACAAGGAGCTAGTTGTTGATATGCAAGTATTGTCTTGTCTAATGATTATGACAGCATACACCTCTCTATTATCTAAGTGGCAAATACATTAGAGTTGTATTTATTTAGACTAACCAGACGACAAATTGGATTGAACCATGGTCTAATAAGAAAAGTTTTATTCTAATCCAAAATTGTATGAACGATTTGAAGGTAAAAATATTTATTTCATAGAAATGGGTCAAGGGTTTAAAGGTATTAATTATTTCTCTTTTTGATTTGTGTTTTAGCATTTATAGGAAACAAACTAAAAAAAGAAAATAAGAATCTGGTTACGTTGTTATTATTTAAATTTTTATAATTTCTTTAGTATCCCATTATCTATTTATTTGTTTATATTTTAATTATACGGGGATATGGATAACGTTGCTAGATTTGTATTTTTATTGTTTTTCTTTTCATAGGTGTGGGTGGTTTTCTCGCTAGGACTTCCCAGGCCTGCTGAAAGCGGACTGGATCAAAGGGAACAATGGCTACAGGGCGGACTCAAACGAAAAAAAAGAATAGACTAATATGGACTGAATTAGGACTAATACGGGAGGGGCAGGCACATAAAATAGGGGCAGAGTTATTAGGTATAGATAAAATAATCTTGGAATTTCTACGTAACGACAGAAAAGTAAATTTGAAACTTGAAACTTGAAAAGTCTTCGGATCAGAGTTTGGCCATGGAAAAAAAGTGTAACATCCTTGATTTCAAAGGAGTTTTATTTGGTATGCGATTTAATGCGTATTAGAATCGGATGGCTAGACGCAACACATTCAAACTCCCGAGTATGGATCATATAAGTCCGGACAGAAGAACTCTCAATTATCCGGTAGTTACGGAACATTGGCCTAAAAAAATGGATGGTCCAAAAAAATAGGCTGAAACTTTGCCTCTTTATTATTAGGTATAGATATAGATATAGATATAGATGTGACAAGATTCGATGGGACAGGGCAAAACTTTTGCCACCCCCTTCCAAACACCCCCTTTGTAACCCTTGTCACCTGGACGTTCTTAGTGTCAGAACTCAGAAGGTTCTAGGCACGGTGGCCATTACTGTTACTGTGGTCATCAGCGATCGACACGCTGACGTGCTTGACGCCTACGTTTGTTGGTTGGTAAGTAGAGATATATACAGATGCAGGTCAACTATTGTATTGATGATGGATAGTATTACACTAGAGGGGCATTTCTCACCGCAAAACAGTTGGCTAGGCTAGCGGAGAACTTGCTTGTGATTTGTGTGATCCGAGCCATCATGTGCAGTTGCGCACTGTTCCGCTTCCGCTGCAGAGTTCGGTTTGGATGGGCATGGGAGAGTTGCCGAGGCGTGGTCGCGCGGAGATGGCGATGGCGGTCACGCGCCGATCGCGATCGATCATCCGGGGCCAAGCGGGCCAGCCGATGTATCGGCGGCACAAATGGAGGAGCGCTAGGGCCGTCGGAGTGCGAGATGTCGCTTTTTCTAGTCAACGTGGTCAGCATGCGAATTAGAGGCGATAGAACAGAACGTTTTTTTTTTTTTTTTTGATTCAAAGAATAGAACGTTTTTAATGTACTCCCGTGTCCGTCCTCTTCTCTTCTGCCCAACTCCTCCAAGTCGAAAACGAATTCAATGAGCTCTTCGTGACGACGCCGCCCGCAGCAGCAGCAGCAGGAGCAGCGCATTCATGGCCCCGAAAGATGAGGCATCCACATGCCGTGGAAGTGCAAGGAAGGAAATTTTGAGGCAGAGATGGACGGATTTTTTTTTCCCTCGCGGATAACTGAGGGACTTTTGAGTCAGTCAGTCAGGCCACTAGTTCTGGCACGCTCTCCATGTGCTTGCTCGTCGCTAAATCCGCTCGGGTCACTGTACATAGTAGTACATACACAGGCCCGTGCCTGGACGTTGCGAAGCCTACGATCTAATTTCCACATCCACCGTACGTGCTTACACCATGACCATCATCCTGCAAGCTGCAACCAACCAAAGCAACGATCGCCGTCCGTGTCATTTTCTCGTGTTCTCCTCGTCCACACACGAGGGGGAAAACGTGAGCCGCATGTCAACCGCCGCATGGGAAACGTTCGTTACTCTTGCGACAAGCCAGCCAGGGGACTCCACGACCAGCCCGTCACTCGATCGGGCGCCGGTTTTCGTCGTGCCCCTCCCACAAACTTTCGCTCGCAAGTCGCAACTCCGCAGCCATCCATCGCACACATTCGCCGGCACGCACGAAGCATATGCGTGCATGCTGCTGACTTCGCGAACCACGTGTGAATGACCTGGACTCGGCTCGCGTGCGTGGCGCCCTTACTGCTGACGTCTCTTCCCGTCTTCCGGTCCGGTGGTAAATAGAAGAGAGAAAAATAATCGAAACGTTAGACCGGTGGCTAGCTTTTCAACCAAGACAGAGAGAGCGGCCAAGGCATTCGTCAATGTGTGCTCGGACTTGGAAACCATGTGTAGTACTTCGGCAAAGCACGTGCTCGGATAATTGGAATGTCAAACAGCGGGTTCTCTGCGAATTAGTACAGCAGTGTCCATCACCTGACTGCCTGACTACACGTCTACTGTACGCACGGAGCCGGAATGGCACGTCGACGCGCCTGGCACTCTCAGGCCTCTGCATCGCTGAGCTGCTCTGCTGCAAAGCAAAACCTGTGAGCCGTTCATTACAAGGCCTGAAGAAGGTATTTAGCCTCGTTGGGCCAGGCCAAACACGGCACAGAAAATCGGACCGGGCCAAGCCTAATCCGATAAGGAGATCGGGCCTCCGTTCTAAGGCCACTCCAGCAGGGCTTTCAATCGCGCCAAATCCTGTTGGGCCTGACCAGTGACCACGTTTGATGAACTTTTAATTCGATGCGCCCAAGGATGCTGATGACTTTTCTTCAGAAAAAGGATGGAGATGAGGGGACTTGCTATAAGGTAATGACGTCCGTTTAGGTACATCTGAATGAATGGCCCAGATCACCTATTACCACTTTGGAGATAATTAGAGGGATATATATCTATATAGTACAGTATATTTTATATAACTTTTTGAAAGATAGAAATTTGCTTCCTTTTTTTAAAGAAAAAAAACTTAGCAAAAGGCCCGGTGATCATTCATGAATACTCGTGAGACGCGACTAGCACACACGCTTATATAGCTTATATAGAAGTCACAACTGACAACAAAAAAAACTTCGTATTTCCATTTGATCTCCATCCAGCACCCCAAAAAAAAAAAAAAAATCGGTGCATTCAGTTTGTATGAAGCAAGGGTGCACAACACATTATTACATAAAAAAAAAACTTTTTTCCTTTGACACATTTCCCATTTGATCTAGTCTAGTCTAGACTAAAAAGTATGTATCAAACTTTAGCTCCTGCTACCTGCTGCAAGTGCACCCATCGTTTGTCAGCATCTACTAGGTCAGCACATCACGGCCCCCGTCGAAATCCTCGCGAGAGGTGCGACGCACGCATCGCCTCATCGCCCGGCGGTCGTGGTATATGTAGGTGGCGCATCCGGCCAGCTTTCTCCCTCCTGGCTTAGGGCAGAAGCCCTGCTGATCGGCGGGCGCAGTCAGAGTAAGAAAATACACATATCTGTAGGAGTGGAGTAGGCATCAATCACTTGAGCTCTTGCTTGCAGAGAGGGCAAGAGGAGATGATCCTCAGCCACCTGTCCACGCACTTGAGGTGGAACATGTGCGTGCAGGGAAGCTGCCGAACCTCCTCCTTCTCCCTGTACTGCGCAAGGCAGATGCAGCACTCCTGCATTTCCAAGTTCAGACAAGTTCAGACTTCAGATCGACTTCAGTAGTAAAACAATGCTATGCCTATGCTGCATGACTTGAAGCAGTTCAGTTCAGTTCAGTTCAGTTCATTGCGGGCGATCGCAGTTTGAGCTTGCAATGCCAGCGATCATGGTAGATTGGTAGTATCTGCCTATCGCAAAGCTAGGATTAGTCTCTTTGCCTGCTCTGTTGTCGGTCACAAGTACAATAGCATGAACCGACTAACCGAGGGGTGGGCGCCATCCGAAAAGCAAAGTTAGGACTAGTTATATTTAGTATCATCCAAAAAGGGAGCACGTTCTAATTTCGTACTCGCACGTTTCCACTTTCGCCATATACCCTATTCCGGCCTGCCGCAGTTGAGTCCACCAATCATTAGTTTGGCGAATTCCTTCCTGGCCTCCCTTTTTTCTACTTCGTTTTCTTAAATTTATATACACCAATCAAAATGCTTCTAGGTATAGTTGCTGTGATCAGCTATGCGTGCCTGTGAACGAATATGCAGCAGCTAGCTAGCATGCGATAAGGTCGAGATGGATGATTTAATTAATTTACTCGCCTGGTCATCGTGCTCTGGGTCCCTTGCCACGTCGGCGGGCTCCTTGAACCGCCAGCGCGGCAGCGCGGCGAGCTGCTCGTCGGAGGCGCCCCGGCCGACGGAGGCGGAGTTCATGTTGTAGCCGAGCGCGTAGCCGACCATGGGCACGAAGCAGCAGAGCAGGAGGAAGAGGAGGAAGGGGAGCGAGTAGACGACGGCGTTCCAGGCCAGCAGGCTGATGCACAGCGCGTACAGCCTCGGCGCGCGCTGGAACGACCCCAGCCGCGCGTCGAACACCCACACGTTGCCCATCACGAACCACATCGCGAAGAAGAGCTCCAGGAACGCGCGCGCCTTGTTCATCAGATACGACCTGCTCCTGCGTTGCATTATCAGTCGATGAATCCCCATTTGTTTAATTCCATCAATCAAAGGAAATCCCTTTCAGTACTGTATCAAATTAGCTTCACGTCGTCGGAAATGGCGAATCGAATTTCACTTGCACGTACTCCTATCCTACCTTAGAGCATCATTGGCGCCGTGCATCTCGAGGTCGCCCGACGAGAGCGCGTCGCCCCGGCCGCCGCCGGCGGCGGCGGAATGCCGGTGCCGCCAATAGAGGAGGGGCAGGCTGAGCACGTTGCCGACGTTGTAGGCGGCGACCCAGAGGCGGAGCGGCCACGCGGGGCGCTCCGTGGGGGGAGGTGGCGACGACGGCGGTGGTGAGCACCATCTGCGCGACGATCACGCCGAGCTCGAGCGCAAGCCAGCCGGGCGAGTTGAAGGGGTTGGAGCCCAGGTCGGACCTCGGCCCGTTCTGGTACTGGTACACCCGGCGCAGGAAGATGAACCACCGGGCCCTCGACATCCGCGCCACCGCGCGCATCGTGAACGCGGACAACCGGCCGCCGCCGCCAGGCGCCGTAATCGCTGCCGTCGACGACGAAGAAGAAGAGGAGGAGGAGGAGGAAGGCGGCCGCATTGCTGTGGTGCGATGCCGGAGGGGAGGGGGAGGGCGGTGGGGCGCATTGGCATGCCGCGCTTATTTTCTCCGGCGAGGATAAATGGTGGGAGGGAGGAGCGCGGGTTGGGTTGGAGATGGTGACCAATAATCTAACGGCTTTGCTTTGGCGCCAAGAGTAGGGGAGGTGCTGAAGGTGGAGGATACAAACGGTTGGCCTAACCGTCCGTCTCCTTCCTCTTCTCGCCATGCTTGCTTCCTTCCTCGTGGCTCTTTGCGCTCTCTCCGGTCTCAGGCTTGGCTTGTGTTTGGTTTTGTTTAGGTGGGAAGCAACAAGGGCGGCCCCTGGTCATGGCGAGCAGATGGCATGACTTATTAATTCTTTCTTACAATTTCAGACTATTATGTCCCTTTGTTAATTAACGATATTTATTAGCTGTTGATTTTTTTCCTTCTTCTTCTTTAATATTTAGAATACAAATCTTCCTGGATGGACAAGACAAATTTATTCCAGCACTTGGAAACTGCAGTGCCACATTGGTGTCTGAAGAAAGAGATTCAAATTATATGGAATTCTTAGTGACATGCATTGTGGCAAGCAATTAGAGTGACTCAAGGTCAAGGACGGTGGCAGGGATCATCAGATGGTGAAGTCTCATCCAATTGTTTTCAATGGGACTGACGAAGCGCAAATGGCACTCATCTTATTGTTCAGTCGAACTGACGAAGCACATCACCCACCACGAGAACTGATCCATGGAGCTGTCATGGGGAACCAGAGCCCTTTGTGTATTGGTTGCACGTCTCTGTAGATGTGGTACGCAACTACCACGCGGGCTCATTCTGGTCTGTCTTTTGGTTGGGAAATCCTGTCTTTGACACGACGCTAGTTGAGTGTATGTAGCCTGTCAGGAACTTTCGAGTTTCAATAGAAGAAAGAAGGAATTGTCAGGTTTGACGAGAATCTGGTCAAATATTTCCACACCCCTGTGTCCTTGTGCCGGCATTCCGTTTGGTGCTCTACGCTGTTTTTTTTTCGTCGTGCTGCACGGGCAATACAAGTCTTTGTGAGAAGTGCATTCTGCTAGTCTTTTACGCTAAGGCAAAAGGCCTGTATAATGTCTTGGTAACAAACAACAGGTCAACAACCGCCGGATCTGACTACAGCCGTTGAGCTGTGGCCATGGATGTTGAGGACTGGTTCCTTTCGGTGACTGTTGGAGGGACGAAGATGGCTCACAGCTTGGCAATTCTCACCTTATGGACAATATGGAATCAGAGAAATGCGGTCATTTTCAATCAGGCTGAGTGTACGGAAGCCCAAACGCTGTCCAAGATTAAAGATGAAGCCTCAGTCTGGGCTAGAGCGGGATGCAAGTCCTTAAAGCCTCTTTTTGTTGCACCAATTTTAGGGAGTAATTAGCTAAATTTGCACCACCTCCATGGCGGTCTGCCATAGGAGGCGCGCCCCTCGCGCATTTGTTGTAACTCTATCTTCTTCTTATTAATATATGCCGGGTAACCGGATCTTTCAAAAAAAAAAACAACCGCTGGATCTATTTCGGGGAAAAAAAAAACAAAACAAAAAAAAAACAGAAAAAAATTCGGTTCCCCAACTGCGTTGGGTCAGAGCCCAACTAATCCACCAAGAGATAAAAGTACCGTGATCCAACTCCAGAATGTTGGCGTTCGGACATGGTCCGAATAGATTGTTTTGTTTTGCAGCGAGCGTAAACATGAGCGAAGTTGCGCCCACGAAGGGATGGGCTCAGCCCAGCAACGGCAACCCCTGGCAGCGGCGGGTCCAGATGGGCCATTGGGCCATGGGCCGGCGCTTCTACTTTCTTCACTGCTTCACCTTTTCATCTTCTTTTTTATACCCCAGAAATTTGCCATTGCCATCTCATAGCGAAGGGCGAGAGCACCGATCCGATGGATGTCGGCAAGTTACAAGCAGGTTTTCCTGATGTTCATTTGTAGAAAAAAAAATCGATTGAAAACTTTTGCATCCGTGCTCATTTGTCGCTGCACAGTACAGAGGCCAGATGTGCCCTGATAGGGAGATTGGCACAGCCGCAAATCTCCTCCTCTTGAAATGGCGAGCCAAGATGATCCCGAGACATTGACTGTTCAGTGAGGAAGCAGGAAGGAAGACGGCAAAAGCAGAATCCTACTACTCGCGTTAGACAGGGGAACATACTCTGGCCCAGGGAAAACGACCACTCAAAAGGAGGTTTGACATGCACTGCTGCTATAGCTGCATGGAGGTGGAGGGAGATTATTGTGTTGGAGTAACATTTTGCAAGGAGAAGCTGGGATTCTCAGTAGCATGGACGCTTGAATAAGCTTGCCTTTCCAGCTTGCATGTGTACATCGTCCGCCGAACAATAAGTATTTCCTTTTTTCCCCTAAAGATAACGTGTAGTACAGCTGAAGCCTGATGAGGGCGCCAGACAGTGCTTGGGAATATTTGTACACATATTTTGCTTCGAAAGCCATCGACGCGTGGACTATTGTTGGGTAATAAACTATAGTTAGGAGTAATAATGTAGTAATGGTTGGTGATGACTGATAGTATAGAGAGAGATGCACGTGCTATTTTATTTTTCTGTTGCTCTCGCCCTAATCACAACTTTTATGAATTGCCTGGTCAGAAACGTAAATAGTGTAATTAATTAATCTACTGATCTTACCGACGGGTCTCCTCCTCGTACTACCACACGTTTAATTTGGTGCAAAAAAGGAAAAAAAAAAGGAGCACTGCTAAAATATAAAAGAGAAAAAAGTCTGCATCACCCCCTGAACTATAGCGGGTGGAACACTTAACCCCCTCAACTATAAAACTGGGTATTCTACCCCCTGAACTTTTCAAACCGGTTAAATAACCCCCTAGGGCGGTTTTGAACGGTGGTTTTGCTACAGTAGTGTGGTTTTGTCTTTTTCTTTTTTTTTATTTATTTTGGCTGAATCTTTAAAAAATCATAGTAAATCACAAAAAAATCATAAAATAGAAAATCCAATTTTGTTGGACTCCACATGAGTAGATCTACACAGTGAGCATATAATATGTTATTTTTTAGTACAAATTTTTTATTGTAACTTTAGATCTATGGTTTTCTATAATTAATTAAAATAATTCATATTCATAGTTTCTGTGATCCAATTGTGGTGAAATTTTTATGGTAGGCTAATTATTGTATGTTTGATCTCTAATAAAAAATTTTATACTCACTGAATCATGTATGACTTAGTTAGAAATTTATTTAGTTTTATGCTTATTAAATATAAATAAATTTATTACTAAGTTATACATGATTCAATGAGTATGAAATTTTTACTATAAATCAAGCATACAATAATTAGCCTACCATAAAAATTTCACCACAATTGGACCACAGAAACTACAGATATGAATTATTCTAATTAATTATAGAAAATCATAGATCTAAAGTTACAATAAAAAAAATTTGTACTAAAAAATAACATATTATATGCTCACTGTGTAGATCTACTCACGTGGACTCCAACAAAATTAGATTTTTTTATTTTATGATTTTTCTGTGATTTACTATGATTTTTAAAAGATTCTACCGAAATAAATAAAAAAAAAAAAGATAAAGATAAAACCACGCTACTGTAGCAAAACCACCATTCAAAACCGCCCTAGGGGGTTATTTAACCGGTTTGAAAAGTTCAAGGGGTAGAATACCCGGTTTTGTAGTTGAGGGGGTTAAGTGTTCCACCCATTATAGTTCAGGGGTGATGTAGACTTTTTCCAAATAAAAGATGAGCCAGCTATTAGCTTTCTCCGTGCTCGCTGTAGCTCAGCTGTGCCGCAAAACATTTCTAGAAAAACAAAAAAGCACGCACGTCTGTCTATCTTTCAAAGTTGATTGGGTGATGGAGACCACGACGAGACCGACACTAACCGTGGAGTGGGTCCATGCATGCATATGTACTCTATATAGAAATTAGATGTCATTTAGGATAGTGACACGGTCTTTAAAATATAAATTTAACTTCATTTTATAAAAAATACTCATTATAAATTAATATATTTATATTTTTATGAAAGTATTTTGCAAGACAAATCTATTTTTATAGTTTTTATATTTTCAAACTCAATAACTTAAACGTTATTTATGATTTATATTCTATATTTGATCCAAACCTTATTCAAATTTCTATATGGATGGAGTATGTACTTTGGATCCGTGTTTGGGTACGGTCCTACAGTCAGGCATGCGCGTCATGGTCACGGTGGACGTACAGCAGGCTATTTTACGAAATTGCGCGTAATAACGTGACATCCAAGTCAATGATATGATATGGATCCTCCTGGTGGTGGCCCTGCTGACCCTGAGTACGATCTGCAATCCAATGCGGTTATCGCCCCCGCTTTTCTTTGACGCGGATCCATCGAAGCCGAGGCCGAGCACTCGGCTAGTGTAAGGAATAATGTAACAGAGACGCTGTTCCCTTCCAATCAGTAAGCTAGCTCAGAACGTCGTCACACATATAGGTAGACTCGATCGAATGACGTAGAACATACAGTCGTACGTGTCGATGCCCTTCTTCTTCTTCTTCTTCTTCTTCTTCTTAATTCTTCTTCTTCTTCTTCTTCTTCTTCTTTTTCTCACGTTGCTTAATAATTAATTACTAATACACATGACATGCATATACTAGTAGCTCTGTTACGGTGCCCTGATCGGCCGGCGATCGACCGCTTGTTTTTGATTCCCCCGATGGAGCTGGCCGGCCGTTTGAGAGCGCGGTGCGGGTACGTGGTGCTTGGCCAGAGAATTTGCCGATCGCGCGCGGAAGCTGGCGCGCGGCAACAATAGCGGCCGTGAGGGCCGGCCGGGAGTGTCCGTCCCCGTCGTCGGCCAGCGCGCCGGCCACCATACCGAACCCAACCCGGCCGTGGCCGTGTGGTGTGGTGCGGCTTTGGAACCTCGTGCCGACACTCCCGTACGTTCCCTCCGCGGCGCGGAGGTCAACCTCTCGTGAGTGTGCCATGCAGGGCCTGCTGCGGCCCGACACGTCAAAAAGGCGCCACGCTGTGCCTGCATGCGTACAACATCATATTCATATCGTCGTCGTCGCGTCAGTCGTGAGTCATCGAGAGACCTCCCCACGCCACCTCGGTGATTGACGGGGCAAGATTCCCCCCTAGCTATTCTTTATATATATATATATATATATATAGACAAGGCGCGATGGCGACGGCCGGCGCCCGCCCCGGTGGAGCAAGGCGATCGAAGATGACAGCGACAGAGAGCCCACGACCGTTGCACACGCAGGCGACATCCATCGGCACACACAGATTGGTAAGGGCGTGTTGGCGGGCTGGATAAGGGCGGAATGAAGCCGGAGGTCTCCGCGTGGGCCGTGTGCTGCACAAGCGTTCATCATCAGCTTTGGGGTGTGTCGGCGTGGGCTACACAAGAGTACAGGCCCTTCACACCTCGTGTCGGCGTCGCTCGCTTCGCTTTCCATGCTCGAGGACGCCAAGAAGAGGATGCATGGGGCCGGCGGGCAGTTTGTTTGTTTGTTTGTGCTCTTTCGGCAGGTGTGTCATTTTTAAGCAAGAACTAGAATACCTTGTGCTGGTAGGACGCCAAAGCAAGGTTTGTTTGACCTCGCTTTCGCTCCTTCCAAAGAGACCAGCAAGTGGTCAAGGCCACCAAGTGGCGAGGTCATCACCCCCTCGGGGTTTCTAAGATTGATGGTTTCAAGATCTGATCGCAGAAGATGCAGTGCCATGATCTCAGAAACCGTGTTCGGCGTTGTCTGTTTAGCCAAAAGAACAACTTTACTTTCGGAGGTGCCTTTGTTTTCCAAAGGCAACAGATTGGCGAGCCATTGAAAACGCCCGCATGTAGGTGGGAGGATTTTAAGCAAGAACGGCGGTTGAAGCAATCAACCTTGCACCTTGATATATTCGGGAAAGTGGTCTGGCGTTGATGTTGTTGTTATAGCCGCAGGTTTGGTTTGCGCCGACGCGAACGCCGAAGGCATTGAACATTGCCTTCTCCCGACTCCCATATAGGGCATAAAGGCCGGGCACGGATCTAGCCAGCCCAAACACCGTTCGACCAAAGGAATGCACGAGGCGTTTATCGATCCTTTGGATTGCCCAACTCAAAGACAGGCGACAGAGATATGCAGCCGGGAGACTTTTGGGACCGCCAGCCAAGGTGGCGCATGGTTTTCCGGATCGACCGAGGGCTTGCTGCACGAGCCCCAGCAAATATTTAGTTGGGAGCCCTCCATGGCCCTAACGCCCTGACGCCATAGCAGACGGAGGCTTGGCTTGTCGCCGATGGCTCGCGGGCACCGAAAAGTCAGCGGGCCGATGGCGACAAGAATATAACCAAATCGCCGGGCATACAAGGAAGCACGGCGATTTTAATGCTTCCCGCAACGTGAAAACAGCAGCCTTTGCTTGGGCGATCACTTGAGGACCTCCATGATAATGACGAAGAACATAGGGGGACCCCTTGCAGACCGGCGCATTCTCCGTGTCACCTGGTGAGGACTCGCTTTTCTCGGCCCAATGGGGGGGAAACCAATATGACGCAGACATCCGGAAGGAACCCCAATTGAACGCCTTGGCTATATCAATCTTGACGGTCCATGGGACCAAGGAGCAGAGGTGGACGCCCGGATTGCCACGGATGAACGCACTTTTTGACATGCATAAATGTCATTCGCGCGGAGCTAGTCTTCTTGCTTTCGCAATAGTTTGTGTGCATCATTTAATCCCCGAGGCGATGAAATCGGTTTTCCGCAGAATATCATGAGAGCATCATTTAGAGATGGAACGGCCTGCCCTCAGCGCATTGAGTCGGATCGAGGGTGGCCAAGCACGCAGGGAGTCCTTAATGGTAGCCCACACTTCCTCCTTGAACGGGTCATCAATGCCAAGCAGGGTGGCAGGCCCCCCCAGATCTATAACCTGAAGATGGCCCCCGTGATTGCATTGTAGTTCGAACGCTAGATCAGATTTTGCTTCTTCCTGAGAACCAACGACCTTCATGCTCAAGTGTTGGGATCATGTTCTTCCTGCTGGGCGATGGCATGCTTGTAGATGGAAGAATTTGGTGTTCGCTGTTGCCCTCGGCCAAGAACCATGTGGGACCGCTGTCCGGCAATAGACAAGGATGCCAACCCAGGGTCTCCCACTTGAGATCATACCGTGCTCACCGCCCGACAACGGACGAATTTAGCCGCGCGATTTTCCTCGGCCATGAAGAGCAGCTTGACGTTTGCCGTTTTCATGGCGCCTTAGTTTGAATGGCATCCACGCCGCGAAGCCATGGGCGAGTCCGTGATGGCTTCGAAACGGAAACGTGGTTTTGCCCACCTCTGCAGCTTGTGTCCTTGAGAATGGAAGAGCCGTTGACGCAAAGCATCTTTATGGCTAAGAACGCCTCAAGAGGCCAAGCAAAGATTGCTATTGATAATTTTAATGGGATGTTGGAGGTCGCCATCCTCGGGCGAGAAATGCCGAGGGCTCATGACGCATGAAAGGGGGGCTCACGTTGCGCCTTCCCATCGGTGGGTGAGACGGTGATGCCCCCGTGAGGTAATCGCGGCTAGAAGTAGTCAAACCCCATTGTTCTAAGACGTGGTTGAGCCAACTTTGTCTCTTTGGGAGACAAAGTGGTTCACGCATTGTTGGGCGGCACGCATGTTGAGGCCACGCCGCATCAACTTCCATGAATGCCATGGTGGGGCGGAGGGGCCGGAGGAGGAGCGCCTAGACCATGCCCTAGGAAAGAGCTCGTCCCCGGCAGCGACAACGGCCACTTGAACAATTCCTGATCCGGTAGTTCGGGCCACCGCTCACCGCTTCTTTCACGTGGTTTGAGCTTCGTGCCCCTGGCCGCCTGAATCTATCATGCGCCTAACTGGTTGGATACGCAGCCCCGTCAATGTCACGCCTTTAAAAAGGTGGCAAATGGCATCCGACCGTGATGGCTGAATTCAAAGAGGTGATTCGGCGGTTTTGACGCCAATGGTGGTGTCTAGGTTATCCTAAGCTAAAAACTTTGGCAATTTGAGTGGAAAAGTCGAGGGGAACCATGTGCCCGGTGGAAAATCGACAATAACTGCACCGAACCCCAGTGGCTAAGCCTCCACCAAAGGCTCCGACGGGACCGCAGAATAGCGCCAATCGGGCAGCCTACTACCAAACGCGGAGTGACCACAAGCAGTCCACTGGTGTCGCCATGTGTGATCGTGTTTTTTTAGGTGTTTTCACATGGGAACTAGAATACGGAGCCATCCAATGGCATTGTTCTGGCCGGGAAGGCAGGCCGGGCCCCTGTTGCATCGCGTCACTGCAAAGACGCTGATGCATGGCACCCACCAGCTCCAAAGCCGGCAAAGGATGGAGCCAACGTTAAGCAAGAAAGAGAATACCTGGCGGTGGTGGTAAGCCTGTTATAGGGTTGTTTGGTATAGTGGTCAAGGCCTAGCCCCGGTTTCTCGAGGTTCAACTTTGAGACTTCTTCTAAGGCCTGGCTTTGGCAAACATACATGCACTTACTGCCCAAGAAAACGGAACGTTTTTTGTTTTTGGGAAGATAGCCAAACGTTGACCCAGAGAACACCTTGGCGCATCTCCCCGGAGACCGCCGGATCTTGGGAAGATGAGCTGGAGCAGGTGGCGCCCTCCATGGTGAGCGCGCACGAAGCTTTATCCTCCGCCCCTCCTCCTCTCAAAGAAGGCTGGTTCGAAGAGCACGCGGCGGAGGCCTGGAGATGGCCACCGAAGACCGGTCCATGAAGCCATGCTTCCGTCGTCCTCGCGTCCTGATTGTCGTCCTCATCGTCCATGGCATCCACCCCTGCTCGTCGTCAATGGTGGCGGCACGCAGCCAAATCAATTAATATGGCTAAGAAAGACTAGAGGCCGGTGCTATTGATAAGGCCGAATCGGATGGAGCAGGAGGTCGACATCTCCATGCTCGTAAAAGCTTCGTCATGCGCCTACGTACCATAGGTGAGCAGCACTGGTGTCGCCGAGGCCAATTTTGTGCTTTTTGCAAAATCTTTTGTGTATGTGCTCATGTGCGTTCACATACCATAGCTTGTCGCCTCGTGTGTGCCGCGTACCACTGGCCATGGCGTCACTGGGGCCGGAGGAGGAGTAGAGCTACTCAGTTTTCTTCTTCCTTTCACTACATGCACTAACTGTTCGATACAATGTCTAAAAAAGGGTAAACTCACCAGCATAAATAAGAGGTGATTCTACACAAAAGAAACTAGCTCACCAACAAACACGTTATTTGCTAGTCAGGTTTAAAAAAATACAGACAACCAAATAACTAAGGAGTGGCTTGCTAGGGACAGACTAAAATTACCTAGGCTACAAAGCTAGCCAGGCTAGAAATAAAGCAGAAAACTAAACACAACAATAATCTTTTCGCTCTTTTGAGTTTGTCCACATCAACTAGAATACGGAGCGCTAGCAGCCAGAGCTGCCCGTCATTTCGGGCTACTCGATCGGTAGTAGCTGATGCATCGTTGTGTATACTGCTGTATGCCTGTATGTACGCGCGGACGTTACCAACCGATCGTGCTTGGTGATGCCTATACCACTCCAATAGTGTCATGTAGAGCGGCCGTAGCAGGATTGCAGAGTTGTTGGACGTGTAAGCGTCGATCGGCTGAGCTGTTTCTTCTGAATGAAAATATTGAATTACGAAGGACACATTTTTTTCTCCATTTGCGACAGGAGAACCGTTTCATTGAGTTGAGAGAGAGACAAATAAACGGATTTTTTTTAATGTTTTGTTGCATACACTAATTGAGCATCTTCTCCTAACTTAAAACGTATATACGTGCATGCAAGCTCCTTCCCAACTCCATTATCTTCTCTTTGATTAAATATGCTTTTTGTTATTTAAATTATCCTACTCAAATTTGGTGCGGCGCAAGTTTGTTACTGAACAAAGCAAGCTCCCTATATGTATGTGTAGCAATATAGTCACTGTACTTTTTCAGTTTTTCAGCGATGTAATAATGACTCAGTTGACATGACTGGGGCTTAGACTATGAGGCCATGAAGGTGGCAACTTTTGGTCATTCACAAACACACACACAAAACAAGTCATGTCAGTCGGGGAAACATAAAAATCAGGAGGAAGAGCCAAAGGAAGGGGACCCGGCCGGGCAGCCACTGAGGTGCTGCTGACCCTACGAAGAAAAGAAAATGTTACTCTCTTTATTTTAAATTATAAGTCGCTTTAATTTTTTTAGTTTATTTATTTTACTGTATATCTAGATATATTATTATTATATCTAGATACATAGTAAAATAGATATTTTAAAAAAGTTAAAATGACTTATAATTTAGAACGAAAGAAATAATTATAATCCTTGAGCAAAACATCAAACACGACAGAGGAGAGAGAAGCTTGCATGCAAAGTGCAGTGGCGCACGCGCGCATGTCGGTCTACTGCAAATAAAACAGTACACCAGCTCAAGGCGGATGGAGAAGAATGTGCAGCAGACAGGAACTCATGCATGATGCGCCTTTCGTCCGCCTTTTCTCATGTGTTCCAGCCCTGCCTCTCCTATCTGCCATTGCTGGCCAGGCTCAATATAATGATACTACGAGTATTATATTGGAGATGTGGCAGTGAGCCGAGGTAGCACGGGCACGGCACCTTGCATCACTTATGCCGCAATGATCAGAAGTCAGATGGATATTATTCCTCCTCTCTACGATTCCCCCCGGCCCCTCAAGCTTCACGCGAGGAGAAAGCTTCTCGATCGCATGCGTGTTGTTATGCCATACATCCACAGTTTGTTAGTGATGAGTAGTAGTAGTAGTACTAGTAGTATACGTATACGTAGTAGTATTACTATACTTAGTATACTATACTAGGACAGTTAGTACTGCAGTAGACACATGCAAATGTACGTACACCTGGCGTCCAGCTATTGCTTTCGCCGTAAGCTTAATTCTATATACGTATTATAGAGTTCTTGTCAAGAAGCATGCATGCGGCCGGCCTGTGATGGAATACTAGTATTTGGCACGTCATACGTACGTAGTACGATGATCTTGTCCGCGAATTCTCTCTGGACCTGTAAATTTCAGAAGTCCATATCACACGAGCACAATCGTGACCAGCAGAACGATTATATATATATATATATATATATATATATATATATATATATATATATATATATATATATATATATATATATATATATATATATATATATATATATATATATATATATATATATATATATATATATATACTGACCATGTGTGACACGATTGATCAGTGATTCGGTAAGCCTCGAAAGCACATGATGCATCAGAGAACCCGCCCCCGATCATCTTTCCGACCGCGTGGTTGTTGACTTGAGTACATGGATAATAATAAGAAGCAGAAGAAGGCGGGCGATCTAACAAACTTAATCTGAGGAAAACGAAGACCCAACAGACGTACTGCACGTACGATAATCACTCCTCATCCATCCTAATCACCCCTGATCGAATTGAAGTAGCAGTTAGCATTCTCGCAACTTCTTCATTTTTCTTCTGAACACCAAAGTCCAAACCAAACACCGCGCGCACTGCTCACCTATGCTGTTCGGTCCTGTTCCGCAACGACTTCCGATCCATGGCTGTAGCTTGCTGCTGCTAGAATGATACTACGTACTAAGAAGTAGCCACCATTAACTACCGATTAGCCCGTATCTAATCAATGTGCCGTGTGCGTGCATATGAGAACAGCAAGAAAGAGATGAAGGAAGATGAATAGTAGTGCTACTAGCTAGCTGCTACATCACATAGGCTATTTTTTTTCAAAAGACAAAAAAAGGTTCGCTCCAAATGAGAAAAGGGCAGCCCTAGAGATTAGGTGGAGTGGGGGAATTCTATATTAATTAACTAGTGCACGGTTTGGTTGGCAACTTTGCATGGCTTGAGGAGCTTTTCCGTTGTGGCGTGGGCTCTCAGATCAATCATGCAGGTTCCTCATGCATTGCAAGGCAAGTGCACATCACGCCATCTTTTTGTGACGGCGACGGCCTCTGACTCCGTTGTGGAGCCACGAGCGTCCTGTACGTACGTACCTCCTCGTCGTCGTAGCCGTAGCGTAGCGGAAGCAGCATGAACGCACCTACCCCTCTGTCGTACTAGTACTACTACTACTGTCTGTCTGCGTGCTCGCGCGGGAAGCGCCGTCGACGAGGACGGAGCTGAGGCTGGCCGGCAGCCGGGCCACGCACGCACGGCGCCAGCGATAGATCGACGTCGTGTGCAGGCGGCTGCGCTGCTGGTCCGGCCGCTAGCTGTTCGTGCGTTGCGTAATCTGATGTGTAATCCGGCCACTTAGCTGCGTCGCTTTGGGATTGCATAACTTCAAAGAGGAGCCACCATGATGCTCCCCACCCGTACCCTGGCCGGCCGTTTTGCTTCCCTTTTCTAGAGGCCAGGCAGGCAGGCATGTCAGCAGCAGGATCACATGAGCAGGACAGGAGAGAATCCGGCAGGGGATCGAATTTTGCTCACGACAGAGACACGCACTAAGTGCTACTCGATCGCGGTAATTAAATCGTCGGTTATTATTAGTGGTGGGTGATTCTTCGACGACCTACATCGATCATGTCATGCATGCAGCACTCATGCACGATGTGCATGATTCACCCCTATACCACGTACGTACACGTACGACCCGGCCTGGTTGTAGTGTAGTGCAATGCAACGACCGTGCAAATCGCGGAGTTGATAATGGCAGCCTGCAATACTCACAGTCACTCACAGCTGGTAGTGGTAGTGCATGCATGGTACGTGTTCGTTTCTGACCTTTCTCTGTCGGCTACGTGTCTTTGATCCGAACGAGAGAATCAACGTCAGATACCAGACTTACCAGTACAGCATATACACTGGACGACGACGTACGTAGCAGTTGTGTCGTCCAGCTACCATCTCTGTACTACTAAAACTGGAGTTTCCTTGAAGAAATGAACAGGTACAAAAAGGAAGATAGATATCTAGAGGGGTATAGATAGGGATAGATAGATACACACTACAATGTAAGTTGTGCCTTGTGTCGAGAACATATACTTCAATACATGTAACTGTCGCCCTTTTCCTGTCCTGTGCTTTTTTTTCCTCCTGTCCTGCGCTTTGCCCCCCTCGTGGGTGAAAGAGGCCTGTGCCGGGACTTGTCTTTAACCACTGTTGCGGCTACCTCGACTGAAAGAGAAACCCTAGCTGCTTGCTGCCATATGCCGAGGTGACTTCCTCGTCAGAAGAGTTGGGGAAGAAGCATTGCTGTTCCAAACGGTACAAACGGGAAGTACCAGATTCAGCAAATTCTTTATACACATGCCTTGAGTTTCACTCATGCGTAGCAGGTTTATTTATATTATTACCTGGCAATGCTGAATATCATCACCCCCCACCCCACTCAAAAAAAAAAAAAAATCATCACCCCCACAACCCCCCCCCCACCCCCCCGGCGTCGTGAAACAACAAATGCCAAATATGTCGACAATTATTGATGAATTCTTTCGCACTTCAGCGCGCATCTGTGTACTAATACTAAAGTCAAAATCCTCAACCAAACACGCAGAAATGGTCGCCAGACATCCGAAGAATCAGGTCTCACCTGTCCAAGTGACTGAATGCAAATAATGAATGTGTGTGTGTGTTTAATTCAATGCCGTCCATGCATGCGCAGTTGCAGCTAGCTGATCGAGCTGAGGAAAAGCATGAGTGCACAACCGTTAGGAGCCTGCTAGGCCGGGGAGTACCTAGGACTAGGACCTAGCTAGCTTACCTAGGTCCCTAACTGAAATCAATAACAATGGCAGAGAGATCCAAGAACCGATCGACAAGTACGACATCAGCAGAGGTTGGAGACGCTAAGCGCGAGCCTGATAGGTCACCAAACGCCCACACGGCCGTGCTTGTTTGCTACACCGGGTGGTCTGCGTGCTACGCTAACCTGCATGCTTTCTCCAACGCACGCTAGCTAGCTTTGCCATGCCCGCCCGGCCCCCGGCCGGCCGCTACATCATTGTCGACGGTCACTTGCGGTTGCAGTTGCAGGCCTCCTTGGCAACTCTCTCGATCATCTGTGTGTGTCATGGGCATACTACTACACTACTAGCTATACTGGTGGTTGTCATCATTTGGCACTAGTCTTCAAGTTACACTAACGCGGGGTACTAGCTAATCCCTGTACTGAACCGCGCTTAAACAAAGTAGCTAGCTAGCTAATACAGCAGTGTGTGCATGTTTCGTGTTTCCCCTCGTGACAATAATCAATACGTTTATTTAGATTGTGAAGAACAAGTAACAATAATAGTGTCGTCGTTTGATCTTCTTTCATAAGAAAGGGAAAAAAAAAAGAAAGCTCAGCATGCTCCGCTCTGCACGATAAGTTCAGTTTCTTGCACTCCCTGATTAAAGAAGAGCGGAAAACCGAAAAAAGTTGGCATGGCATACACGAGCTCAGGCCCCTCCATCATGCATTATGCTAACTTTGGCGTCTGTTTTTCTGGCGTGCGAGCCAAGTGCGGATTCTCTCCTGCATGCATGATGAGATGCAGCTTTGTTGTGTGTGATCACACTGATCAGGGCCCTCTCGCTTTTAGTTTTAGTGTACTGAACGCTGAATGATTGCGCAATTGATCGATCGCCGGCATCCTCAAGGCAACGAGATCGATTCGTAGAACTCAACATCTGTATCGCACTTTAATTTATTTCCCTTTCTATTCTAGTCGTCGTACGTACGATTATTGTCAGGTGCGTGCAGCATATGACCTGGACCTGCCGCTGCTTGTTTTCCAGTGATATGGAGTACTCCCTCCGCCCTTTTTATTTGTTTATTATCCCAAGATATAAATCTCTTTAAGCAATTTTAATAAATAATAAATATCATCGATTAGTATCATAATTAATATCATCGGAAAGATCTTTTAGATCTAGAATTTTTAACAAAATTATTTGGAGATATAAATATTGATATGTAGATTTTCTATCCGTACATTCTCTTAAAATTATCATACGCATCCAATTCACGCGACAAATAAACGTTTTGTTCACAGTATATGATGGGACCATCCGCCCGGTTAATATATTTATTATCCCATCGATCCATCCCTTTAACGAGTTTTTCAAATTGCAGCTGATGAGACAGAAGCGGTCATTACGTGATTTCCACCTAGCTTTCATGCGAGAGGTAACTTTCTCTGGTAAAATTTCAGAATGCTTCTAGAACCGGTACGTAGGTTAATTACACTATTTTGATATGCTAGATGTAGATGCTCCGTACATTCTCTATATTTAATTATCATATCGTCAATTCACGCGAAGTGTACACATTTTATTCACAGTATGATATATCATAGTATAAGATTGCCAATACTATTGTTCAATCGACTGAAAACGAGTTTGTTCAAATTAGATAGGTAATCAACCGTCCGATGCAAAGATCCAATAACAGTACTGTAAAAACATTAATTTACCGGTTCTGGTAAAATTAGAACCGATATACTACGCCGACAAGACATCTATGTCAATTGCCAATGCGTAACAAGAACCACACGGTTAAGAACTTCGAGTCCCTTCCTCTTATGATTGTTATCCGGATGACCACGCTCCCACAAGTCGATTGTTCCGGCCCATATGGCGAGCGCGGGCGCCGCCCGAGGTAGGCAAGGATGTTCCATCAAACTTGCTTGGAGAAGGGGCATTCCGCGATGATGTGGTCGATGGTTTTTTGGCTTGGTAAAGGCCCGGCTTCCATCTATGTCCAATGTAGGCCCGATGGCAATATAGCTTTACGTAGGGGTGCCCACATGTCCTAAACTTTACCAGCCCCGGATTGGGTGGGATCCCAAATTCCCGATTTGTGTATATTCTCGCCGCCCACCTCCAAACTAACTTGTCTTCCATGGTGGTTATATTGAGGAGGGCGCCCCATAACTTGAGGAATCGAGAGCCGGACACACGAATTTGTGAGATCCATGCGCGGGGTTGTGGAGGCCAGCAATGATCGTGGTGTTAGATTAGACCGGGAAGGGTTGGCGCCACATCCGCCACCGCTTTTGCCCCCGATGTCTGTAAGATGGACAAGGATGGTGAAGGTTGAGGCGTCGAAGAAGCTCTGAACCTATTTGGGTATAACACTGCTTGTATGTAGGCGTTTGGAATGTAGGTTAAACTTGGCACAGTAGGCATGAGACCAACTTACAGGCCCTCCTTCCCGGTCCACAAGAACTGATGGCATCAATCTCCTTTCTTGCCCATGGATAGGCCTTACAATGTAATCGCGAAGACCGACCAACGAGTCCTAGCCATTAGAGGTCCATGGCACCACTTCTCCCATTTTTCGTGGATTTGGATCGCCGTCTTTGGCTTTTTTTGGTGCTCCTGAGTAGATTATCTGGGACAGAAGCGATACCGCACCCGAGGATCATCTGCAGTGAGGGAGTATGTCTCGGTCTCCGTGAGATCATGGTGATGGAGCACTTTTCATGCCCGAGGCGCCGCCAAAAATGGTTCCCCTCGGGACCGGTTGGATGAAAAGGATGACGTCCGCATAGATGCTTAAGTGGTGCTTTATCGCCGCCGTTCCTAGTGGATTTTTGATGATGCTACCCTTGCCCGAGCGAACAAATTCCATGACTAGGATGAAGAGCATGGGTGAGAGCGAGTCCTCTGCCGCACCCCACGCCCGTCATTGCCTCCATGTCATCGAACCCGAACGATTCTCGTGAAGGAAGGGCCGGGGAGACCGTGTCGAAAAGCTTTGGAGATGTCAAGCTTCAATAATGCCTTCGGAATTTTGTTTTTCTTCGTGAGGTCCCCTCGGACAAATTTAAAATTATCGTGGGCTCTCCCTTTGATGAAGGCGCTGGTTTGGGGAGATGAGGTGAACTTGGGCGCCAGCACTGCCATGAGTTTACGAAGTTTCTATGAATCATCATTGATATATCATGGGAGGCTTATAGGCAGCAGGATGACATACGCATTATGAAAAAGGAGGTTGTGCGCTACGGCTGCCATGACGCCCTCCCCGATGACCTCCCAGTTTTGTAGAACGCCTTGCAGCTATCCGACCCGGGGCTCGACGAGGCCATCCGGTTCAACGCTGAACCCCCCTCCGTGGAAAGGCTCATGCAGGTCGCCGAGGTTCATATTCTGAGTGCCTCGAAGTCGAGAGTCGACTAATTGAAATGCGCGCTCATTTCATTTTCCATTTCCTCACCGGTTGCCCCTCTTATGTCAGGATCCGCTTTTTCTTCCTCGCGATATGGAAGTCACAAGTGACAAGAATCTATGGTAGAAGCGTGCAATGGCGAGGGATGTGGCCGAGGCATCTTAGGAGGTAACCAGCCCGGTGTGAACTTGGGTGTGATCTTGACCAAGTCCGCGATCGAGACGAGGAGGGGTTGAGAAGTATGTGGCAGTCCATCCTTTGAGCTTCAAAGCCCCGCTGTCAAAGGCCAGAACGCCTCGAAATGGAACCTTGGCTTGGCGTGGATGGACACCTTACATCTAGGAGTAAGAACCTTGGGTCATTGGTCGAGCCGCGACGTGGGGGGGTAAGAACCATACCAACAAACGCCGTGATATTCCTCGTGTTTGTCTTTTTGATTCATTCAAGATGAGGTTGAAATGGAGATATCCAAGAATAATTCCTGCTCGAAATGCGGGTGAGCCAACGGATGAGGGGCTTCTTCCAAGGCCGGGCGCTAGACGGGATTGCACCGCTATCGAGAAGCATCCTACGCTTGAACATCGGCAAGCCGGAAGAGTGGGCTCGGGTTGCAACAAGCACGCCGCCACAAGTACCACCAGCAGTGCACAAACGCATAGTCAACGGTTCATTCCAAGCATGGAAGATACCATCATCGGAGTTTTTGAAGTTTAGTTTCCACAATGCATACAATATGGGGCCTTTCCTCACTATTGTCCGAACGACGCCGTGGCGGGCTCTTTCGTTCCAGCATATGAATATCCATCGGATGACAACGAAGATGGTGGCGCCCGCCTCCCGACCCATGGGCTCGTCGGGGAACGTTTCCCTAATGGCCTCTGGTGCGACGAAGTGAGCTTTGATAGATGGAGTTAGGCCGCTTTATTTAGGCAGGTATTTCGCAACATGCCTTCATTGCGAGGACTTCTGTTTGAGGCCGTAAAAAAAATTACATGAATTTTGATCTTTGAGATTTTTGCTTATTTATGCAGTGTCCTTCAGGTTTCACTTCCCCTGTTGGTTCTATTTTCCTTTTCTTCCTTTCACTTTTGTCTTGCTTTCTATCTTTATCCCCTTCTCATAGTCGCCACCGCCTTCTTTTTTATCATTCACAGCACTGCCTTTTTGAGCTAAGTTATGTTTTTGTCCACTTCAACCCCCACGTTCGGTTCCCTTCGGGACGTGGTTGCAATATCGCAGCTTGGGGTTGTCCATTAGATATCTTTGCTTTGTTTGCGGGCCACTGGTGGGCCGGGTGCCCCAGACCGTTCAAATACCTGCCTCCATGGGGTGCCCGCTAGTGGCTAGCCCATCACCAACCCGCTTCTCCCGGAGCATGGTAGGTGCATCAAAAGAAGTATCTGTTGTTTGCTAGAGATACATCTATGAGTAATTATGACAGCGCTTGTTTTACCAACCGGAATATTCCCTTTTTGTCTTAGATTATCCATGTTGGTTTATATTTATGAGTGACACATACAATTATGCAGGCTCTAGATGACACACATTTATATTGTGTTAGTAGTTTCAATTTTAGGTTATTCATGTAAATTCATATTTCTTTTTCCCTAATGGGAACATGCTTTGTAACACGAAGGACCAAAGTCCCTTTCTACCACTTCTCCCATCACTTGTGAACCTGAGTAAATTTTACGCCTTAAACTTGGCTTTGGTTTTGGTGGTTCCCCCGATGGTTTGGTCCCACAGTCAGCATAGAAACCAGTTTAAGATACTCCCTCTCTTGGTCCCTTTCACTATCACTGCCACCATCCCCCTCTCCCCTTTCTCTTTTTAGTTGCCACCGCCTCCTTTACACTCTTATCATTCACAACACCGCGCTAGACAACACCAAAGGAGGTGTGTGCAATAGCCCTCCACTACATCCCCCTTCCCCATTCGCTCTCTTCCCTAGCGCACAACAATATCAATCGGTGAATTTGTCCCATGGCCATCGTTCACAAGTGTGGTGGGTAGAAGCACACAATGGCAGCATGTCGAGGTCGGCCTTAGAGTCTTGGATATGATCTTGAATGACTTGAGAGTGTGGACACTTTCTCTAACTTGTAAGAGCCTTGGGTCACTCCAGCACACTCAAACAAGTCCGACAACCTTACATATAGTCCTATTCACTTCAAAGAACCATTGGACAAACCGTCAAGGCTCTTCTTGGATCCATTCAATTGGTAATGGAGATATGATGCCCTCATTATTCTCAATCGCTTTAGTTTGAAAATCTTGAGTGACTTCTTTTGCACATTGTACAAAGGTTATGTTTAGCTGTCTCTAACTCTTTCAATAAGTCAAAAGTACCATAATCATCTTGCTTAGTTATGGCACCCATATCGTAGTTCAGATCTATAATTTCTTTAGTAGGTAAAACAAAAAATAGGTTACTATGTGAATTTCTATCTTTGAGATTTTTTTTTTAGCCATCCTTTCATTCTTCTCCATGATGGCGAGGGTAGTGTCCTTCTTGATCCTTTCACTTTTGTCTTGGCACTATTTATGTTTTTTCTTCTCATCATTCACCTTCTCTTGTTCTATTTTTATCTTCTACTTCCTTTTGAGCTAATTCTTCCGTGTCAATTTCCCCATGACCGCATCAGGGACATTACTTTCTTGAGTGTTGATTATGTTATCATTAGTGTAGTTATGTTTTGTTGTTCAACCCCACTTGGTTGGACTTCACCAACCTTAACTGATAGGAGCCTAGATATATTTGCTTTGTTCTTGCTGTCAAATACCTCTTTCATCCCTTGCTTGGCAGTTTTAGATCCATAAGGCATAACTAATTTTGGTCAAATTCTAGACCTTACTTAGAGGAAGATTGTCCTAAGACTCCCATACCCTCTATTAGTTTCAACCTTTCACTTAATGAGTCACTCCTAGATTCTGAATCTTCTCCAACATTGATCCCTCTCTTAATAGTTTTCTCATTTTCTTCTTCTGGAACTTCCCTTTCAAATCCAATGTCAAATAAGCACATAACCTTCAACATACTTTGGTACGTTACAAACATCTCTGCAAGCTATCTTTAATCTCGCATAATCAAGCTTGATCTAGCCCTACTTTCATCAATTTTCTTTACTCAACTAGCCCACCAACGTTAGCAAGAATCTTCACAGATCTTAATGATTAGCAGGTGTATTGGTAACTCTAAACCAACCTTGTTGCAGTTCACACTTAATGCCGCCGAGAAGGGCTATGTTTCAATGTTAGTCAGTGCTTCAACACTTCTTGTGGTCAGAGTTTTGAAGTAACTCCACACCTTTACCACCTACTAGGAAACCTCATCACAAACCTCATCTCCAAACATCTTATCCAACCAAGCTCATGAACTCTAGTTCTACCTGTTTAGCTTAAACCTCCTCAGTTAATAAAGAAATAACAACTCTGCTAGCCTTTTTTTAGGCACCCTAGGGTCACTGCACTCATCAATGTAAAATAAGCTCTGATCTTCTAGCTTAGCAGCACAAATTTTAGGTCCAAAATTCCATGGTAGACATCTCTTACAATCATAAGTAACATGATTGCTGAAATCACGTATCTCACAAATCATCCTACTACAATCTCTAGTTGCACGATTCCTCAAACCACAAATTTCGCAAGCTCGTTTAGAATGAGCAACAGTAATTGCCTTAGTTTTTATATTATTTGTTTGTATGATGCCGCCACTTTGAGCTTCACCGCCAAGTGGGATCAACATCATTAGGCTTCACTGGTCTTGTTTCTCCTCACACATCATCTTACGGTGTTCCCACTTGAATTTTTGTACTTTATAGCTTTTTTGATGGATTTTGTTATTTTTTATTAAATATAGATTATTGTGCGTTATCTATGTTATGTACTTTTTAGACTTCATAAGGTTTAAAACGTCAAATAAAACATTTTTACTGGGCTTCGCTGCCCCTGGCTAATGCCCGTTGGTGCGTTGTGTTGGATTTGTTTGTGCCTGGTCTAGAGAGCAAAGGCTACTAGACACGTATTTTCTCCTCCTCTAAAATATGGTACTTTTTCTGGTATATGCACATGGGTAAGACCGTAAGAGAAGCATGAGACCGCATAGGGCGGACGCAAATACTCACAAGCCCGGCTAGTTTTGGTTCGGAGCACTATATACTTGATCCTAATTCCGTGATGAATACTGTAGTTCCAAAGTTGTAATCGTTCAAGAATTATACAAGGTTTGACCACGAAGCAAAATCCTGCAGACACGTGAGCGAAATTCGCATCGTAACTGGACCAGAGGGACTTGACCCAAATACTATATATTACTACTACTAGTACTAGTGTAGGCCGTCTTAAACAATCGCTAAAAATCCGATGCCCCGGATACCAACCAGACCGACAGCGCGTCTTGCTGTTTGATGCGCACATCTTTGCAAGCTACTAGTCCGTTCCCGCGGCGGAGGACTGACGCGGGGCCGACGGCTGACACTGTCGGCGGCTGAGCATCAGCATCGGGATCGGGGAGAAAGTGATAACCTGTTCCGCTGTTCGGGGAAAAACAGCTCGGTTTTTACACGGCTGACTACGACGTCGACCGGCCGGCCAGTTAAGATTCCGCTCGACCAGGATGATGGGACGCGACAGTCGGCAACCCTAAGAACGGGACACATCGCCGTGCACGATCCACGCGATCGATCGAGCAGCGTGCGCACCCCCGGCGCGGCCGCGTTGAAATGCTGCCATGCTGGCAGCGTGCGTAATAGCGGCTGGGACTGGTGGGTGTGTGTGTGTGTGTGTGAGAGAGAGAGAGAAGAGAGAGAGAGAGAGAGAGAGAGACTGTGGGTAGCAGTGGCGAGATGAGATGGAACGGGGGCACGTACTCCAGCAAAGCAGGTGTATCGTTTTTCCGAGCTCCCTGACGAGGGAGTTTAATGGTGGTACCGTGCCACATAAACCGTGTGCCGTGATCAAGGAAAAAAAAAATCTTGGTCATATCCTCAACCAACCCCCCCAGCAGCAGCTTTTTCCTCTGTCTTTCCCGTTCCCCTGTCGCCGTGGCCCACAGCGCGCGACTCTGCTGCTCTCCTCTGTTCATCCCTCCATTGCTCAGTGAGTGAGTCTGTCTCTCGAGAAAGTCCCTCCTGCCTCCCCGCCATTTCTAAATCCCACCTTCTCCCACGAACCGGAGTGATATCTTAAGCTCCAATCCACTGCAGTGCAACTGCAAGCTCTCTCTCTCTCTATCTGCTCGGGTTGCTTCGAACCCACTTGATCGCTGCGTCGTCTCGTCTTCCTCAGCTAGCTAGCTCCCCGGCCGGCCCGTACGTGCGCAGTTCTCGGCACGCTACCCCATATATACCCCGGGCCGCTCTCGGCGGATAGAGATGCAGAGGCAGTGACACGCGCGCATACCGACGGACTAGGTAGCTGCTCCTCACCTATCCAGATCGTTGGTTGCTCCTTCCTTCCTCCCTCCCTTCCCTCGCCACCGGCCGCGCCCGTGTCGGGCGGAGGCGGACGCGGGAGCGGGAGCGGGAATGGGACGCCACACGGCCTCCGGCGCCGGCGTGCAGCAGAAGCTGCGCAAGGGCCTCTGGTCGCCCGAGGAAGACGAGAAGCTCTACAACCACATCATCCGCTACGGCGTCGGCTGCTGGAGCTCCGTGCCCAAGCTCGCAGGCATGAACGCACCTGCGCCGCCTCTTGCTTTGCTGTCCATCCGATCCATGCGTCTTTCTTGCTGCTGCTTCTGTCTCGCTGACCGTCGTCCGCCATTGATTGATTATACATACAGGGCTGCAGAGGTGCGGCAAGAGCTGCCGCCTTCGGTGGATCAACTACCTGCGCCCGGACCTGAAGCGGGGCAGCTTCTCGCAGCAGGAGGAGGACGCCATCGTCGGCCTCCACGAGATCCTGGGCAACAGGTACAATGCGTTTCGGATCAATTTCACACTGTTCAGTCATTCGGCGACACTCTGCTAACGGCGTGTCGGCGTCAATGTGTGTCGTCGCCGACGCATGCAGGTGGTCGCAGATCGCGTCGCACTTGCCGGGCCGGACGGACAACGAGATCAAGAACTTCTGGAACAGCTGCCTCAAGAAGAAGCTGCGCCAGCGCGGCATCGACCCCAGCACCCACAAGCCCATCTCCGCCGGCGGCGGCGGCGGCGGCGGCATGGAGCAGCCGGCGTCGCAAGACCGCAAGCCGTTGGCCGCGGCCGCCGCAGATGGCAGCGGCTTCGACGTCAAGCCCCACCAGGTGTTCGACCCGTTCCCGCTCACCGACAGCTTCGGCGGCGGCTTCGACGCGGCTGCAGGGGCCGCATTGTACGGCCACATGGGCGGCGGCGGCGGCAAGCAGGACGCGGCCGCGTTCGTGGACTACAGCAGCGTGCTGGACGTGTCGGAGAACCTGGGCTACGGCGAGAGCTCCAGCAACAGCAGCAACTGGAACTGCGCGCCGGAGGTGAACAATGCGCTCGACGGCGGCGACGCGCCGCTGCACTGGGCCTCCGAGAGCAAGGCCACGCCGACGCCCTTCGCCGGCTACGGCGGCGAGGAGCAATCGCTGGAGGAGCACAAGTTCCTGATGCCCTGCCACGGGCAGCAGGAGCAGAGCCTGCCGCATTTCGACTTCGACATCAGCCGGGGCACCGTCGTCGGCGAGTTCAACCTCGAGTTCTTCTGAAGGTTCAGTTTGTGAATTTCACCAGTATTATTATAATTACCTACCGTATATACATACATATACTGTATTATTATTATGAAAGGCATTTCACTTCACACGGAACAATTGGGAGCTTAGAGACCGTGCTTTGTTAATTCCCTCTAGTCGTCCTTACTCCTTAACAATGTTTTGCGCTTCTTTGTTTTTTATTTTGTTTTCTGTATGTCCAAAATAAAGGCATATATATACTCTTATATATATACAAATGTGAACACAGTGTAGTAGCTATATATATGTAAAGTTTTGTAAGAATACGTTTCTTACTTTTTCTGTACTCGATCAGTTCACTGACTATTCCATGGCTACTACTGAAAAAACACTATACTACTAGTTTTGCCTAGTTTTGCCGTCTGCAATCCTCTTCTGAAGAAGAAAACAGACAGAAGGTTCTCACTAATTGCTTATTAGCCAGGTCGCCATCATGTTTTCAGCTTTCCTTGATTTGTGTCTTACGAAAGCAATGAGGAAGAAAGCTACACCGCTGGAATCAGACATGCCAGTCAATTTCAATTATTAATTTACGAGTACAAGTGCTTTATATTTTGTTTTCCCGAACAACGATTTTTGTGACATAGTTAATGCTGCTGTTAGCTTGTAATCTAATTTTCCTTCCAAATGTCACTTTTTCTATAAAGGGCGCTACGACAGCATGCAGCACGGCACTTCACCGAACAATATACCGTTCAATTGTTCAAAAGAGATCAGTCCAATTGAAATTTGGTTCAAAATTTTAAAATATTAGAAAATTACTCCAAATATTTTCCAAAAAGTTCAGTTCTTTTGCTTCATTTTTTTCTACTAGGATACCTGAGAATAATCGGATAAAATCCACCGCACTTTGATGTAATAATTTCTTAATGCTGCGGTTAGAGTAGTACTTTGCTTACGTGTAATAATGCTTTTCTTAATTGCAATTAGTAGTACTTTGCTTACGTGTAATAATGCTTTTCTGGACAACAATTTCGTGGCGGTGTTAATGCTGCGGTTAGAGTAGTCTAATTTCCCCTCCAACACGCTGCTTTTGCGAAAAGGCCCTAATAATGCATTCACCACTTTCATGACACTAAATGATGTATTATAATTCAGCCGTGTTCGGAGAGAAAGCGAGGACGAGTGCAATTAAAGAAAGACGTGAACAACCTAGCTTTGCACCATCGGCCGGGACACCTATATTTCTCATGCATGGCAACAAATCACGAGATGGAGCAGGTGGATGTAAGGACGTTGGTGGAGTCCTGTCTTATATTTAAATGGAAATCTGGTCTATAGCCTACTGCTAATAGAGTAGTACGAGCCACAAATTTGATTTAGGATTTTTCACAAAAAAATCGTTGGATTAATTATTTTAGCATTCCTTGAGCTTGAGCCATCAATCAAGCGTACATACTTTAAAATATTTAAAATATAATCAAATTGGAAGCATGATAATAATGGGAAATTCTTTTTTTTTTTTAGTTACACGGTACAACACAGAGACATTCATAACACACACATAAATCTTACTCTTATAAGCACCTCCACTAATTAAATCCTCGAGATTGACGAAGTCTCTATAGACGTTACTGAAAAAATAAGGAGTATTCACTCTCATGGGGAGTCGAACCCAGAAACCTCATGGTGCTATTAAAACTCTATAACCACTAAGCTATAGATCCTTTCACAAGCATAGGAAATTATCATCACATATATTCATTATAGATGTATATACTTGTCTCTTTCTCATAAAGGATGTAAGTTCACATACAGCCAGCGGCAACATCACAATATAACAGTAGAACAGAGACCAGAAAAGCAGCTTTCTCTTGCTGGAACACAAAATAATAGTTAGACTTTGAAGGGAAAAAACTAAATAGCAATATACGCAATGGGGCAAGAGTATACATACTATGCTACTTTTAGGGAAAAGCATCTTCCTGAAACATTTCATGGGAGGAGGATTCTCTCTTTTTATTATCCTTGGACATCTCGTGAGATGAATGTTATAGTCTTCAATCATCTTGAATTCTTTTGCCTCTTGTTCTCCAGCCCTGTAAGATGGGGCAGTCTAGTGCTTTCAAGCTTTTTAGCTGATAATTTTGCTGCAATTCTAGTACCTTGAAGCGGTTCGCAAGTTATGTGCTAAAAAGTCAGTATCTTAGGCCTTGTTTAGATGGGGGAAGAGAGAGATTGAAAAGTCCTGTAGAGTTCGTTTGTATTTGGTAAATATTGTCCAATCGTGGCCCAACTAGAAAAAAAAGATTCGTCTCATGATTTACAACCAAACCATGCAATTAGTTATTTTTTACTAACATTTAATGTTCCATATATAGGGTAGAAATTGATGTGATGGAGAGAGATTGAAAAGTCCTAGAAGCATTTCGTTTGTATGTGGCAAATATTGTCCAATCGTGGCCCAACTAGGCTCAAAAAAGATTCGCCTCGTGATGTACAACTAAACTGTGTAATTAGTTATTTTTTTACTTATATTTAATACTCTTTACATGCGGATACAAATTGATGTGATGGAGAGAGAGTGAAAAAACTTAGAAGTTGGGAGGTAATCTAAACAAGGCCTTAGTGATTACGTGGGTTATAAGTTATGCGCTAAGAGGCTGTATCGTTGGATAAAATATCTTGTACCAATACTGGAGAAATTATCTTAGTATCATGCAGATGAAATTTCTCAATTTGAATTGGCATCAAATCGATGGGTAATGACATCGCACACGGCACGATGTGAGTCCGTCAAGATTGTCGGACGGACGGACGGAGTTATGGTGATGGCGTTGCTCGCTCGACGTCAGAATCTAACCGCAGGTAGCGACACGCTCAAGCACTGAACGTAGGAGAGGACGGCCCAGGAACATCAAGGGGACGACGGCCATAAAAGCCGTCACAGCAGAGGGGGCCGCCGGGCTGGCGAATAGGAGTCCACGTGCTCCTATTACTCCGGCTTAAAGAGATTACAGTCATCGAGCCCACGCCGACGCTGTCGTTGCCGGACGCACAGCAGAGCTGCAGATAGCAAGGCCTACAAGAACATTAGACATGACACGAACGCGGTCTCCAGACGTCATTTGGTACGCTTTACTAGAGTTACTACATGCATGTCAGTAGTAGTAGTAGTACTCCGTAGGTCACTAGCCACAACAAGACATAGGAGTAGCAAGATCACCTTTTGCGGCATCGTTCATTCAGAGACCAGCGTAGACAGACAGTCGTTAACAATCCCTGAAATGAGCATTGAGCAGCCAAGCATCTGAGCCAGCTGATCTGTCTTGCACTGGGTAGTCATGATTTATAGAATCCAATGATGTCAAAAAATTTTTCAAAAAGTCGTTTAATATATTTTTCGACCTTTATGATTTAATGGGCCTTAACGGGCGGTACGTGTCTTTTTTTTCCAAAACGAACCAAATTTGAAAAAATAACCTTCGTTCGATTAACAATCAATCGAGGGACCAGCCGGTGTGGGGCGGGCAGACTACAGAGCGTTCCGACGAGAGATCGGGACAGCACGAAGAAGAGTCAATGATTTGGGGGCGCAGCACAGTTCGACATCGGCCAACAATGGATTCGGTCCCCCCCTGAACAGAAGAACAGTGGCGCGAGGCCGCGAAGAGCCGAAGACCGATGTCACGGTCACGCCGCCGGCGAGGGGCCGAGGGGCGCTCCTCAGCAGCCTGCTCTGCTGTCTCTGCTCTTGTCGCGCCGGCGGTGATCGACTCGAATGCACGTGAACGGACAACGGAGTACGTAAGGGCCTCGCGCGGGGGCAGGCCCTGTCCTGTCCTGTCGCGCATTGAACCCACGGCCGGGCGGCCGCAGAGCCCGGGGTCGCGCTGCTCCGCCGCCGTACGGCGCGGGCGCGCTGGCGCGACATGATGGATGCGTTGGCGCGACATGGACATGGACATGGACATGGGTGCAGTCCCGAAGGCTGAAGCGGCCACCGGGCGTCTCACTGTAACCGGGGCCGCTTGCACTGCACATGTCTCCGATTTGATCACGCTGTTGTTGGGCAGCAGCAACAGCTGCACTCGCTCTCGCTGCTAGTGCTAGCGTTGGGGATCAACCGATCAAGGCAGCCAAATCTTCGCGTGTACGAGCTGCGCAACAGCGAAGCAGGCGCACGCGCCGCTGTCTCTCGCCTGGGCCCTGAGGTTTGTGCACTCAACCAGAGCCCAGAGGATACATACCCATCTCCATCCGGCAGCCCGGCAACCGTTCCCGGTCCCAGCCCACTCAGCTCTCTCAATTCCTTCGTGCGTGCGCCACGGACACGGGCGCCTCATGCGGATTTGCGGTTGTGC
>JADLZL010003980.1:0-157027 GCA_015844335.1 Chrysopogon serrulatus
GTAGATCCTGCAAACACGTTGGGCGCTAAAGAATAAAGATCAGCCAAATTATGGAAAAGAGGAAGAGGGATAGCGCGTGCACACGGAGCAGGGGCACTCCCGGTCGCGGGTTTGGTACGATACGAGACCTCCTTCACCAGGGCGTAGCCCGTACCGGCGACCTCTTGTCAGGAACTAGGCTGATCAATGGGCTTCTAAGTTGGGCCATCAGATGGGCCTCAAGCTGTCTAGCACAGTGCGATGAGGATAAAGGATGGAACCGGCGTGCGGAAGGGGCATCGAGGAAAATATCGAGAGAAACTCATTCCCCATCTCGCCTACTATTCATCTTCCTCCTCAAGCCTCTCTCTCTCTCGTGTGTACCCGGATTCTCTAGAACCTTCTAGTATCTTCTAGCTCCGATTCCCCCTTGTTTGCTGCCCTCTCCTAGATTCTATCTCATATTGTATCGGTTCTTAGTACCCTGTGCTTATTGATAGAGTTGGAGTGATCTGTGTAGACCGTGTCTTTGCTAACAAATTGGTATCGAGCCAAATCCTAGAGACCCACCAATCCATCACCATACTCCATGGATCCCAACTTCGATTAGTCCTCGATGCGCTTCACGACTTCCACCGATCTCGACCGGCGGTTCGACCGCGTCCGAAAGGTAGGCTGTCCGCCCGCCGGTGCCATGGAGGCTGCCTTCCAGTGTCCGAGGATGGGGCGTCGCGAGTCGGCGCTGCGATGGAGGATCCCCCGCGTCGAGTTGGGGGCGCCCGGCGTCCTCGGCCTCGGCGGCGACCTCGGGCTGCAGCCGAGGCGACCCTGGTGTTCGCGGAGAAGCAGCGATGGTTTTGTCGCCCACGCTCGTCAAGTCCGATGCCTCCACGGTCTTCCCCGGCGAGAACCCCATCTACCTCGACCGCATGAACGTGACCTTCTTTGGTCGCCTGGGGCGCGGGGCGGAGCCGGACACCGCGGTGCGCCGCCCGCAGTTCACCTTCCCCCTTGATCGTGCGGCCGGTGGCCGCCTTGTCGTTGGCTCCACCGAACTGGCGCCAACGGCGCGACATCGGCGTCCACCGCGTGCCCGTGGTCTACCGCTGCGCCACTCCGTCCACACGGAGCAGCCCCTTGTGGCCAACTCCACGGCTGCGGGCCTTCTCCGCTGCGTCCGCCTCGGCCCCGTCAAGCCGCGTGCTCGTGCCACCCACTCGGAGGCTACGGCGGCCTCCTCCTCGGCGGCGACCCGCGATGCGGCGTCGGCCACTCCGTCGCGCCGCTTCGACCGAGCCGTTGTTCGCCAATGGCCGAGCTCTGGGCGGCTGCCCCGCTCGCGGCCCGATCTTTGTAAGCGGCTGCAGGTGGTGAATTCTTTGGCTTGGGTGATAGGCTGCGGGGTCAGCCTTGAGCCATATGTTAAACGATTTGCGGCCGGCGGCAGCGGCTTCGCCCGGCGTCCCCATTGGTGCGCTCTGGCGGAGGAGATGCTCCGCGAGCTCGCCCCGACACCATGGCGGCCCGTTCCAACTCTGGCGACACGGCCGACTCCGTTCTTCTCATAACCGCCTGTCGGGGGCCTTCGCGCCGTCGATCATTCGCACATTTGGCGAGGCGGGAGCATTCGAGTCGAGGCCACGGCTCCTTTCCCCTTTATTTGAGCCATACCGCGACGATCTTTGCGAGGGGGAACCACTTTCGGCACGGGTGTCAACCTCGACATGTGGATGCCATTGGGGCTGCGGCGGCGGAAGCGACCGATGACTCCATCCTACAGAACATCCACTCCTCTCCTTCGCCGGCGTTTCCTTCCATGCCAAATCCAGCGGAAGCGCGAAAGAGTTTGTAAGCTGTCATCGACTCACGCTACGCTCTTGGGCTGCTATTGTGGTATTCGGGGCGTTTCCGAGCATAGTCGGCCAAGGTATTTCACGCCAAACTCACCCCCGCATACTCGGTTGATGGTGCTGGCTGTTCAGCTACGCTATGCATCCGTTTACACACATGATGTTCGGAGGGTGTCTCGAATCTAGTGCAACTAAGGCTAAATTGGCCACCACCGGGCAGCTTGAGATCTTGGGTATTGGTGATCGGTCGGGCCTACATTTTGGCGATCCTTTAGTTGTGCGACATCATGGTACAGTACATGTTCGGGGCACAAGTCATGTCATATTTTCTGTCGATGTTTATCCTCCGAGATAGAGTGCTACAAATGCAGACACTATTAAAAGTTCCATGGCCACCACCGGCTCATCAAAATTTCAGAAATATATATGCTCAAACGTGGGACGGTTGGAAGCACAAGATGGTGATGACAGAGTGGAGTCTCCATATGCTCATTGCGGAAGAAAGGCAACAACGGTGTGGTGGTATTTTTGGACTTGCTTGGCATAAGAAAGGTTTAATGGTGCCCAAGTGGCTTTTTCGACATAGTGAAGACATTTCTAGTGTCATATGGTGAGGCAAGTCACAGTTAATCTACATTTGTGCAATCACTACTTGTGCTGCTCTTACTAGAATTACTCATGCTCAAGGAGAATTGGCAATGTCTTTGTTTGCTTGGAGCCAACACATCTTGGTGTCACTTTGGAAATTGCTTCCTAGATGACTACTTCATTGCCGGTCTATGTTGTTGTGTGGTACCGACGGGATGTGTCCATCGGCGATGGTATAAATGTGCAAGTTCTGTTGTTAGTCGGTGAGCTAATTCAAGAGACAAAGTAGAAGAATTACAATGGATCCGACAAACAATACAAATGTCATATTGTCAATTCAACAAGACTCAGTTCAGTTTTGTATTTCTTTCACCTTTAGCGATTCTGTTCCATGACTTGGATTGTCGGGTTGGAAACCACCATGGCCACTTCAACCTCGACGGGACATCGGTGTTGAGTCTGCGGCCAATACCATGGCCCTCCTTCGAGCATTCCACGAAACTACTGGGGGGTGGTGGTGTTTCAGTTTGGTCATCTTTGCCACCATGGTTACCTTCAGCTTGGTGGCCTTACGGATACCAAAGTAAGGTGATGTGGCTTCGCTTCCTCTCATTCCATTCAGATCCCTCGGCCACCATCATCTCCAGTTACGTTGGTGTGCCTCATTCGTATCCGGACAACAAGTTCGGATGGAGATGTAGGATTTCAATGCAAGCAATGGGGTGCACATCGTGTGTGTTATGCGATGGCAACAATGAGCTAGGCTTCATGAAAAGGATGATTCAAAGAGTTCAAGTATCAATTGCAAAAAGCTTTTCAATCGGGCGGTGCCAATGCAAGATTACCGACAATAGCATGGACGATCTAAGCAGCGGCTTGGGGGCAAGCCGCATTTCAAGCGGTGGGGAATGTCGGGAACTAGGGCGATGAATGGGCTTCTAAGTTGGGCCATCGGATGGGCCTCCAAGTCGTCTAGCACAAAGTGCGATGAGGATAAAGGATGGAACCGGCGTGCGGAAGGGGCATCGAGGAAAATATCGGAGAAACTCATTCCCCATCTACGCCTACTATTCATCTTCCTCCTCAAGCCTCTCTCTCTGTACCCGGATTCTCTAGAACCTTCTAGTATCTTCTAGCTCCGATTCCCCCGCTTGCTGCCCTCTCCTAGATTCTATCTCATATTGTATCGGTTCTTAGTACACTGTGCTTATTGATAGAGTTGGAGTGATCTGTGTAGACCATGTCTTTGCTAACACCTCTCGAGGGTAGACAAAGATTGCAGCCTCTCCATCTCGGATGGGTCATCTCCTCGGGATGGATTGGGATGTTGAGCCGGTTCTTCATATAGTCAAGCCTTCTTATGAGTTCAATCTCGAGAAAAGTAGTAGAGAATAAAATCAGTGGAGATTCAAGAGCACCGGCAACCAAAAACGCTTTTGTTTCAAAAGAAACAATTGAAACGTCATACACAGAATGCTTGTTACCTCTTCTTCAGACCCATCAAAGTCCTAGCCATGAGCTTTTTGAGGCAGTCTTCACCTTGAACTGGGCAGACCGCCCTTCAAGGCTAAAAAGGGGAAAAGAAAGGCAAAAAGGTAGCAAGAGATTCAGAAAACCGAACGAAAAACCGGCGAAAAACACAAGAATCACGAACCAACAACCAAATTACCATCGAGGGACGAGGACGCCGGATTGAAGAGCGTGAGCCCGAGACCCCCGTAGTTCATCTGGCCGTAGCCGTGCTCGAGACGGCGGCTTGGGCTTGGGGCGGACGGCAGCCATGGCGGTGCGGAGGGATGGCATCTTGGGGCGGTGGCGGCCATGGCGATGGTCTTTGGGGAACAAGAGCTCGGGCGCGCCATGCTTGGGTGGGTAGGGGCTTGAGTTGGGAAGAGATGGTTCAATTCCTGTCTTCCCCGTATAGTAGTAGTAGGACGCGGGGTGGCATTATATAGCCGAAGCTGTCTCAAGGCTTGGGGGGCTGGGAGGGAGGGCTAGGGCTTGTGGATGGCCCAAGGAAGCGCTAGCTAGCAATACCACCCACTCGTTTCTGCGCGCGGCGTGTGAGGCGGGGGGCGGGGACCGGGAGAGAGGGCAGATTATTACTACTCGCGGTCGAGCACCCCGAGGCCAGTTCCATCTCTCATGGTCATGGACAACGGAAACGGCGAGCCGGGGCAGCTGGTAGCAGATGCCGGCGATGTGGGGCCTACATCCAAAAGATACTTCTCTTTTTCCATCCTTCTCCAACCTCCTGCGTTTTTTTGTTTCTATCCCGTAGCTTTATTATTACTTTTGCGAGGGAGCAGCAGCAGCTAGCAAGCAGCAGCATGCGAGGGACGATCGGGGCACTACGGCGGTGTGTTATTATTATCTAGGCATACACTGTAATAATATTGTTGTAGCTAAATGGAGTAAATGGCTAATTACGAAGAAATATATATAGCGTACCGCGTTTTAACACACGGAGTTTAAATTGATCCAAGTAGATCACTCTAAGGCGTGCTCTCCCGAATTCTCGGTTAGAAACAAAAGACCGCAACATTCTTCGTTTTCTCAGGTGAGAAGTGGCGGGAACCCTGGCGCTCGGCTATGCGTACTAGTAGTCTTTTGATGCGGATGCGGTTGGGTGGATCAGGATGTTCAGCTTTTCAGAGGATAGGAACTGTAGTTACCTCGATCGCATCACGTCACGTCAGCCCTCTACGACGGAATACTACTAGTAGTAGCTTTTTTTGCCGACCCGACCCGCATCGTATTCGTATTCATTGAATAAAACTTTTGATGAGTCCATAGTTCAAATTTAAATGGTTATAGGTGTAGAAAACATCACGAATTTGAAATGGCGATTAAGCATTTCCACGCCATGCTGGCCCCACCAAACAGTGGCAGGCAGGCAGGCAGTTAGCTTGGCAGACAAGAATGAAAATGGAATCAGGAGCCTGGGCCGGGGTCCACTCGGCGCTCGGTTCTTGGCGCTTTTGTGTTCCATTTCTGTTTGCTAAGTACTTCGCTCCACTTTGCTTTTACTGGAGACCGGCGGTGATAAAGGTGTCAGTTGGGTGAGAGGGAGAAAGAAATCGAGGCGGAGTCTTCCCCCTCCTAGTTTGCATGTTCAAGTTCGGAACGCACTATACCCGCGGGCCGTGCGTGGTTGCGGCGATGCTGTGGCCCCACTCCGGGGTGGGACTGCGACTGCGAGCGGGTGGGTACGTGTACGTCCGTGTAGTAAATCGTTTTGGCGCATGGCATGCCTCATTCCATTCCATTCCATGCCTTCGCCCGATCATCCCTGCAGCAGCTCCCTGCAAAAGATCAGATGGATAGAAATTGCATGCACAAGGGTGTGGGAAAGGATGGAAAAAGCACGAGTGCTTTTTTTTGGGATTTGGGTAGCCTCGATTGTACCCCACATCGCCAGCACCTATACCCGCCCGGCTGACCGTTTCCGTTGTCCATGAGATTGAGACGAAACTACTACTCCCCAGTTGTCCCGGACAGCACGCAGACGTGATAGATGCACAGCTAAGCCCGTGCAACACCTAGGCCAGATATACTACCTGTTGATGCTCCATTCCTTCCGTCCGATCTCATTCTCATCACACAGCGCGTCGTCGGTCTGCGGTCCGCCTGTTTCGGGAAGCCAGATCCATCAGGCCGCTCTCACCTAGTAGTACTAGTAGTCGGAGTCGAGGGACGGACACGCATCGGCATGCGGCTACATGCAATCGGTGATGCACAGACCGCTCTCCATCTGTTACATCACGACTGCACGACCAGGGTTGTTTGCAGGTTGCAGTCGATCTGTCCCGCCGTTGCCAAAAGGCCAAAAATACAAGGCTAACAATGGACTAGTACATCCTCTTTGTTGTCCATTTTTTTTTATCTAAATATGCACACCTACACTTTTTTATTAAGGCACTCTTTAGTCTAGTTGATGGAAAAATTTTGCAGATCATATCAAAATGTCAGAAGATATTTTTTAGATATACTAATAAAAAACAAATTATAGAACTTGTAAGGAAACAAGAATACGAATCTGAGAAGTATAATTAATCAATCATTAACAAATGTTTATTATAGCACCATATTGTCAAATCATGGACTAACTAGGCTTAAAAGATTCGTCTTGCAAAGTTATCGCAATCTATGTAATTAGTTGTTTTCTAGACTATATTTAATACTCCATGCATATGTCTAAATATTCGCGTGATATGTGAAATAATTTTGCAAACTAAACTAAACAAGGGCGACTAAACTACCAACTACTTCCTTCGTCCTAAAAAGGTCAAATTTTCTCGATTTTTTTCATTAGATTTGTAAAGGATATGTATAATATTTATATCACTAGGTAAATTCAAAGATCTATTTAATGATATTAATTATATATTATAAATATCTAATATAATTGGTTAAAGTAAAAAAAAATTGTCTTCTCAGAAAGCGAGAACGACATGTATTTTAGGATAGAGAAAGTTTTAGCACTAGATCTTCACATCATTACCTGTTCAAAAACCCCGTCCCTGCCGTATTTTCAACCGACACAATAAAAAAAGGGACAATTGCAAGACTGCCCTTGTTTTGAGGTCCAATTGCTCGTTTGCCCTCTTTTTTTAAGTTTGCACACGTTTGCCTTTTTTTTTTGAATGCGAAGGCACCAGTTGCCCCTACTCCGTGAAACGGACTTAACGGTGTTAAGTACAGGCTGAAAAGACAAAAATGCCCTCGACACGAATGACCCAAGTATCAATCTGAATTTTTTTTTTGTAGACTTATTGTGCACTTATCTTGGACAAATGACAATATATTTTTTGTATAAATTCAAAGTACATATTTTTGCAAACATAATATTTGCAGATAGTATATAAGCATAATATTTGCACAATATATTTACAAATGACAATACATGAAGAGAGATCCAGATAATATATAAAGCATAATATTTGCATCATAATGCAAGAGTTGACAATAACCACATTAAGTTTTCATGTCTCGATCACAGCTAAGCATACCAAAATAAGGTTCACCACATGCTAAGATCATGTCCAGGTCATACATGGCCTAGCACATACACAATTAATCATCCACTAATTATTACATATCCCAAGCAGTGGTCAATTCTACACATTGAGCAAAGCAGTAAGCCTTGAAGCACCTCTTCCTCTGCCTCGGCCTCCTCTTCCTCTGCCTCTACCCCTCCCCCTCCCAGTTGGTGGTCTTCCTCCTCTAACATGAGTAGCACCATCACTTCAAACAGTTTAATCGGCGCTAATCCCCAAAACCAGCTTAAACCATGGTTGAACAGGCCTAATCTACATATGCAACCAATACACTACAATGACGACCAGATTTTATGCCATAGCGGTTTGGAGGAGCATTCACTCCACGTTTGAGCCAGCTGTGAGGAGGTATATTTTGGGGTACTATGAAGCCAGATTCTTTCATCTTTTCATCATCTCCCAAGTCCTCCAAAATAAATTCGGGATCTTTCCGCTGCAATGCATTAGCACACATATCAGCCATTATCCACAAACAAATAGACGAATTGTTAACAGATTGAACCAAGCCACTCCAAATTAAATGCTGCAGCAGTGCAGTTACCTTGACTAGATGAGCCATATATAGGATCACCCCATCGGATTCTTTCTTTTAGCATTTTGTCAAGCTCAGGGTCATCCCTGCAAACAGAAAAAGTTCAACATCAAATACACGCAAGAGAAGTATAGACAGATTCAAATTCAATTGGACAAAGAGTAGAGGAAAGAAAAATAGGCATCATATCCTAAGTACCTTGTTCGAGCAAAAGGTTTTTCCTTCTCAGCTTCAATCTCTTTTAATCTAGCCTCAGCTTCTCATTTCTGAACCTACCCCATTCTATATGTATTTCCTGCCAATAAGTACAACATGACCAAAGAGGGTAAATTTAGTCATAATAAGCCTTCAATCTGTTTTGACAGTTCACACAAATAGGTACTATAATTGTGGGTAGCTATTGACAATAAGCTAATTGTCCTGTTGACTGTTGTACATCCTACTCATATGAACAGTTGATCATTTGGTGCTTAGAGAAAATTCCACGTTACGACACAGGCATACTTATTAATTCATTTGGGGAAAAAAACTGTCCTACTTTACAATGTCAGGGCTCAAGATAAATAAGTTGCAGAAGTTGTTACCAATCTATAAACTGTACAGGTAGAACCATATTTGCAAATTGCAATTTAAATAACTACAGAATATTTCATAGAGAGAGGACAAGAAACATAAGACTAGAAAATAGAAATCCAAGACAAACATCTATCTACCTTTGGCTTCTCACGTTCCTTTGCCTTGCGTATTTCTTCTTCACTTATCCGTCTTCCTGAAAAACGTCACAAAATATTGTTAGCAAAAGAAACTAGAATGATTATATGGGTAAACAGCCAATACAAGCTGTACAATGTGCACACTGCATTCATCCTACCTTCCTTATCTCTGAACATTGCCTTTGCCCCTCTCCCAACCAGCGAAGGATCCTGTGACGCAAACCTAATCACAAAATGACAAATAAATACATTACAAATCTAAATCAATGGGCAAGGATCTCTGTTCCAAGATGTGAAGTTGTCACTCACTCAACCATCTCAGCCTCCTTAATCTTTCTTATGTTCTCTAACTTCCTCTGCTGTCATCAGTCCAGCTTTCCTCACCTGTTTTGAGGCTCCTTCCTTTTTACTCTTCCTTGAGGGAGAAATGTCTCTCTTCTTACGTGGAGATAACAACCAGAGCATGTTCTATAAGCTATTTCATCCTAAAGACCTAATCGAACAACCAGAGCATGTTCTACTGCAGAAAGTATGAAGTCCAAGAAACTTACCCAATCGGTTCCATGTCACAGCTCAGGCAAACCGCGTCGGGCACCCGTGGCTCAGGCAGCGCGACGCCCGAGCCGCGCCCGGGCGGCCCCTGGGACGCCCCGCCCCCCGCCCGACGTTGGGTCGATGCCCAGGCCGCGCCCGGCGGCCGCTGGACGCCGGCCCCGCCCGATGTTGGGTCGACGCCCGGCTCCACCGGCTGGCTGGCGCTGACGCACCGCTCCGCCCGCCCGGCCGCTGACGACCCCCGCCCCCCGGGCGGGCGCGCGACGCGGCCTCCTCCCGACGGCCGCGTGGACGCCCAGGCCGTGTCCTCCGACCGCCCAGGAGTCACCCGCCGCACAGGAGCCGCCCGCCTAAGAGTCGCCCGCCGCCGTGCCTAGCCCGCCTCGCCAATTCGATTTGGTGGCTGTCGAGTGAATGGAGGAAGCAGAGGTGCTGTGTGCCTGTCAAGTGAATGGGATAAGGGGCACTTTCGTCTTTTTTTCTTTTTTCTTTTTCTCAGACTTTTTTTTTGGGCAAATATATTTGGGGATCTCACGGAGGTCTGATTCAGGGGCAGATGGTCGCTTGAGATTCAAAAAGGAGGGGCAAACGTGCAAACTTAAAAAAAAGAGGGCAAACGAGCAATTGGACCTTAAAATAAGGGTAGTCTTGCAATTGTCCCATAAAAAAAGCCACAGTGATGAGGTGTCGGGGAAGAAATAACACAAAAATGTGAAACTATTGGTCTTTTTGCCACGATGTGAGCTAGGACTGCTAAATCTTGTTTTAGTGCCACTAAATTGATTGGTGTTATTTCAATTTTAGCTACAATAATGACGATTTAGCTATAGAGTCCGGAGACATCACACTAAGCTATTGGTCTTTTACCGCGATCTGAGATAAGACTGCTATATCATGTTTTACCGTCACTAAATTGATTAGCTTTAGCTTTAACATAGCACTGCAATTTCAACTTTAGCTACAATAATAACGATTGCGCTATGATCTACTTATCTTTTGATGCTAATTTGGGCTTTTGGAAATTGAACACTTATTTGTGTTCATTAAATTCTATGATTGTCATGTTTTTTTTTTTGCATCAACTAATTGAATTTTTCATGATTTTTCTTCCCATATCCTTCTACCTTCAGCTTTGCAGAATATGATACACACAGAGATATTTCATCGGTTTTCCCAAGTGTAGAAAGATTAGGAGTTGTTGGGAAGCGTTTTTTTCAATCTTGTCCAAAACAATATAGATTGGGAGTTGGCTTTGATAATTCTTGGAGATGCTCTTAATCTTCTTGGGAGTTCCATATGTATTCAATAAGGTGTTATGTTTAGGCTAATCTTAATGGGAGTTTTATGAAGTTTTATGGGCATTAAATACGCTGACATGACACAATATTTATTAAGAGAGACACTATAAAAGTTTCATGAGAGTAGAGAGAGTTCATGGGGATGAAACTCTTCTGCACTGTTTCCAAAATCTAGATGTATATGAAACTGTGTCATAAATCCACTGAAACTAGCCTTAGATGCCGATGGTTCATTTTGTGTGCCATGTCTTTTCAAAGTTATAGCGTTTTTTTTTGTGCGTCACACTTGTGGCATGGCTAGAGCTCTGGCATGGTAGGTTACAATAGTGAGCCACAAACAGGTCCAGAAGCTGAAACAACCATTTGTAGTATTGTACTAGCTATAAGGGTGGAATCCATGACCTAGAATATATTTCTACTAAATTTGTATATAAGAGAGAAAATAATAAATTTGTATGCTATGATTTTCTTGGATTGTGGCACTTGAAAACGTGTGTTTGTTGCACGGCTCAATTGCTCAATTGGTAGGAGGTTTCGGTAAAACTGCAGGTAATATTAACATTTTGTTTACACATTTGGCGGAACACAAACTTGTCCTCAGAAACAGTTTCAGAAACAGAAAATCAATGTGTAAAAACGAATGAATACACGCCCTGACGTGACTGAATCGGGTAAATGTGTGCAGGTGCAGCTGATGCTGGTTGCATGTCAGAAGCCAACGAACTTAGACTTCATGGCGCTGACCTCGTCCTCGCCCATGAGGAACGTCTTGGTGAGCACCTCCATGGCCATGGCCGGCTTGGTCGAGAACATGGCGAACGTGGGCGTGACCACGCCAGGCGACTGGGTGTCGAACATGGCGATGAAGACGGCGTCGCCGGCGCCGGTGTTGAGCTGGAAGTGCTGCAGGCCGCGGGGGATGACGAAGAGCTCGTTCTCCCTGACCTTCTTGGAGAAGAGGCGGTTGGTCCCCGTGGTGAAGCCGACCAGGACCTCACCTTTCAGCACCATGACGAGCTCGGAGGCGCGCGGGTGCGAGTGCGGCGGGTTGAGGCCGCCGGCGGCGAGGTCGACGCGCGTGATGGAGACGCCCAGCGTGTTGAGGCCCGGGAACGTGGCCGCGGTGGCGCGCGTGGAGTTGGCGCCGAACGGGTTGCTGGTGCTTGCCGCCGACGCGATGGCGCGGGAGAAGAAGTCCTCGTCCACCACGGTCGCCAGCGGCTTGCACGCGAATCCGTCCACCGGCGTTGTGGACTGGAGGTCCGCCACGCACACGTCCTGGAGCGGCGTCGGGTCCGACAGGGCGCCGGCGATGGCCGCCGCCACCAGCAGCACGCGGAGCAAAAGGGGCGACCGAGCAGCTGAAGCCATCAGATCAGAATGTTGTACTTCTAACAATTGAGTAAAATGTATGGAACGATGTGCACCGATGTGCTCTTTACTACGCTTGGGTTCTTGCTTGTCTTCGGTCGTGTCGTTGCTGGGCGATCGATCGCAATATATATAGCATGGAGGCTGACAGGTGCGTGCACGGGACGGGAAGAACTGATGAAGACGTTGTGATGCCCGGGACTGCAGGCGGCAGGCGGCATCGATACCTCGTCTACAAAGCGCGTGCATGAGTGATGAACACGAGCTGGTGAGCAACCTGACAACTCCTTCCCGAACCTGTGGTCGTGTTGCCTGTCCTGATCGATTTGGCGCTGGTGGTATCTGTTGCCAACTTGCCATTTCGTCGGATTGTTTCCACTTGGATTCGCTGGAGAGTTGAAAAGGGGCGTCGATGCTCGGGTGCCCGCGGCGCCGCGTCCTTATGTTTTTGGTGCATACCGACCTTTTTTGTTGACCCAAAGAGACGTATCACAGCATCAGATTCAGGTGGCGCATCTGGGTTTCAGAAGGCCTTGCCATGCACTCATGTGAATGTTATTGTAACCTCCAAGATCAACAGCACAGGTGTTGGGAATTTATGCTTTTGCGCTAGCGAAAACACCTGTAACTTTTCCTTTTAATAAGAGCCTGTCCACAGTTCTAAAAAAAAGAATTAGTAAATCAATGAGTTCTCTAGGTGGCAAAAAAAAATTCACAACCAGTGTAACTTCTCCTAATAAGATGGGCTTCTCCTAGCGTTTTAGTATTTCAAATTTATTATAAATTTTCCCTAGTAAATGCCTCCTAGTGAGGATTCTTGTATACTATATGGCTAATAATGGTACTTAAAAACACTAGGAGAAGTCTACCATTTTGGTAGTGATTGGGACACATTAAGCCGTTTTCAAAACGTCCTAAAATATAGAGGAAAATCACCCTTACTATTTTATACTTTATTTCTCTCTTGTACATTTGCACTGGAACCCTATCCTCCTTCTTTTTCTTCCCATATCCTTCTAGTTTTGCGGAATGATACACGCATAGATATTTCCACATGATTGAATCGATTTTCCTAAGTGTGGAAAGATTAGAAATTGTTGGAGAACAATTTTTCAGTCTTGCAAAAAGCAATCTAAATTGGGAATTGGTTTTGATAACTCTTGGAGATGCTCTTCGTCTTCCTAAGGTTTCTGTCAAAATTTCATATGTACTTAATAAGTTTTTTCATATTTATGGTGTGGCAATCTTTTTAGGAAGAGAGAAGGAATAAGTTTTATGGGTATGAAATTCTCTTGGCATAATTATCAACTCTATGTATGTCATGAAATTAAATGTCTATAAAACTATCGAATGAATTTCTTTTATTGAGTGTGAGTGTTTCATCCATACTTCATTTTATTCTATATGACATAACATTTGGAAATCATGCCATAAAACTCCTCACTAAGACTGATCTAAAAAAGTTTACACGAGGTGTGCTCTTTTCTAAACAATGTGACTAGCAATTCCCTTTTCCCCTTCTATTCACAGTTCTAATAAGAGACAGAAGAAAGAGATTTGCTAAAATTCAGGCATGGTTCTAAATAGTGAGCTACAGCGACCAGAAAGAGTTCATGCTAAGCTATTGGTCCTTTTGCCATGATGTGAGCTACGAGTGCTAAATTGTGTTTCATCGCCACTAAATTGATTAGCTTTAGCTTTAAACTCACACCACTATTTAAATTTTAGCTATAATAATGATGATTTAGCAATGATATACTTATCTTTTGATTCTAATTTGGTATTTATAAATTGAACACTTAAGTTTTATGAATCATGCTATAATATCATGTAAGTAATGTTCCCTAAGACTCTTGAAATCTAGAAAACATATTTGTGTTCAACAAATTTCATGATTGTCATGTTTTTGTGAATCAATTAATTGAATTTTCATGATTTTAAAAAACTGATATATGTCATAGTTCCGCTATAGCTATGGTATAGCTTTATAGCCGCTGGAAAAAATTGACACTATTTATGGTAGCATGTAATTTTAAACAATGAATTCAGGTGCCTGAATTTTAGCTTTCAGGCGACGGTTAATGTATATATTTTATATTAAAACTGAAGGTTTTGATTGTTGGAATAGTTAGAGGCACAAATTACAATTTTTTTTCTTATGAGAATAGAAAATCTATTAGACAAAATCACAAACTTGACAAAATCTGATGTGTTGGATCAACAAAGACAATTTAATAATTTACAATTTTCTATATGTGAAGACAAGGACATAAATTTGATATGTCATGACATAAAAAATAATAATAAATTATAAAGTAACAATTTACTCGTACTAGTTAATTGAAATCATCTTGACGCTGAAGTATTGGAGAAGTGCATAACGAAAAGTCAATGATTTTTCTAGTTCACAGGCAGCAACGAGAGCACTGATATGCTACCGCCAACCGTATTGACGCTAAAAACTCACTTAAAGTTATATTACAGGGATGATAATAAAATTTATAGATAAACTTATATTTTCATCTTAAACATTATGGCATATAATATTGGTAATTTAATTCTTAGTATTCTTTATTTTTGTAGTAATATTGCATATAGAAAATAAATACATGTAAGTCATTTTGGCTTTTTTTTTGAAACTAAGTCATTTTGGCTTTTGCCATGATATAAGGCGTTTTTGGATGGTTACTAGAGTTTACCATAGATCACCATGCCTTATTTCACCTAACTTTAGCTAGCGTTTGGTATCCTACTACAGATGCGGCATTGACACATCCTGTTTAGGCAATAGTTCAGTTTGCATGTTGTAACTCGCCAAATTATGGCACTCAGTGTGGCCGGAAGCTCTGGCCCGTAAGCCGAAACAACCATTTGTGGTATTGTACTAGTTTTAAGGGTGGAATCCATGACCTAGAATATATTTTTACTAAATTTGCATATAAGAGAGAGTAAAAATAATTAATTTGTATGCTGTGATTTTCTTGGATTGTGGCACTTGAAAACGTGTGTTCGTTGCACTGCTCAATTGGTAGGAGGCTTTGGTCAAGCTGCAGGTATTATTAACATTTGGTTTACACATTTGGCAGAACACAAACTTGTCCTCAGAAACAGTTGCGGAAACAGAGAATCAAAGTGTAAAAACGAAAGAATATTGAATACACGCACTGACGTGACTGAATCAGGTATATGTGTGCATGCAATGCAAGCTGATGCTGATTGCATGTCAGAAGCCAACGAACTTAGACTTCATGGCGCTGACCTCGTCCTCACCCATGAGGAACGTCTTGGTGAGCACCTCCATGGGCATGGCCGGCTTGGTCGAGAACATGGCGAACGTGGGCGTGACCACGCCAGGCGACTGGGCGTCGAACATGGCGATGAAGACGGCGTCGCCGGCGCCGGTGTTGAGCTGGAAGTGCTGCAGGCCGCGGGGGATGACGAAGAGCTCGTTCTCCCTGACCACCTTGGAGAAGAGGCGGTTGGTCCCCGTGGTGAAGCCGACCATGACCTCGCCCTTGAGCACCATGACGAGCTCGGAGGCGCGCGGGTGCGAGTGCGGCGGGTTGAGGCCGCCGGCGGCGAGGTCGACGCGCGTGATGGAGACGCCCAGCGTGTTGAGGCCCGGGAACGTGGCCGCGGTGGCGCGCGTGGAGTTGGCGCCGAACGGGTTGCTGGTGCTTGCCGCCGACGCGATGGCGCGGGAGAAGAAGTCCTCGTCCACCACGGCCGCCAGCGGCTTGCACGCGAACCCGTCCACCGACGTCGTGGCCTTCAGGTCCGCCACGCACACGTCCTGGAGCGGCGTCGGGTCCGACAGGGCGCCGGCGATGGCCGCCGCCACCAGCAGCACGCGGAGCAAAAGGGGCGACCGAGCAGCTGAAGCCATCGGAAAGTTACTTCTAACAGTTACTAAAATGGATGGAACGATGTGCTGCTCTCTACTCTTGGATTCTTGCTTGTCTTCGGCTGTGTCTGTGTCGTTGTTGGGCGATCGATCGGGCAATATATATACTACTCTACATGCAGGCTGACAAAGTGCGTGCACGGGTGGAAACTGATGGGCACGATGTGATGCCGGGAACTGCAGGCGGCAGGCGGCAGGCGGCATCGGTACTGGGTCTGGAAAGCGCGTGCATGAGTGATGCACGCGAGCTGGTGCGCAACCTCACAACTCTTCCGGATTATTTTCCCGAACCAGATGTCGTGTAGCTCGTCCTGGTCGATTTTGGACCAGTTGTCGTGTAGCTCGTCCTGGTGGTATCTGTTGCGAATTCGTCGGATCGTTTCCACTTGGATTCGCAGGAGAGTTGAACAGGTTTGAGTCCGGCCGGCCTGGCAGCTGGTGCGGGATTTACTATGTCTGTGGGACCGACAGTTGTATGGCTACCACCATTGGACGCGAAATAAGGCTAGTCTCAATGGAAGTTTCATAGCACAGTTTCATATGCATCCAAATTTTGGAAACAGTGCAGAAGAGTTTCATCCCCATGGAACTCTCTCTACTCCCATGAAACTTTTACAGTCTCTCTCTTAATAAATACAGTGCCATGTCAGCGTATTTAATGCCCATGAAACTCTATGAAACTCCCATTGAGATTAGCCTAAGGCACTGTACTGTGTAGAAAAGAGAGGAAAAAGTCCAGGTTACTTTTTTTCACAAATCAAGTCCAGGTTACTTCCTTAACTTTTACGTAAGTTAGTTTTTTTTTCTGAACCCTAAAACCATGTAAACCATCTTCATAAATTTTTTAAACCATTCGTTTTTACCTTCCTGGCCTAGTTATAAGCGATTTTGTAGGTGGTTTTGTCTTTTTTTTCATTTTTATTTATTTCAACTAAATACTTAAAAAATTATAGTAAATCACAAAAAATAAAAAATAAAAAAATATAATTTTATTGGGCTCGCATGAGTAGATATACACAGTGAACATATAATATGGTATGCTTTATTATAAAATTTTTATTATTTTTATTATAACTTTAGATATATGTTTTCCTATAATTAATTCATAGCTGCAATTCATATAGGTGAAAATCTAACTTTAGATCTAATGATGTGGAGTCAAAAAAATAGAATTTCCTTATTTTTTTTAAATTCAGCCAAAATAAAACCGCCTTCAAAACTATTTATAACCAGACGAGGGAGGTAAAACAATTGGTTCTAAAAATTCAAGGAGGTGGGTTACCTGGGTTTAGGGTTCAAGAGAAAAAAATATACTTTTGCAAACATTGAGGGAGGAAATATGAATTCTATAAAAAAATAAGAAGAAGAAGGAGAAGACACTACTTCTCCAAGCCCATAGAAATAGTTCTAAAAAAGAGAAATTTTATAATAGTGAGAAAAAATACAAACCATCCATCAGGTTAGGATCGGACGGTAGAAAAATAGAAGGTACCTAACTGAAATTACCAAATAGATGGGGATAGTACTAAATTTGGTGGGGGTAGGATTAAAATATGTGGGATAATATTTATTTTCTTTTTTTATTTTATTTTCAAATAAGAGTAAATTAGTCATTTTTAGTACCAAATTGATGGGCAAAAATGAGATTTCCATGTCATCACTATTTGAATATGAACCATTGTCGTGGCCGGTGGCTTCCATCTCCGCCTCCCTTCTCCCCCTAGCTGTGAGGTCCGGCTGGCACCGGCTTACCGACAGCTGCAGCGCCGCCACAGTCGCACGGCCGTCCTCTCACATGAAGAGCTGCTAGCACCGGCTGAGGCCTGAGGCTCCCTGACCCTTGGCACATTCTCCTCTGACTAAGATCTGCCGGGCCAGCGACGACCTTGCGGACTCGTTCATCTTGCCTGGCTCGACGCTCTCCTCATCTGACATTGGCGTCTGCTCGTGCACTACTCTAGCTTCCAGACCTGTGATGCTACGACCATCTATCAGGCAAGCATACGGGGCACAACAGCAAGCTCAAATGCTCAATGCCTTTGTTTGTCTCTTCCTCTAATCATTTCGCAAGCAGAGGCTTGGCATACTCTGCGGTAATCTAAAATCAGGCAGCCGGGACGAAGCCACTGAACGGTGAGCCTAGCCTAGCTTTGCGCTGGCATTTTCATGGACTAGAGATTAGCTAGTACAGTACTTTTTATTTGATTTTTCTTGTAAGGTTTTTGTGATTTTCTTTTTACCGACGAAGGATTGTTGTTGTTTAGTTCGCTATTTAATGTTGAGGCACCGCAGAACACCACGGCTGATGAGGCACCTCAATTACCAAAATACCCCATATAATATATTTCACAATTAATTACTTAGAAAATAGAAAAAGATAGAATACCTTAAGGTACCATGGTACTTTTCCAACCACTATAAAAGACCTTAAAAAAACATGAACACGGGCTACACTAGGCCTCCAACATCAAAGTACATCCTTTCTTCCTTCTTTATCAACAGACTGCTATTGTTATTTTGGTAACATAGACAGTCCTCCAATGCGGGAAATGCGTTCATCTCCCCTACTCTATGGCTACGGACTAGACTACGGTGATGGACTTGCTCTGTCCGTTTCAATTCGAACGTAAAAGGTTTCGGTTTTGTCATAGGTTAATTTTTTTTTTCTCTAATTTTCATCAATTTTGGAAAATAAAGTAACATCTACAATGCTTCTTTCTGTCTCTACGAAAGGAGTGATTTCTAGAGTTGTCCTAAGTCAAACTTTTTAAACTTTGACCGAATTTCTAGAAAAAAGCGTTAAGATTTATGTTATCAAATTAGTATCATCAGATTTATCATAAAATATATTTTCATAATATACTCAATTTATATCATAAATGTTGTTCCTCTTTTCTATAAAGTTGATCAAAGTTAAAAAAGTTTGACTGTCACAATTTCTAGAAATGACTCCTTTCAAGGACGGAGGGAGTAGCAAATAAATTCTCTATCAGACAATTTCATTGTAGGATTTAATAAGGCCAATACCATGATCGTCCTCTGTTTCTTCACCAACAAACAGTAGCTAATCTATTGGCCTTTTTAGTTCTAATCATAGTATGTATGCAAATGCTCATAAAATCATATGAGGTCACGCTATAATACGGCGCACACACACACCTTATTATCCATGTGAGCACATCCTAAACTGACTTCCTATGTCTCGAATGAGTAATATTCTTACATTATGAGAAGTCAAATATTTTTATCTTTAATTATATATATAAGAAAATATTAATATTTATAGTATACAATTATTATTAGTAGATGAATTATTAAATATATTTGAGATACAAAATGTGCTAATATTTTTGTATGAATTTACTAGTCAAATTTAGAAAGATTTGACTATCACAAAACTCCAATAATATTATTATTTTTAGGACAGAAGGAGTAACTCGGTAGATTTTAAGGTTGATGAAGTCATTGTAAACGTCTCACTGTCCTAAGATAAGCTGAATGTCTAGTCGCAACTTGCAGTGATTGCCTCCAGAGATATTAGTACGTCGCTCTTTGCATGCCCGGTTTTCTCAGCGCGCGTGTTTTAACTTAGACGCGTGGTCAAATCCTGAATCCCACACTGAACATGGTTTAGTCAGCACCATACTAATTTGAACAGAGCATGCCTGCAACGACTCGATCGACAAGTAATGCCAAAACATTATTTCAATCTAAAGCCATGCATACGTGAGCGATTAGCATCGTTGTGTAAAGCATGATTCCATTCTCACTCTCCTCTGCTCTCCCGAAGTTCGCCCAGTTAGTTATGTTGGCATGTAGTGCAACAATAATCAATTAGTATTACGACGCTCCTACTTCAATCTCGCCGTCCTTCCAAGTTTATTTGCATCATTGCATATATATCATTGGTCAATCATTCCTTGTCACAGCTTCAGCCGTCAAGTAAACATTTTTAGAATAAACACAAACAAACCAACCATCACGTACGACCGGCCGGCTCCTGAGGGTTTAGAACCAAATTCAAAGTCCACCTGACGAGATCGACGAGGCTAAATTAAGCAACCCAAGCGCGACCAGCTAGCAGATCTCACTAATCTCTCGAAGACTTGAACTCATCTTCCACCTGTTCAGTCAGTCCAAATTTCCAGTCCATTGCAAGCCGGTCGATCGGTCGGGCGCGTGAGCAAACAAATCAGAATTCAGAAACTTACAGCACATTCCTTCAGTGCTTCATTCAGCCCCATTCATCGATCCGTGCTACTCTTGTCTCTCTGGTCAAAGTCCGATCCAATAACCATTTCTTCCCGCTTAGTACTAACTAGGAGAGTACGCGCGCTCCGCCGCGCGTGCAATATAGTCACGCGCCTGTGCTTCTGACAGGAATTATTTTTTTGTTGACCGTAATCTCCCATGCCTGTGCATTGTAAAGCTGGAATGGGCCTCAATAAATTTGCATGTACAGACGCAATCATCAATATATATATATATATATATATATATATATATATATATATATATATATATAGAGAGAGAGAGAGAGAGAGAGAGAGAGAGAGAGAGAGAGCGAAAGAGTCTCTGAAGTCGGAATCCCTGTCTATGGGTATTAATGAGATATATAGAGCTCAAAATAGCTGAGGTTTGACACAAAAAGGCATCCTTGAGCGCATGTATGTGGTACGTCCCAGCAATGGCAACATGGTGACCTAGTGGCTTGGTGCACAGTAAATGGGATTGGGTTAGGAGTCCAGGTCAGCAAAAGGTCATCATATAAGATAACTTCAAGCTGGGCATGACAGGAGGAGGCAGTCTTTGCCTGGCTGTAGACCTGCAGACAGAAATTAGGATTAGAATGATGCTGGAGGAAGGTGTGCCGTTCAGATAGGAAGAGCAAACTATTGTAACTGACATATTATTGTATTCAAGGAGGCCCGAGCTGTAGGCTGGATTGTGTTACCTTAATGTATCGCCTACTTCATCTGACCTGCACTCGCAAGTGAAACAGTTGCACTCGTAGTATCTATGTTTGAATCCTGCAAAGGGAGAATTGTCGTGAGTATGGGATAGTGGGATCAAAGAACATGTTGTCCTATGAGCAGGAGGAACAAATATAATATAAGGTAGAATTGTCATGGATTCAGAAAGGTAAAGGCATTACTAAGAAAAGGCAGAACACAACAGTTTTTTGAACCCCTCTTGCAAGGCCAAAAATTCCAAGTCTAACCATATTGAACAAACCTTAGAATTGAAATAAAAGTAGAGCCCATAATTTTTATAGCATGGCCTCTGAAAACCTACCAATGAAAGAGTGACAATAATCTTTGAAGCAAGTAAATTGTAGAACCTAACACCTTATTTATATGAGCTGTATTTGGATGAAGTAGTAGAGAAACATAATTGTACTAAACACATAGAGCCACAAATGTCATCTACTCTGGAAAAAAAATCAATGATTGAACAGGTGTTATTTTGATGGGACATGGTAGTGGATGACTGAAACAACCATAACATAGTATAGGCACTCTCAGTTTACACTGTATTTAATTTCGATGACATATGAGCATGACATGAATTGCTTGCATCAGAGTATCAGACTAACTATTTACATTGAAATTAAGGTCTGAGAAAAATAAATAAATTTGACAAAATGGTAGTGAACATATGAACCCAACCTAGGATCTAACTTGTTCAAAAATTGTCAAACAATAAAAATAAAGGATTTTTTGAAAAGGGCAAGGCTAGCTTTGTTACCAAAATTCATTGTCCTGCTCAACAGGTCAGGATGGTAAGGTAAATCAATATCAAATTCTGTATGTGCAACTACTTCAGTAAACACCACTGCAAACTCCTTATGAGCTTACCCACATCAATCTATATTGGAAAAGCAGGAAACACCATGCAGTTACTGCAGTCACATGTGTGCAACTTACGAAGCTATTTGAAAAGTAGAACAGAACAAATCTATTGATTGATATCTAAATTCTCAAAAACATCCATCATACATGTCTCCATGCGCAGCCCCTAATTTCAGAAAGTTTAGAACCGATAGAGTGGTGGGAACTTATCGGACATGGGACTCAAAGATCCTCTTGGAGATTCAGAGATTCATTTTTTGGCAAGTAGATTCAGAACTCAACATGGCAATTTTAATCTTGAATCTCACCATGGAGGGGGGGGAGGGCCGCGCTAGTGTCTAACCTTTTGGTGGGGTGGCACGACATGGTGGACAGGGACGGGGCTACATTCGCCAGCGTTAGTCTCGTCGGACCCGGAGTCATCACCCACTGTGGCCATCCAATCCATGTCGGGGCATCTAGCATTGCAGCCCACAAGGGCTTCAGGAGCAACGATGGAGCCAGAAATTTTTTTAGTTGAGGCACGAATAATACATATGACAGAAATTCAAGTAATGCTTGTCAAATTGACATGCTCTTTTATTAAGGAATGACGAAATTGTTAAATTGACAAATCAATAAGTTCATGAACAATACCATTTGTTTTGCTCTTCCCTGCGAATGCGAATGGCAATCCTAGACACATCTATGCTTCCACCTAGCCTCACGGGCCGAATTGCCGCTGGTGTTACGTTAGCGAGTGCACCGCTTTGTGGAGCACGCAGCAGCTCGCCAGCTCCTGGCAGCGTTAGGCCGCAGCCCGCAACTCGCCTGCTACCTGCTAGCTGTTTGGGGCCCGGCCTGTGGTGGGCACTGGCCGGCGCAGCAGTCGGAGTGTGGTGCGTGGAAGTGGGCAGAGGCGCACCCGGCGTGGGTGGTGGCCGGGCGGCGACGGCCGACGCGACATCGAACGACAGGCCGCGGCGGCGCTGGCGAGCAACGGCCCATGCCGTGCGGTGCAAAAGCGCTACGGGCGAGGCGGTGGCCGGCTCCTCGCCTAGGGTGTCGGCGCATCGCTGCAATCGCGATTCGCAATTTGGGGAACGAAATCCACCAATATTGCAAAAGGAAGGAGGAGTGTGTGCGAGTACTTTCAATAGGCCTCTCACCTCGATGTGCTGGGCTGAATAAAGTGAAGAAAAGATCCATCTATTGGTTTCTTCCTCGATGCTCGAGCCGTCCAGCGCCGAAGGTTGCCTGTTCGGCTGTTCGCGCCGTCGCCCGCTCCTCGCCGCCGGTGCCAGGGAAGAAGAGGGGTTCCGAGGGTCTTCCACGAGAGGATTTGGGGACCGGAGAGGAGAAGAGACGCGTGGAGGGTTGCCATATGGTTGATTTGTTTTTGGCACACGGAGAACTCTATGGCGGAGCTGTAGTAGCAGACGGGGAGGCAGCGTCGTCGCGGATCGAACACGCGGAGGCCGCAACAGCGAGGCATCCGGGGGCGCTGCGGCGGGGGAGAGGAAGAGCACGATGGAAGAGGCGGAGGCGAGGCGGCGAGGAGTTTTTTTTCACGGGGGTTGGGGGAAGGAAGAGGATGACGCGGAGGCTTCGAGTCGAAGGCTTCTTTTTTTTTTTTCCGGTCGAATTGAGACGTGCGGATCTGAATTGACGGGGAGACAGAAAACCCATGCTGCCACACGCAAGTCCCACATGGCAGCGTCGGATTGGTGCACAATAATGCTACAGTAGATGAATGGCTTTCCTTGCGGGGATTCTTTCCCCAATTAGGATGTACATGCAGTCTGACTCTGATCGCGGTTCACGACCAAGTGGGCTCTCTCGTCGGAGGGAGTGTCTGTCTCCTGCCGTATCTCCACAAGCCGGTCATTGTTATGCCGAGCCCGTACACACAGAAAGAACTAAAAAGCGCAGAAACCCCAGGTCCGTACGTCATCCTCGCCTTCACAGTCATATATAGGCGGTGCACCGGCCGTGCGGACGGTGGCAAATTTTTTGCCCCGTCCCATCGAATCTAGTCACACATATATGGAGTAATAAATATAGTCTAAAAAAATAATTAATTACACAGATTGCGATAACTTTGCGAGACGAATCTTTTAAACCTAATTAGTCCATGATTTGATAATATGGTGCTACAGTAAACATTCGCTAATGACGGATTAATTATACTTAAAAATTTGTCTCATCATTTCCTGACGAATTCTGTAATTTATTTTTTTATTAGTATTTGAAACCCCCTTCCGACATCCCTCCGACATTCTGATGTGACACAGACAAAACTTTTTCCACACCATCCAAACACGCCCAGAGCTCACAAGCCGGCCAGGCCAGCTGTGGCAGTGGTAGCTAGAGAGAGAAGAGAGAACGGGGGATCGAGGCCGGCGGCCGGCCCGGGTCGTCGGGGACGTTACGGATACATGGCCGCGCTGCAGCGGTCGAGCGAGACGTTCCGGCGGTCCGGGTCATCGGGGACGGTGTGGGAGGACAAGCACCAGTCGGCGTCCAAGTCGGCCCGGCCCAAGGACGCTGCGCGGCAGCAGCAGCGGAGCGGCTCCAGCGGCCACGGCGGGTACAGGACGACCGGCGTGCAGCCGGCGCTGGACCCGCCGTCCCCGCGCGTCGCCGCCTGCGGCTTCTGCAGCCTCTTCGGCAAGGACAAGCAGCATCAGCGGACCCGCGGCGCCGGCCGCGGCAAGGGCCGGCGCCGCTGACGATCGAGTTCGGCCGGGCAGGGCGGGCGTCGAAGCTCTCTGCTCATGCACGCCATACTCCTGTTAGCTATTTTCTTGCTGCTACTATCTTCGGCTTCGGTCTTATCGTGATAGCAACTTAGAAGATACATACATGATCAGCGATTCAGAGGTCACAGAATACTGGAAATTGTGTTCATGTTCATACGAAAATGGATCGCATTGTGCACCGTTCTTCTTCCCTTTCTCTTCATGACATGCTGTGGATTGTAACCTTTGATTCCATCGCAGGAAATCGATCGCCTAGCTACTCGCGTATGTACTGAAAATTTAGGCGGCGTACGTACCAACACCCAGCTGAAGGATTCTGAACATTCTAGCTTGCTTTTGTGATTTTCTTTGCTCTTGTAGCCATAGACAGTTAGACTTGCCTGTAGTACTAATCACAACTTGACGACACTACTGATTAATGTCCTTTGTCATATAGTTCTATATTGTTAACTGTAGGTATCCTCATGTCCTTTTCGTGCTGTCTTTTCTTCTTCGTACAATATGGAACGAATCACCTCCCTCTTTATTGTTCAACTCTTTGCCACCAGAAGATAATATGATAAGCGTATATTTTTCCCAAGGTTGGACTGGACTTGAATCCCCTGACAGTTCAGACTCTTATTCAACAACGCAGAACAATTTTTTTTCCTCCCATTCAAACGGTAGCATCATTGGTCATACATTGAACAATTTATTTAGTTAGAATATTTGATCAGACACAATATCACAGTAACCCCTGGGCCCTGGCGCATAGAGACGTATGGATGATAGAGCAAATCAACCTCTTGAATGCTATTATATCCATCCGTATTACTCCATTGGAGCATTCCTGTATTTCTGACTTTATGTGTTTATCCGAAAGAAGTGGAAAGAATAACTGAAATGTTACAAAACCTGATCTTGTCGTTTATCTTCCCAGTTCTCAGCTCACTAGCTATTCGGTTTATAAGTTACAATGATTGACATTGTCCAAAAAAAAAAAAAAAACAAAGTTACAATGATTGAGAACTTGTAGCACACAAGTGCAACAAAACCTCACCACTGCAGAAAGTCATGGTGGTAACTGGTGAGCCAGATACTTGGGGGGGGGTGGGCGGGGGGTGGGGGGGTGGTGGGGGGAGGGAATGGAGGCCCACCTTAACCACATGTCTGAAGCACGGTTTTAGTTAGCAACTAATAACCTGGAGAGGTCTTAGCGTTGACCAGGAAAAGATAACCAGACTTGCTAAGGAGGGAGGGAGTGCTTCTGTGTCGTGTCATTCTTCCTTCCATGGTGCTACCTCTCTTCCTTCCTGATCTCATACATAGAACTGAAAATTTCTTTTGTTGCCATGGCCCTAATGAAAACACAGCAACAAAGACAAACGAACGCTGTTGTATAAGATGGCAACTGGAAACACAAGCAATACTATATCAATTTTAGAAGAATCATCCAAATACCTTCGAGCGATGGCAATGCATTCTCTGTCTACAAAACCAATCAAAAGTCCTCTGTCCTGAGGATTAGCATCTTCAGAAACGACAGGAAGGTGATCCACACCATGAGAGTCCATAATCTTCTCTGCAGTAGTAAGTGGCATCTGAGGCGTCACAGACCACGATTTACACTTGCCTGCTTGGCAAACGTGAGATATCAGGAGTTCCTTCACCTGCATCAAGGTTCAGAAAGCTACCAATAAGTTAATTAACAAAAGCAACCATGTGCCAAAAAATATTATTGTACAGACATCCTCTAAATTATCATTTGACCTCACGGAACGTAAAATCCATTTATTTTATATGTTAAAGAAAAACTTGGAAACACAGCAAAAAACAGAGCAATTTGAGAGATCAAGATTGATCATGACCCCAGGAACTACCAAACCTGTCAATTTTTTTTGAGTAAAATAAAATGCATCATAGGTACTTAAACTATTGGGTAGTTACGGATAGGTACTTCAACGGAAAACGCGTCTTGGTTAGATACTTAAACTATTGGTGGCTCCCGGATAGGTACTCTCAGGGTACTTAAACTATTGGTGGTTCATATATAGGTACTCTAATTATAAATTCTGTGAGTACGTAAATTAATTAAGTATAATTAATTCATCATTAGCACATATTTACTAGCCTGATATTGTCAAATCATGAGTTCAATTGTCCAGATGACCATTGCTTATGAGCCGACTTTTGTGAGACGAATTTTTTAAGCCCAATTAGTCCATGATTTGAAAAAACCGGCTCACAAAAGCCGTGTCAAATCATAAACTAATTAGGCTTAAAAAAATTCGTCTTACAAAAGCCGGCTCATAAGCAATGGTCACCGGGACAACTGAAATCATGATTTAATAATGTTGTGCTACAGTAAATCTAATAATAGATTAATTATACTTAATTAATTTGTCTCGTTATATGCTAATGGAATTTATAATTAGAGTACCTATCTGGGAACCACCAATAGTTTAAGTACCTAGTTGTTACGTGTTTTAGTTGGAGTACCTATCTGGGAGCCACCAATAGTTTAAGTACCTAACTGTTACGTTTTTCAGTTAAAGTACCCATTTGGTAACCACCCAATAGTTTAAGTACCTACAGTGCAATTTGGTACCCATTTGTTTGATACAGTCCTAACACAAATGATATGGTGTCTAGTTAGTCCATGCCTGCTTGTTTCGATGCATGATCATAATGTGGCATGCAACACTCAACTCCGTACTACTCCCTCTGATCCTAAATATAAATCCACTAGCACATCAACATTATAAATACAAGAATAAACTGATGTAAAATAGAAAGAATTATATAACAAAGTATGTTCCATGATTAATATAATAGCCTCAACCTCACGTTATCAATCTATATATCTTTTTTAGTCATTGAAGGCAAAGCCTAAAAAGTTTGACTTAGGACTCAGGCACAAGGCTAAATGGAGTTATATTTTGGATCCAAGGGAATAGATGCTACAATCAAGAGTTGTGATGGATGCAGTTACTATGTAAGGTGAGTATATCGAAACAAACTGGTGCAGATGGTGCCCTCTGTTGAGAAAGATAAGGAAAAATAACTATGGATAAGACAAGACTTGAGAGTTGAGGCAGCAAGAGATCCATAGAACTGAAGAAAAAACTACCGGACCTATAGCATGCCTTGTATTATACAGAACTCCAAAACAATTAAATGATTGAAAAAACAGTGTTATTATCACATTTTACCTCAGCTTGTGCTCTGGTAGTTTTTGCAGTTCTGCAAAAATCTTGGATATTCTTTAGTGCCAGCAAGCCTCTTACAGATGTGTTATTCTCAGTTATCATAACAAAAGGCTGCTTCTCGGCAAGCATAAGATCTAGTGCCTCAATCAATGGAGTTGTCATTGAGACAGAGAAGTAGTTAGTTTTCATGGCCTCTGCAACACTAAGATTTTTGAAAATATTGTCGTTGTTGGCATCATAGACACAAAGGGAGCTTTCAGTTTCTAACGACGAACCAGCTGCATCCATGGAAGCAGCCTGTTTGTTTTGAGTGAGCATGTTGTTTGGTTGTTGAGGAATACTTGGTTTATCCTCCCGAGAATCCAGCTTACTCCTAATTCTTTTAGAGAACCTTTGCGGTGAAGCAATCCAGGATGATAACCCAACAGCACCAAGCAAAGGTAGAACTATACGATAGTCTTGTGTAAGCTCAAAAAGTAGTAGGACAGATGTCAGGGGCACCTTGCATACACCGGCGAGGGTAGCAGCCATACCTACCTGTGAAGATTTTTTAAAAAAGGAAGAAAACATAAGCAGCGATCATACTGCTTAGTATTGCTGTCCAAGATTATAATGTGTAAATTTCATTAGCAATAAAGTTGTGACAGTGTACATTGCAACGGAAATCTAATAAGCTCCAATAAACAATGTTAAATTCCAATTAACTATCTTCACAACTATTTGTTTTTTTTTACTGAAAATTCAAACAGGTCATTAAGCTACTAGCAATTGGTGACGCTTTTAGAATGAATAGTTAATAGCTGGTGGTATTGTGAGTAAATATATCGAACTATACAGGTCCCAAAGCTAATGGTATGGTGGGGTTTTTAAGAGGTGCGATAATAACAATCTTGAACAGAGGACAACTGCATCAATACGAAAATGCAGATCAAAGAGCTGAATTTGGTAGACATGTTACCAGGCCATATGCTTGAGGTGATGCCACATCTAGGAATGGGATATGCAGCAGTGGTTCAGGGCCAGTAAATGTAAACCTCATGAATTTGCCATATGCCATCCCTGTAGCTGCACCAATAAAAAGAGATGGTGCATAGTAACCACCAACCAATCCAAAAGCCCTGCACAAAGATGTTGCTAATATTTTCACTCCAATAAGCTGAACCAATATGGTCGTTGAGAGGCTGCTTGTAAATGGCCGTGATTCCAGCAAGATATCAACATTTTCAAAGCCCCAATACAATACTTCAGGGTACAGAAGTGCAAGGAGACCAACAATGAGGCCACCTAAAGCCGGAGATGCAGCCTTCGGTAACCCTGTTACCCTTTGTAAACTTTCAACTGCTTCCGTAGCAAGTGATGTACATCTTGACAATGTAATTGACACCAACCCACAGAAGACACCCAGCAAAAGGTATAGAGGAAGTTCTGACATTTATGAAGTCATGTAAATATCCTCATACTTTCAATCTCTGGAGCATGAGAAACAAAATGTAAAAAGAGGATATCATTAAACACCATAACTATCCTACCATCAGGAGGATTGTAAGGCATTCTGTGACTGTATCAGGCAAAAGATGATAGCACAGCTTATTATTTAGTAGTATTGTTGGTGCGATATGGATTTGAACGACTTTTCTGTAAATTTGTATGGACAGAAAGGAGGGTTTGTATGCGCTCAGACAATATACACCACCTCCAATTCCCCAGCTAGCTTATCAGGACAGAAGCATGTGCAATTTGAAACAAATTAATGCAAACATCATCTATCTTACATTTTGTGTCATATTTCATCACTAAAATTATGTGTAAGTGGATCAACAGTGCTACAAATTTAATAAAAGTACCTGTTGGGGAGCGAAAATCATATTCTGGAACAGTGAAAGCGGGATCAGAACCTAGACCAATCTCTGAAACAACAGATGCTATCACTGAACTGAGTATCACCATAGGTGTCGAGTTGGCAAGGGATGAGGAATCCACAGAAGGCCACAAAACAGATTCCACAGCAAAAAAGCACCCAGCAACAGCAGCATTAAAACCTACAATACAAGGCAATAACCTAGAATATAAGTAAAACGAAATAAAAATAAGACAGAAAACTGCATAGGCATGTTGAGTTATTGAGAATCTCAAGTATCCATGGAAGGTGAATCTAATGCAAGCTACTGGGTTAATGTCCCATATATCATCTATTACATCATGTATAGCTATCAGCATTCCAATCTATTCAACGAGGTGATTAAAGGATTATCATACAGCAGCATCATGATGAGAAATTATAGTGGTAACAATCGACAATAACCATAGGTAAGGCACTGAAATGATGATGTTAAGATGTTCTGTTGGTGTTGGTGGCAATCATTTGATATTATTGACATGAAAACAATCCAGAAAACGTCCTGAGAATGTTGAACTTTTCTTGAACACAGAGCATGCGGAACTTAACAACGACAAGCATCAAAACTCCAGTTAGTAAAAGTTACCAGATGAAATCCCAGCTGCGGATCCAGCTGCCACAAGAGACAGCCTTTTCCCACCGTCCCACTCAAACACATTACCAAATCCTTTGGCTATTGCAGAACCAATTTCCACACTGGGACCCTCAGGACCCAGTGAATTGCCAGTTCCAAGTGTGAAAGATGCTGCCACAGCTTTCAAGAATGGTCTCAGTGCACTCTTTATCTTGGACACAGGGGCATTTGAGTTAGTTCCGATATAACTTCTTAGTGCGTTCAATCCACCTACTATAACACCTCCGCTGACCGGAACAAATATCACTCTCTGCCAAACTTCACCAATCGGCTCTTCCCTCAGCCAGGAAGCACCTCGCAATGGAATACTGTCCCAAAATATGTCACGTATTTCATGAACCTATGTCAAGAAACATGGGCATCTTAAATCACAGTATGTAATAGTATGAGGTACTTTAAATGGATAGCACGTGAATTTAACAATGTCTCTTCACTCTCCAGTACTAGAATGGACCCAATATGTTAAAATTTTCCGAGTGTGTCGTTTAAACGTCACACAGGCACACAGGCAACTTCAAGTCTATGCAACAACATACTTGAAGGGATGGGGGGAAAAACTGAATTATAAACAAGGCAGAACCAGGGTGACCCGAAACTGTAAGGTTTGGAGCCTGTAACCTTTTAGGTGGGAAATAATGCTTTTTAAAATCGAGGACTCGTCATAATGTGACTGTACCGTAGTGAACTGATTCAGCAATGCTGGATGTCAGAATTCGGAAGCATGGTATACAAGACAAACCCACTGTTCAGTTGCCTTCAACCAATTCACCTCCGAGGTTGAAATCGTCAAACGTACTACTGACTTTGCAGCGAATGAGACCATGAAACCACCAGAGTTGAGCTCGCGAGGCGGCTACCGTACCGAGAGGTTGAAGAGCACGACGGAGACGCCGGTGAGGAGGCCCACGATGCAGGCGGCGAGCGTGACGAGGTCGCGACCAGCCACTGGCTCCTCCGTGGCCTCCTCCACCTCCTGGTCCCCGCGCGCGGCCCCGCTCTCCTCCTCCTCCTCCACCGCTCGTCGAACGACCCGAAGCCGTGCGCTCCCGGCGCGCCGTGACAGCCCCAGGAAGCGGCCGCCCGCGCGGCGGAGGCAGGGTCGAGTGGGCAGGGAATGGGGCGCGGCGAGGAGGATGCGCGTGGACGTGGAGGGGCTGCGGATGCCGCCATGGGGGCTCCGATCGCTCACCGGCTATCTCATTCTCATCTCGTGAATCGTGATTTGGGCGCTGGCTCGCGAAGGCAAAAGGGGGCTGAGGAGGAACGGCACGCTGCACGCAGCCAAACGAACGCCTGCTTGCTGGTCCTCCGGCGTTCGGAGTTCCTGACCTTTCCCGACGGAGGGAGCCGTTTTTCGTCGCTCATTTTCTGCGGTGGCCATGAACCGGCGACGTGTCCCGTTTATCCTCGGAGGTATATATGGCCACCGGGCGTGCCAGCACGGCCCGTTGGCCCGGCGGGCCGTGCCGGCCCGCGCGGCGTCGTGCCTCCTCGGGCCGCCGTGCCTACCGGGCCGTGCCCGTGCGCCTGCCGGCCCAAGGCACGGCCCATGGGGCGTTTTTCGGGCCGTGCCGCCCGCAAGGCACGGCCATTTTATCCGGCCGCCGTGCCGCCCGATGGCGTGTGAGACAATAAACATCGCCGACAAGCACAAATATCACACACAGAATCACAGATTCACACAATCACGAGAAATATCACGTAAATCATTTGATTCATAATCAAAATGAGTTGTTTGTGCAATCTTTGCCTCATTAAAAACCTTTCTAGGTAAAACTCACCCTTGTGAGAAACCCTAGAAAGGAAAAAAAGAGTACAGACCCGACTCAAAATAGTTCAAACTTCAAAGTCTTGTACTATCCTATTACAATAGCCAGCAGACCAACACTCCAACGGTGGCAAGCGCTGGTAGTGGCAAGGCAAAGTCCTAGACTAAGTGTTTGTGAATTGTATTACAACGGTTCAATAGCCAATCTCACAGTCTCTCACAAGTCACAATCACTAGTTCAGACTTGCACTTGCACCAAAAGACCAAAATGTTTTTGCAAAGAAACCATGTATGAGTGATTTTACCCCAAACCATAAGCAGAAATGAGATGAACAAGCAGGGAACAAGTAGCGATAACAGATCCTTTACCTCTCCCTTTTCTCTTCTTCTTCTATCCAGCGGCTCCAAAGGTCCGCCGCTGGTAGCTTGATCTTCTTCATCCAAGAACAGATTCTTGAATTGCTCCTCTAGATCAAAGTCCTCGGTGCATCTTTGTTCTCTTCTTGCTCCAAGCTCCCAGTCCTTCATGCATGTGAGCATCTCCACATGCTCGAGGCAATAAGCGGACGCCGCCCGGTCATCGAGTATCTGGCGGTACAAGCGAAAAGCAGGACTCGGAAGACACGGAGATATCTTTGGAGCAGACATGATATCTCGAGCCAAAATAGATAGGATTGGATATGTTTGCTTGTGGTCACGCCACCGAGAGGTATGTCAAAAGATTCATCAAAACAAGTCACAAAGTATCACTTTGTCCAAGTAAGCTGATAGCTCACTAACACGAGGACGGATGGAGCGAAAAAAGAGGAGGATGATGGGGGAGCGGCGGGGGGATGCACCGGGACCTCCAAAGATCCTTCCCCATGCTGCTTTTTCGCTTACCACAATGAGTGAAGGTTTGTGAAGCCCTTTGAGACCTAGCTGCACCACCAAATTTCTCCTCATACTTGTTAAACAACTTGTACAATTCATCTTTCACAATACCATAATATGAACTATAAGAGGAACCAAGTGTATTACCAAGTAGTTCAAGCACATTAAAGAATCCTTTCATCTTAGCTCTAGGATCAAGGATGAATGCATAAGAGTAAAGCAATGGAATTTCACCCCAATATTTAAGAAATTTAAACTTCATAGGACATGCAATTGATCTAAAGTTCACATCTCTTTCGACTTTTTGCAAATGTTCAAGAATGTCAAGAATATGATGCAAAACAAGTGGAGATGTGGGATAATAAACACCGACAAGTATAACAAGTACAATCATAAAAGCAGTTCCAAGAATACCATTATACGCTCAAAGAACATACCCGATTGCTTAGGCTTCAACAATTCTTTACCATAATTAGAGTTAACCCACACATAAAAGACATCCTTGTATGGCAGCAAATGTTTAAGCATCAAATAGGTTGAATTCCATCTAACATCCATATCCAATCCAAATTTTCTAGGTCTAAGCCCTCTAGCCTTACAAAAATCGGAGAGAACAATGCATTGCGTGATTAGATGAGTTCAAAAAGTTGATTTGCAGTTCTAAAATCCTCAAGATAAGGTTTCAGAATCTTTAATCCAGTCTTAACAATCAGGTTAATAATATGACAGCACAACGCCGATGCACAAGCAAATATTTAACCTTTGTAGGATTAACATCTGTAGGTGCAGGATAAGAACCCAAATAACCAAACAATACAGGTTGCAAAGTTTCATGTGCTTTAGAATTAGCGGATGCATTATCTAGGGTGATAGCAAAGATCTTATCAATCAAACCAAACTCCTCAATAACAAGTAGCAATCCTATCGGCAATGTTTTCACCAGAATGTGACACCTCAATAAGTCTTAATCCAATAACTTTTTTTATGCATTTCCCAATCAGCACTAATATAATGAGCAACAACAGAAATATAGTCCTCCTTTGCATTGCCGGACCAAATGTCGGATGTCAAAGAAACAGATGAACAAGCGGGCAACACGCGGAATTCATAAGCAAAGCACGCACCGCCAAAGCAAACAATTTATCCAAATCTCTAGTAGTTGTCCGCCTAGATACCTTACGAAATCTAGGGTTATGAGCACGTTTAATGTAATTTTTCCGGGCATCTGTCTCACCAATGCCTAAGGGAAGATCTAATTTAGCAATCAACCCAGGCACAACTTCGATGACGAGCAAGAGCAGGATCATACACCCAATTATGCAAAGCATCAACATTCATAGCAAGCCTAGATTGGACCTTCTTATCATTAGCATGTCTTGCCTTACAAGTTCTCGGTGTCGTCTTAAATGACCGATTACCAGCCAGAAGACCTAGCGGTGTATCTATTACCACAAATCTTGCGGATGGCGGCAATTCTCACATCATTCGAGTCCTTGACCTCAACCGGATCATCCCAAACATCGATTTGCGCTTACCGGTAGATGAAGTACCATGCGTATCGGTGGAGGCGTCCACCCCGACGTCGTCGTCGCCGGCATCGACATCGATCGGGTGCTCGCCGTCACCGAGAACGATGCCGAGCAGCCCCGGCTTGCATCTTCGCGGATGTCGCCGTCATCCTCGATTTCCAGCTCCTCCGGCTCGGGGTGCTGGCCGGGCCGCGTGGTGCGAATAATCCGCCACCACCGGCATGGTCACCGCTGCCGAGCTAGAGGGGCACCGGCCGGCCCTGCCCCTACCATCGGCTCCAAAGACCGTCCCTCGGCGGTGGGATTGGGCGCTTAGACGCAGCGGCCTTGCCATGGAAGCGTCCGAGGAGGACGACAAGGCCACGCACCAACCTCGCGAAGAAGACGAAGAACAAGGAGAAGGAGGAGAGATCGAGTCGAGAGTGAGAGCGACCTAGATCTAGGGTTGGGGTTCCGAAGTTCCGACCACCTATACCACCGGAGCCCGGTGCGGAGAAGAGGCCGGGGGAGCCGTGATCCAACTGTGAGGAGTAGACGTATTAACACCGGTTAGAACGACGGTGAGCGGCGGCGGAACGACCGGGCTGTGGACAACGAACTCACATGGTACCGGGAGGAGAGGGGGGGGGAGGGAAAGGAGGCAAGAGAAGGAGAAGGAGATGATTATCGAACTCAAGGACCGGGCGGCGAGGTCACCGGAGCGGGGCCGGACGAGATCTCATGCCGAGGCGCCGACGCCGAGCGAGAGAGAGAGAGACAGAGAGTGAGAGACGGCGCGGCATGGGGGGGAAGGGATCGGGGGAATGAAGCTAGGGTTAGGGTTGAAGGGGCGAGCGCCGGGCGCCTCCCGCTTATATACGACGTTGGGGGCCGGCGGGCGGTCGGGGCCGCCCTTTGGCGGGCCGTGCCCGGGCCGTGCCACGTGCACGGTGGCGGCCTGCACGGCTCGCAAGCCGGGCCGTGCCGCCGGCCGCCCCGGGTGAAGCCGTCGCGGGCCGGGCTCGCCTCGCCAATCTGCCGGGCTCGGGGCCGCGCCCACGGGCTGCTGCATGGCCGATATACTCGGAGGTCGTCGGAAGTCGGAACCTCGCTTTCTCTCTCCCCTGCCGCAAAACAAAGATGGGCCCAGGACCTTGGCGATGCTAGCCTGCAAATCTCGGGCCCGGCCCAAATCCGGGGTTCAGAGCTGTGGCGCCGTCCGAAGGCTGAACCCCTGACATTTCTATCTTGGGAACTTGAGGCAACATATTTACTCCTTCAAAATGTGCTCACAAAATATAACCGTCAAATCCAAAAAGTTCACCACTTCTAGAATCAATGCACAGCGCAGTTTTGTTTTCACCTGGCCATGATACTGTCGTCGACGAGCTGCCCCAAGTCAACATCGACGGTCCAAACCAAAAAACCGAGCGCAACAAGCGTTCACCCCGATGACACTTCGCTGCCCGTCCTCATTTCCGTCGCCCGGAACCAGGCACCTACCAACCGGACAAATTAACGAAGCTGGTAGTGACACGCGGACAGACAGGAGGGGTAACGCTTTTATATGCTTGTGTAGTGTACGAACTGCGCGCCTATATACAAATAAAACCCACGATCGGCGACCACACCGCCGGTGAGTACGTACGTACGTGCAAGGCATGGCCCATCACCACCATCACCACCAACATCAGCAGCAGAATGGCCGGAACGGCGGCGGCCACCGCCTGGAGACGGTGATCGACATGGCGCAGCAGCTGGAGAAGCCGGCGGCGCCGCGGCTGGGCTTCACGGGCGGGCTGGAGTTCACCAGCCTCACGTACACGGTCGTCAAGAAGCAGCGCGGCGCCGGCGGGGGGAGTGGGAGAAGAAGGACGTGGACCTGCTGCACGAGATCACCGGGTACGCCCCCAAGGGCTGCGTCACGGCCGTCATGGGGCCCAGCGGCGCCGGCAAGTCCACGTTCCTGGACGCGCTCGCGGGGCGCATCTCCAGCCTCGACGGCCGCGTGGCGCTCGACGGCGTCGAGATGAGCCCCAGCCTCATCAAGCGCTCCTCGGCCTACGTCATGCAGGACGACCGCCTGTTCCCCATGCTCACCGTCTACGAGACGCTCATGTTCGCCGCCGACTTCAGGCTCGGCTCCTCCGTCTCCGCCGCTGACAAGAAGCTCCGCGTCGAGAACCTCATCGAACAGCTCGGCCTCACGGTAAGACATGCATGCACGCAGCAAACTGTTTTTAGACACACACACACACACTCTGCTTTATTAGAAATTCAACAAAACAGAACACCAATAATATAGACATCTTCGATGGTCCATGCAGTCCTCGAGGAACACGTACATCGGAGACGAGGGCACGAGGGGGGTGTCCGGCGGCGAGCGCCGGCGCGTGTCGATCGGCGTGGACATCATCCACGGGCCGGCGCTCCTGTTCCTGGACGAGCCGACGTCGGGGCTGGACTCGACGAGCGCGCACAGCGTGATCGAGAAGGTGCACGACATCGCGTGCGCCGGGAGCACCGTGGTGCTCACCATCCACCAGCCGTCCTCGCGCATCCTGCTGCTGCTGGACCACCTCATCATCCTGGCGCGCGGGCAGCTCATGTACAGCGGCGGGCCCAAGGAGGTGACGACGGCGCACCTCGGCCGCATGGGCCGCAAGGTGCCCAAGGGGGAGAACTCCATCGAGAACCTCCTCGACGTCATCCAGGAGTACGAGCAGTCGGAGTTCGGCGTCAAGGCGCTGGCCGAGTTCTGCCTCACCGGCCTCAAGCCGCCCAAGCTCACCGCCACCTACGGGGCCGAGGGGCTGTCCACCGTGTCCAGCGTCGTCCAGACGCCCATCTCGGGCCCTGGAGGCGGCGGCGGCGACGACGACTTCGATCGCAGCCTCAAGAGCCAGCACTCCAGGTCGCCGTGGAGCGGCGTGCGCCTCACGCCGTCCCGGCGCCCCAAGCACAAGGACCACCAGCAGGCAGGGAGGCCGGAGATCGTGATGGGAACGCCGACGCCGGTGAGCAGCGCGTACACGGTGAACGAGGACGACTACCTGACGCCGGCGCACCGGGCGGCCCCGAACGCGACGGGCGCCCCCGGCGTGGGCGTCAACGCGCTGGGCCACCGGGGCAAGTTCGCCAACTCCTACGTCGGGGAGGTGTGGGTGCTGATGCGCCGCAACTTCACCAACATCTGGCGCACGCCGGAGCTGTTCCTGTCGCGGCTCATGGTGCTCACGGTGATGGGCTTCCTGATGGCCACCATGTTCACCAAGCCCAAGGACAACACGCAGGGCATCACCAACCGCCTCAGCTTCTTCATCTTCACCGTCTGCGTCTTCTTCTTCTCCTCCAACGACGCCGTGCCGGCCTTCATCCAGGAGCGCTTCATCTTCATCAGGGAGACCTCGCACAACGCGTACCGCGCCTCCGCCTACGTCGTCGCGGGGATCATCACCTACCTCCCGTTCCTCCTGCTCCAGTCGGCCACCTACGCCGGCATCGTCTGGTTCGCGCTCAACCTCCACGGCCAGTTCCTCTACTTCCTCGTCATGCTCTACGCGTCCCTGCTGTCCACCAACTCCTTCGTCGTCTTCATCAGCTCCGTCGTGCCAAACTTCATCCTTGGGTAAGTCGAGTCCACCTCTCTTCCATTTTTGTTTTGTTACAAAATTTCGCAATTTTCTTTGATATGTAGGTATTTTTTTTAAAAAAAAGAAAAACGGAACCTTTTCTGGGTCAGATCAACCGTTGCCCACTCCATATAAAAAAACAGGGTCTAATTTACCTCCCTCAGCTACGTTCGATTTCCCTTCCTAATCAGCAAAACCGTTTTTAACCTCTCTCAACTTTTTAAGCCATGCACTTTTACACCATAACGCTTTTGATGGTAGTTTTGCTAACGTGGCACTATGTCAGAGGGAGTAAATTAGAGTAAGTTGAAAGTTCAAGTAGGTAAACCGAATAAACATATTTTTATACAAAATATATAAAATTAATTAAAAATTCAAATTTTATTCAAATATATTTTACATGGAAAATAATGCAATTAAAAATCCTAAAACCTAGTTTAATCTTGAAAATTCATAAAATTTTTGTTTTAGCTCAAAAATTATGAAACTTGTTTCATTTTTAAATCACTCTTTGTCTTATGATGCCTAGGTTCAAATTGTTTTGAATCTTGATCGACTCATTTTATGTGCTAATTTCCTAGTAGAAATTCATGTATCTATTATAATCAGTCGATATTGATCATACAAACTACACATAAGCGCCAATGAAGCACAGGAGTGGGACAGTGGTTCCCTGGCCAAGATAAAATTTTAAAGCATCTGTGTTAGTTTGCTTGGCTGCATGCACCCTGCCGCACACATGATGTATGCATGTACCCTTTGGTTAATATGTTTAATTACATTTTACAAACTATTAACTTTTATTAAGTTTTAGTGCAAAAAATTATGGAGCATAACGTGGTATGAAATGTTGATGGTAATTCATGGGTCATATTTCGAGCTCAACACCACAACATAGAGCACAATTTTTTTTAAAAAATGAAACTAATTTCATAATTTTATATGAATTTTCTAAGATTAAACCAGGTTTTAGAATTTTTAACTGTATTATTTTCTCATGTAAAAATGTATTTGGATAATTTTTATTTTTAAATATATATTTCTATAAAAAATACTTATTATCCGATTTACCTTCTTTAACTTTCAACTTAGTTTGGTTTTACCCCTTTAACGTGATACCACGTCTGCAAACTCACCATCAAATCCTTCATGGTGCAAAAGTGCACAACTTTTAAAAGTTGAGGGAGGTCAGAAAACTGGTTTTGTAGATGCAGGAGGAAGGAAAATCGGACAACCGTGTAATAGTTGAGGAAGGTAAATTGGGCTTCTTTAGAAAATTACGCCTACTCATCAAATACGGCCCATCAATCTTAGCATATTATAAGATTATATGGGCCGGCCTGCATTGGCATTAAGGCCTGTCATAAGCAACAGGCCCAAACTACACGAGTCATTGGACCGTGCGGGTCCGTTTCTGGTTTCTGAACGAATGCATGCGATGTGATGCAGGTACGCGGCGGTGATCGCGTTCACGGCGCTCTTCTTCCTCTTCTGCGGCTACTTCCTGGACAGCCACAGCATCCCCGTGGCGTGGAAGTGGATGAACACCATCTCGACGATGAAGTACCCGTACGAGGGCCTGCTGATGAACGAGTTCGACGGGGACCGGGTGTTCGCGTCGGACCCGGCCGTCGGGCTGACCCTGACGGGCAACGACATCCTGCAGCAGCTGGGCATCAGCACGGCGGAGGACCGCAAGTGGTGGATGGTGCTCTACCTCCTCGGCTGGGCCGTCTTCTACCGCGTCCTCTTCTACCTCGTCCTCCGCTTCGCCTCTAAGAACAAGAGGAAGTAGCGAGAGCTTTCACCATTGATTTTATATATGCTATATAATTGTTTGTTTCAGCCTCGTTTGGTGCGTACTAGTACTATATGTAGATTTGGATATATGTATGAGGAGGAGAAGGTAAATTTTCTTGAAGCGACAAGGCAGCCGGCAGGAATGCCGGATCGCCGATTGACGATTATGTCATGATTGATTGATTCCCATGTAATTTTCGGAGAGCGATGTTTAACTGTTAACTGTTAAGTACGCCGGTCCGCTGATAGTAACACTTTTGCAGCGCCCAGGAATTGCGCATGCAGTGTACTACTAGAGTTCTTCCTACTAACGATGAAAGGGAATTGACAAATTAGTATTGCCATGGTCGTACTCGTTCCTAGTACGCATGGAAGAAGACTAGGAAGCTGCTGCAGCCTTCCTCTTAATGAAAAACGAGGACAATCCGGTCACGAAAAAGGAAGCTGCTGCAGCGATGGATCGGGAGTAGGTGCTTACTGGCTGCTTACTGTACTTACCATCCATCTGAATATGACCTCGTTTTCGGCAGCCTCGTCAGACCAAGCATGCATTCACCAGTCACAGGCACCGGTCAGCTGCCGGCGACTGATGACTGATGACTTTTGCTCGATGAACATATATACAGACTGCAGAAAGAGTCATAAACAAAATTACTTGGCAGCTATGCAGCTGCAACCACCGCTGCAGCAGCCAGCAGCTGCATAGACGGAGTCGGCACGCTCGCGCAGGAGAAACATATGGCCGCGCGCTCCGGCTCCGCCGAGCTTCCTGGAACGCTGTAGTCATCAGTGTGGCGGTTCAACACTTTTCTTCTTCTGGCGGCTCTCGATCGTCTACAGTCTACTACACATGACTATAGAGTAGTACTAGATAAGTACAGACACTTATCTGAAATTCTGGGCATCAAATTCCGGGTATTGTACCGAATTGTAGCGTCGTGGATTCGCACGATGAGGAAAAAAGGATCGGACAGACAAGAAAAGACGCGCGCCACTCGAATCTGATAGCGACCCGTCCGTCCCGTCCACGAGAGATCCCTTCTAGAAACAGGTGGCCATGCGATCCCTTCTAGAAACCGGTGGTGGTGGTGGCTCCGCTGCTTGTCCCCCCCGTCTGATGCTGACACGCACCGTGGCGGTGTTATCTATGGGCGCCACCATCCCCCAAACAGTAGCCTGTTGCTGTTTGGAAAACTTGGCAAGGCAAGCTGTATCTATCTGACACCTCACCGGAACTATTAATCCGTCGGGATATATAGATTAGCTTGTCACAAAACAGTGGTCCGCGGCTCGCCTACCGTTCCTCTCTGCCTAGCTAGGTCTTCGTCAAACGCGTATCATGCACTCAAAATATCTCATTGCTCTCATTATAGTCGTAGTAGTGGTACCTGATGCCACACCTATCGATCACAAACCGGCTATTGTTTATTATATACTTTCTCCGTTAAGTGTAGTTCTAGCACTATTTTTTACTATCTAAATTCAGACTAGCTAACATGTATTGAGACGCAATGCTATCCAGGTTCATCATACCTTGTATGAACTTGGTGAAAAGCTACGACAGTAATAACATGATTGATCATGTTTCCATTTATTATTTATTAATATAATTGTGAGCCACATGGCTGCAGGTTATTTGTTAGAGCGCGCTGGTTTCGTGTGGTATACTGGTATGTGGAGCGCTGAGCTAAACGGCCGCTTGCTCTACTATTTTTTTTAAAAGATTCGCAGGATCACGCACTCATTTTTTTTTTTTGAAAAACAGGAGCACGTACTGCGCACTGTCATCTGAGGACGATAGAAGCGTTTTTCACAGGCGAGTATTATTAGAAAAAATATTAGTTATCAGTCAAAACAAAAATCCAAATTGGTGATAACGTTTTTAAAGCCCGCGACGGACGGAAGCTGAAGGCTCAGCTCCATTTCTGAATTGCTGTAGCAGAACGAGATAAGTCCTGACGTCGTTTTTGCTCCAAGAAGAGACCAATAAGACGTCTGCTGATTTGGTCCGTCTGGCCCATCCATCACACATCAGTGAGGAAGACAGCTTTTGCCCATGGGCCACCCGCTGGCCCACCCTATCTCGTACTATCCGTCTACGTATCCAACCCCACTGTTCATTGACCCCCCAGCGCCCGCGGGGGCCGCGCCACAGGCACCGGCCCCGCTCGTGGTTTTCCAAAGTGGGGCCCCCGGCTGACCTCTACTCCTCTCTATTTATCCTGTGGCCTGTGCCATCAGATGACTCACAGATCACCGAAGCGCAGGGCCCAAATCGGAAGCGATCCACAGAAGAAGCGAAACTCGCTGCGCCCACTTGTGAGCTGTCACACTTGCGGGGAAAGGAGAAGAATGGGCGTCAGCGCTGGAGCTCGCGACGATCTGACGAAGCAGCGGCGCCGGCAGGAGGCGTGCGTGCCCGACGGCGCGTCGCTCGCGGCCATGTACCTCTACGGCGACGTGCTCGAGTCCGTGGTGGAGCGGGTGCCGGCGGCCGACCTCGCCGCCACGGCGCGCGTGTCGCGGGAGTGGCTCCGCGCGGTGCGCGCCGCGCTGCGCCGCCGCCCGCGCCGGCTGCCCTGGCTCGTCGTGCACCTCCAGGGCCGCGGCGGGCTCCGCTGTGCCGCGGCGTACGACCCCTGCTCGGGCGCCTGGCTCGCCGTCCCGGCCACGCGCCACGCCACGCCGTCGCACGTCCGCCTCCTGCGCGGCGCGCGCGGGGACCGCGTCTGCGCGCTCTCGCTCTCGGGGCTCGCCGTCGCCGCCGACCCGCTCGGGACGGAGCGCTGCGTCGCGATGGACGCCCCGCCGTGTGGCGCGTCGACCCGGTGTTCGCCGCGGTGGGCGACCGCGTCGTCGCGCTCGGCGGCGCGTGCGGGCTGGCGCTGGTCGACGGCGGCGACGCCGCCGCGGTCGAGGTCCACGACGCCGCCGGCGGGTGGGCGGCCTGCGACCCCATGCCGGACGCGCTCAGGGACTCCGCCGCGGCGACGTGGCTCTCCGCGGCCGCCACGGACAAGCGGGTGTACCTCGTGGAGAGGACCACCGGGTGGGCGAGCTGGTTCGACCCGGCGAGCCGGCGCTGGGGCACCACCCGTCGCCTCGGTCCCGACCCCGCCGTCACCACGTGGGGCGTCGCGCCGGGCCGCGTCGTCGGCGCCCAGGAGCGCCTCGTTCTGTTCGGGGCTAAGCGGGCGGACAAGGAGGCAGAGTGCACGGCCGTCGTCCAGGCATGGGAGGTGGATGGCGACACCCTCGAGCCGATCCCTCCGCATCCAGCGATGCGATGCCGCCGGAGCTGTCCGAGAGGCTGTTTCCTCGTGACGACACTGATGACGAAGAGGAACTGGACGACAGGTCGTTGTCGATCGGGGTGTGCGGCAACGCCGCGGGCGGGTACGTGTACAATGCGGCCGTGCCGGCGAACGGCGCGGTGCTGTACGAGCTGTGGGAGGAGGGGAAGGCCAAGGGAGGCGCCACCGCCGTGGCGCGCTGGGACTGGGTGCCCTGCGCACCAGCCGTGGAGGCCCAACCGCTGGGCCGTGCCATCCTGGCCTGCTCGCCGGTGGGGCTGGATGAGCTGGCGTTGACCGTTGCTGTAAGGGGCCCACACTGACGCACGGCGGCACACCGAATCAAATGGAGGAGCAACCGCTGTTTGCCACTTGCAAAAGTCGTGGAAGAAAAAAGGATTTTCTTGTATAGTGTCATTAGCTTTTTGTAACCGCCGATGGCGAGGTGTTCTTTACTCAAAGTTGCATCATCTTCCTATCTTGCTTTTGACCTGGAAACGTTAATTGCTCCGTTGATGACAAGCGAAAGAAATGTTTCTTTCTCTAGACGTGTTTTGATTGTGGTGAATAAAATAAGCAGATAAGGGCAAAAACAACAAGGATGTTAAAATTTATATATTGTCTGGAGAAAGGGGAAGAAACCTAAAAAACTGCACATCCATACTGCCTGATGAAATTTATTGAGCTGGCGTTGGCCGTTGGGGCCCACACTGACGCACGGCGGCACACCGAATCAACTGGAGCAACCGCTGTTTGCCACTTGCAAAAGTCATGCAAGAAAAAAAAGATATATTCTTGTAAGAGTAGTGTCAATGTGTCATTAGCTTTTGTAACCGCCATTTGATGGCGAGGTGTTCTTTTACTCAAAGTTGCATCATCTGCCTATCTTCCTTTTTACTTGGGAACGCTAATTGCTCCGTTGATGACATGCGAAATGTTTCTTTCTCTAGTCGTGTCTCGATTAATCTTAAAGAAAGCATATTATATTATATTTATTTTAATTTTGTTTCTTGGGTTTTCTTCGTCAGCTTTCACCCATGTCCAAACTAAATCCAACCCATTTGTCCAGTCATGTTTTTTGTTTTGTTTCCTCATCCGCTTTCTATAGTGCGCGTGGAGGACTACCACCACATATGCTCTCCCTCGTCGTGATAGCCCTCCCAACTATATAATAGGGCATGCATTTGTTAATGCTCCAATGTCATCACCACCAGTAGTGCCACTAATGCATTGCGCGATTTGGCCACCTCGTTGACGAGCCGTGGCTCTGGCTCCTATAGGGTGTTGTCGCGGCCATGGAACACCACCGCTCTACTCTTGAGCTAGTGCAACATTTATGATTCCAGCAATGAAAAAAAAGACTGGTAAATTGGGAGGAATTATAAGTCGGTTGATAAGCCAAAACACTGTAGAAAGCAACTGATTTTCTATAAGAAGAAAATATTGTTGGTTTAAAAGCTGAAATGACTTTCCAGCTGAAGCGAACGAGCTCAAGGGAGCTAGACCTAGAACATGGGTACAGACTGAGTTTGGACAAGGCCAGACCCAATTAATAAATACCCAGGACAAAAATAATTTGTAGCTGTCTAATATTCCGTTCAATTTACTGCCTTCAATTATTTTAGTTATCCAAATTACTCTTAATGAGGTTTATATATTTTTTATTTTGTGTTTTAGTTTCAAATTTTATGAATAATAAGTGATTGCCTGGAACGTCCTGTAGAGATTCCCTCCTCATTACAAGGTCTTCTTGCTTCTCATCTCCTGGGCTCTATGTAAACACAGAAATAAGATTGTGCTCAATCGGCTTGCCCCATCTCTGTTCCCCAACTGTACACTTCAGAAATGACCCAAATGGTGCCACCGTCCCGATCAGTGAGCAAACAGTGTGTGATGCTTGGTGCTTATTAGTTGCCAATATGTCACGTATTCTTCACTGCCAAGTCCTTCTAAACCCCCTACTGTGTAATCCTTTAGAGTGGCACTGTTCGTGCCATCTCCAATGCAATGAATGAGGTGGGAAAGCAACCTCTCCCGTTGACCTCTCAAAAAAAACTATAAGATAATGGATAACATCATGTTTTGTGTTAGAAAAATATGTTATAGACTTTATCTAGTGTTAATGTATACTAAAGTTCTTAATAGACTAAAATGATGTTCAAAATCTTAAGATGTATATTTTAAGATAAAATATGATGTTCTACTTCTGGTGATCGACATCACCTAGACACTTGGTGGTGATTGGGAGCTTGGTGATCTCTCAGCTGAGCTTGTGGGTGACTCAACTCATGTTGTAAACAGTTGTGGGTCACTCACCGTTTCGGAGTGACAAAAAACAACCTGTGGTGAGCACGCGGTCCTTGCACGAATCGAGGGGAGCTTGTGCGGGTGCTGCAACAAGGACTAATGGAGAGTGTAGACTCTCCGATATCTTGAAATATCGTCGTGTTTCTTTTTCTCTTTTTATTTTATGCAATTAATTTGATGTGTTTACATTCTTAGAATTGCCATGTTAGGGTAGGATTGAAATCTAGGGTACAATACTTTGTATGCAGCATAAAAACACAAGGCACAAGGAGTGAAACAGGCTAAGCGCTAGGATTTAATTGTTGCGAGAAATTTTAGATTAGTCCACAATTCACTCTCTTTTGGGCATTTCAAGTGTATTTCATCAATAAGATCGAAGGCTCGCTCAACGTTAGAATGATGTAAAAATATTTCTTCAATAAAAGGTGCACCCTCCTTTTGTTGAAAAAAATCAACATTTTCTACGTCATTCGATAAAAAAAAAAAATAGAAATATGTTATAAAAATCAGTCAGTCAATGCACCCGATAGCCTCTAGCTTGCACCGTATCCACACTGTCATGCAAAGACGTCGCCGATGTCCTGTAGATACATAAATCCAAACCTCTAGATGATGTTGCACGTTCTCTTGACAAATTAGCTCGCACAGCTACAAGCCTTTATGTGCAGAAGCGCTGATTGGAACTCGAGATGAACATGTAAGGTCATAGATGACACAAAAGATATAGTACTTATCGACAAGGTTAAACCAAAATTGGTGTCTTATCAACAAGCTACGTCCCTCATACAGTCCTACGAGCCTATCACTAAGTCGTCTTAGCTATAACACAATAAATGTCATCTCATAAATATGAAAAACCATGTTATAAAAGTTCAACTCAGACTCTATCCTATTATAACAAACACAACACAAAGTCTACACACAACTGTACTCGGCAGATATCTAACCCTCTATCTACACGCACCCAAAATCCACTATTCCAGCCTGCTCCTAACCTACCGTGGAAGCCTGAATGCGGTGGATATGCTTAGTCCAATTCGTCAATGCTACGTCAAGATCCAGGCGCTCAGTGCCTATCCGCAAAAAAGCTGGAATCTTTGGGGAGCCAGGGGACGATGCTTGATCGCAGAGAGAATGACAACTCACGACGGGGAAAAAGCGTGGTCGATGCCGCGATGCAGAACAAGGACACCGTTGACTTCAAAGTATTATTATTACTTTTTTAGATTTTAGAATACTTCAAAGTTATTGACAACCAAAATTGTCCATTTTTGTAAAGTTGTCAAAAGTGAAAATGGACTTCACCATTGTGTTCCTCTCGTCGAGATAATCAAAAAACATATATGGAACGTTCAATTTGGGATTTGGATGCAAAAGTTGTGCACCCTGAAAGATTGCACGAAGTGCTACCGGTACTACCGGTCCGTGAAGATTGGTACTACTGGTAGCTGATGCTGTTGCGCAAAAATAAACTACCGATACTACCGGTCCGAGACCGGTACTACCGGTGGGTGACGGAGATTGGTGTAGTCTGGCGCAAAAATAAACTACCGGTACTACCGGTCTTCCACCGGTACTACCGCTAGAGACCAGTACTACCGGTGGAGCCTAACCGGTACCACCGGTAGTGCCCGTTCCGAATCTAACTTTCACATCCCGAACCGATTTGTTTCTAAATCGGTTTTGGGTATTCTTTGGACATAGGAAACTTGGAGATTGGGCCCTGGAGATGTTTACTACTGGGATAAGACCACCCCCTCCTATATAAACAAGAAGATCATGGCCGATTGAGAACCCATCTATCCAATCGTTAAAAACACATCTACTATAACTTTTATCCCCCCTTCCTCTCTCTTTTCTCCTCGTTCTTCGTCGGTGCTGCATGGACGGTGGATCGACGACGGCGAAGCTCTAGAGCGGTCAGGCCGGCTAGGGCAGCCCATAGCCGCTGCACGCTCCGACGGGGTCCCTCCCGAGCGTGTGGGGTTTCGGGTCTCAAGAGACCTCACCGGCGTGTCTTGCGTATCGCGCTCCCGGCGAGGCTCCTCCGGCGACATGTATTGCGTATCGCGCTCATCGCTGGAGGCACAAGGTCCAGGTGTGGATATCCTATAGGCGCCGACTGATCTCAAAATCGGTTTGGCCCTACATCGAGCGTGCTAGCTCCTTATCGAGTGTGGTGACCTAATTCAGCGTCAACACACTTTTTGGCGACTCATTTGGGGAAGATTGGTTCGGCTATCTCATATAGCCGATCTCTCTGACCTAGCCTATCCATTGATTTTCAATCTATCCTTTTGTGCTCGCCATTACCGTTGCATCTGGCCCAAAAGGCAGATTGCATCTAGTTATGACCCCTTGTTATCTTTCTTGCTATTTTGCAACGAGTTACATTTGTTTTTTAAAAATTTCAGCAAGGTGGTCAAATTCTAAATCATGGAGTACCAAGGTGTTGCATCACAATATTACTACAATCACTCCGAGGTACAGCTTGCAAATACGTCTTATGATTCTAATAATTATTTTGCAAGTTCTACGAACTCTCATGTTGGTGTTGCTAGTCATGATAATAGTAGACATCTTTGCATCGGCTAATTCTTATGTTGTTAATGGTTCTCATTATGTTCAAGAGCCGATGTCAACTATGAATTCTTTGAGTCCGAATACATCTAGCAACATACAACATGTAAATTCTTATTCATCGGCTATAAGTTCATAATATATAGTTCAACCACATGACATGCCGATGAACAAGACAATTGGCTATAACAATGATAATTACCTAGCCAATTGCTCTCAAAATTCAGCACCATATACCGATGTTTCTATTCATAATTCGGCTTTAAATGTTACTTCATACTCAAGCCGAATTAATAAAAATTTATTAAGGTATTTAAGTGCAAGTGCTCATGATTCGGCTTCACATGTTACTAGTAACCATAGTCGAATCAATATAAGTTCAGTGTCTTATGTAGGAATCAATGCTCACGATTCGGCTTTATATGCTACTTCTAGCTCTAGCTGAATTAGTGGGGTTCCAGCAAGACATTTGAGTGCTAAAACTCATGATTCGGCTTCACAAGTTGCTAATAATTGTAGCCGAATTAATGAAAATTCAGCAATGGGTGTGCATGCAAACTATCATGATTCGGCTTCATGTGTTGCTCTCAAATCTAGCCGAATCGATGAAGATTTAGCCCATGCTAGAAATCCATATGGCTCCTCTAAATGGAAGGTGCCCGTGTATCATAGACCATATCCGTCATGTTATGATTACCTAAGAGATCTTGATGGTTGGTGGGTACCTGACTTTTATGAATTTAGTGGTGAAGATGGTAAAACTGCTATGGAACATATTAATATACTAGTAGGATGCCCTTGGCGTTCTTTGCGGTATGAAGTAGAAATATAAAAAGTTTATAATGATCGAAACTATGAATTAATAGATACATATATATGGATGTAATAGGTTAATTGCGGAGATTGTATCTATTGACATACGTGATATAGATTATTTGAACTGAACATCACCTAAATCTTATCTACCCGAACTCCCACCTCCACTATACCTAAAGGTCATCCCCCTCTCAAAATTCTAGGAGTTTTTCTTTATAAAATTATGCATGTTTCAGAGGACCACATGTAATCCATGTGATATACAGTTTTGCTAGGTTTTTCTTACAAACGGGTTTGCTTAGAAACATTTTAATTTTTTATAAAAAAGTTATCAAAATATATCCATGTGGGGTCTTGTTTTGATGAGTTTATTACGCGTAACACCATGGTGCAATTGGATTTTAATTACAATACTTGGTTTAGGTGCTAAGATTTTTTTTCTATTTCAAAAGAAATAGCTAGTGGGAAATAAATTTGTTTTAGTGAGGGTAACTCCCTTGATGATGTAAGATGACATCACTTTTAAAGGCTCAACCAATCACAATCAAGAGAATTAGCTTAGTGGGGTTTAGACTTATAGTAGTTATAGATATCTCTAACAGTTGGGTGATTTCGGTAAAGAAGACTACATAAGAATAAGAAATTTTCCTTTATCCCTCACCGGTATTGCCTTTGCGTGGTTTACATCTTTGCCTCGATGTACTATTTGTTCATGGTCTGAATTAGAGGAGCAATTCTATAAATACTTTGGAAAGTCCATTGCAAAAAAGCCGATCACTACGAAGTCATCGACTAAAAGTGGATTATTAGTAGACATGAAACTAAGTCTTGCTACTGAGAGAAATGTGAGAAACACAAGAAGCCAACTAGACTTGACTTTTCAGGAGCTAAAGGGGTCGTGTACTTATCTAGTGATTATCACATTATTGATAAAGATCAAGCCCCTACAAGCAAGAAAGGAGAGCTGCCTGCTTGTTCCAAATTGGCTAAGTCGACTACCCAGTCGGCTAGGCCGACTGCCTTTGCAGCCAGCTCTAAATCGGCTAGGCCGACTCCTCAGTCGGCCAGGCCGATTGCTTTTGGTGCTCGCCTCGAGTCGGCTAGGCCGACTCCACCTGTTGCTAGTGCCTAAGTCGGCCTAGCCGATTTCCAAAGACTTCTTCGGTTCCTACAGCCACTAATGCATCTTTGGATGATTCGGCACCTATTGTTGGTCGTTTCTTTGAGATGGAAAACAACATCATTCCAATTAAAGGCGTACATCTCTCTGACATGATCAACAAGGTACAAGGTATGAGTATTTTGCTTAAATTCTAATCTGGTCATATTATTTCAATTTCTGCATCTATTAGAGATATGCTTATAAACAGTTGTAAAAGACCGATTAGGAATAGCATTATATTTCGTGAAGATAAGATAAATTCAGATTCTATCAGCCAACACATTATACCATATGGTAAGACCGATGGTACTAATTTATCAAAGCAAAAGCTTCCTAGAAGTGTCTACAAAAGTGTGACCGAATGGATTGATGTCAAATCTGATCCCTTCGTTTGTCTGGCTTTAAAACTGACTCTACAAAAGAATCGGTTGAAGAAATTAAAGTACACCTTTGACTTTACTTTTTGTGATCATGTCTTTGATATCTTGCTAAAGAATAATTTTATTAGAATCATTGATCACAATGCTTTGCCATCAGTTCAAAACTTAGAAGAGCTTACATATTGCAAGTGGCATAATTCCTATGATCATAATACTCCTATAATCATAATACTTGCAATTGCAATATGTTTCATTGTCTTGGTCCAATCGGCCATTGATAAAGGCCGACTGAGATTTTCTGAAGCTCAACAAGTGGACCAATTGGATTCAATTGGTCTTGATGGTGAACAAGTTTTGAATCGGCTTGTATTTGCCGATTCACTCAAAGCTCAAAGCTCAAGTGCCCATGAGAGAGATGTAGAGCCCTCAAGTGAAGACAAGGTTGCTGTCCAAGAAGTGCAAATGGAATATGTTTTAGAGGATAGCAATATCGCTATAGATTCAAAAGACACTGGGGGGCAGGTGAAATCTCTCCAGCTAGAGCAAAAGCCGATTGATCCAATTAAGCAAGGAGAATCTGCTCAGGATCCTTCTTTGGGGCATGTTTATCAAGACGGGAAGAAGAAGGATGATCATAAGGCTAATGGAGGCAAAGCTCATGACAGGCAAAAAGATAGAAGACCGAAGCTTAGCTTCGAAGAGCTTCTAGCTAAATATAAGAAGATAGGTGAAGAAAATATGGCCAATCGATCAAAGAAGGTTCAGCCATCAAGATTGCCTCCAAAATGCAGGTCTCAAGAGAAGAATTGGCAAGGAGATAGATCTCACGCAAAGAAAGCATATTCTTCTTTTGAGCAGCCAATTTCTATGCCTCATAGATCACAACCCCGCATATTTTCATCCTTATTTATCTTAAGTATTTGGTTTGATAAAGAGGCACATATTCCATCATATTTTAGGTCATAATATGTACATTATGTAGCTCCTAGATACTTAGAGAGATCATCACATTGTAAAGACCGTTTTGATCAAAATCGGTCGAAGCTCAACCAAAGAAGAAAGAGGTAAAGCAAGTTTAACATGTGAAGTATGATGGCCGAAAGAACAAATATTCAGATCTGAGTTTAACTATTGAAAAAGCTGATTACATTGTTGAAAAATCAGGCTATTGATGGCAAAGATATGGGAGAATTATCTATTGATATTATAGATGCCAAATCTGAACAAAGAAAGGTGAGAGTGCCTAAAAATAAGAAAGAATTGCCGTTGTCCAAAATTGAAACAAAACCGAGATGTTCAACCGGTTTACCAAAATGGCAAGAAAAGAAGTTACAAAAACTTAGTGCAGAGAAGTTAAAAAAAAGAGGCTTAGCATGGATTCCTAAAGGAAGAATTCAAAGTCAAAAGGATGGTGCTCAAGCAAGAGGTGCGATGAAGATGAAAGAGAGAAAAGATTCAAGAAACAATTGTGAAGTTTGAGATTTGCACCAAATCATCAAAATCTTTGGTCTTTGCATCATCCGTCTTCTCTGCCTATGTTTATGTGGAATTCATCTCAAGGTATGTATAGTCATCTCTCAGCTCCTTATTTTGATCCTTGGTGTGGATCTTTATGTTATGAAGGGTTGCCAAATTATTATGCCTATCAATGATTAAAAGCTAAAATATTTTATTTTGGCTATGCATACGCATGTGAATGGACTCATATGGCCGATATTTTGCTATTGCCCTTAACATAAAATATAGGCGATGAATGTTTAGAACCATCGTGCTATTAGAAAAGTCCCCATAGAACTTTCTTTGATGGCTTTAAGGCCCGGGAGGCATGATATATGTATTTTACTTTATGAATATGTCATATGATTAATCGGCTTGCAAAAAGGTCTAAAGTGTTCACATGATCATTATTTCTTATAATCATGATATTTGAGACATCAAGCTGATTAGAATGACATTTGCATCAAAATTTAGGCCGAATACGTAGTTTTCTTATTCGCCGGGTCATGTTGCAATCCTTGAAGTATGACATGTTAGAGCATATGGTGGTTCTTTACTAACATTTGCAGCAAGCAAATGCTATGTTTTGATGTTTTAAAGAATCACATGATGTATATCTTGATGAGTGCCTTGATATCATTGCTTCTTTTGCCGAATTTCAAATTCGGCATATTTTAAGGCATGCAAATTATATTGCCAACGTGTTAGGTCAACAAGTATCGGGCTTTGATGTCAGTAAAGACAATTTTCATATTTAGTAAAGACCGATGCATCAAGATTCAAATTTTTCTGTGCAGGTGCGCTAGAACCGGCTAAGCCGATTCTGGCAATCAGCCAGGCAACCCAGCCAGCTAAACTGACTGGTCCAGTCGGTCTAGCCGACTCTCTTGGGGTCGGCCTGGCTCTTTCGCCTAATCAAACTCTAAATCGGTCCAATTTAAATTCAAGTAATGATGTGACGATTCAGGGGATTAGAGGACTCCCTTGTTGAGCTATTTGCAAGATCCCAACTCGAAAGTTGATAAAAATGTTCAGCAGAGTGCATTCAAATACACTTTGTATGATGGTAAGCTTTACCGGCGAATTGCCGAAGACTTGTTGCTTAAGTGTTTAGGAACTGATCAAGCAAGAGTGGCTATAGGAGAAGTCCATAAAGGCATTTGTCGTAAGCATCAATCGGCTCCAAAGATGAAGTGGTTATTACATCGGGCCAATTTCTATTGGCCTACTATGATGGCCGATTATTTTCGATACTATAAGGGGTGCGAGGAGTGCCAAAGGTTTGATAATATTCAGCTTGTGCTTGCTGCAATGCTCCATCCTATCATCAAACCATGGCCTTTTTATGGTTGGGGGCTAGATTTCATTGGCCAAATTCATCCCCCGTCTTCGAAGGGACATCGCTTTGTCTTGGTGGCTAGATTATTTTACTAAGTGGACCAAGGCAGTCCCATTGAAGAACATGACACACAAAGAGGTGATTGAGTTCATTACTGAGCATATTATTCATAGATTGGCATTCCTCAGATATTGACAACCGATCAAGGGACGTCGTTTGTATCAAAAGAAGTGAGAGAGTTTGCCGAATCATTTAATATTAAGCTTCTCAATTCATCTCCATACTTTACTCAAGCTAATGGTCAGGCCGAGTCTAATAACAAGACTTTGATCAAGCTTATTAAAAAAAATTGAGGATAATCCAAAGAGGTGGCATGAGGTTTTGTCTGAAGCTCTATGGGCACATCGCATATCAAGACATGGTGCTACAAAGGTTACTCCTTTTAAGTTAATATATGGTCAAGAAGCTGTGTTACCTGTCGAGATAAATTTGGATGCATATAGGCTTGCTAAATAAAATGATTTATCTGCTGTTATGTATCATGATATGATGATGGATAATATCGATGAGGTGATTGATAAAAGGATAAAGACTCTTAAGGAGATTGAGAAAGATAAAGCTTGAGTTGCCAAAGCATACAACAAAAAGATGAAAAGTAAATCTTTTCAGGTTGGAGAACTAGTGTGGAAGACCATATTACCAATTGGATTAAAGAGCAATAAGTTTGGCAAATGGTCACCAAGTTGGGAAGGTCCTTATAAAGTGATCAAAGTGATATTTGGAAATTCATATATGCTGGAGACGATACAAGGTGAAGGTCTTCTAAGAGCAATAAACGGGAGGTACTTGAAAAAGTACGTTCCAAGTGTTTGGCAAGAAGTCTATGTGCTCTCCAAACAATGGCCGATACATGTATCGTCCTTAGAGCAATGGCCGATATATGCATCACCCTTAGACATTTTTTAATATTGAAAAGCCGATGGATGGGCATCGTCGCTATTCGGTTTTGTCTTGTGTTTTCAGGTTCATTCATAATTCACCTAAAAACAGGGGGCATGTGTTGACAACCAAAATTATCCATTTTTGTAAAGTTGTCAAAAGTGAAAATAGACTTCACCATTGCGTTCCTCTCGTTGAGATAGTCAAAAAAATATATATGGAACGTTCAATTTGGGATCTGGATGCAAGAGTTGTGCACCCTGGAAGATTGCACGAAGTGCTACCAGTACTACCGGTCCGTGAAGATTGGTACTACTGGTAGCTGATACTGTTGCGCAAAAATGAACTACCGGTACTACCGGAGACCTGTACTACCGGTGGGTGACGGAGATTGGTGTAGTCTGGCGTAAAAATGAACTACCGGTACTACCGGTTTTCCACCGGTACTACCGCTAGAGACCGGTACTACCGGTGGAGTCTGACCGGTACCACCGGTAGTGCCCGTTCCGAATCTAACTTTCACATCTCGAACCGATTTGTTTCTAAATCGGTTTTGGGTATTCTTTGAAAATGGGAAACTTGGAGATTGGGCCCTGGAGATGTTTACTACTGGGATAAGACCACCCCCTCCTATATAAAAAGGAGATCATGGCCGATTGAGAACCCATCTATCCAATCGTTAAAAACACATCTACTACAACTTTTATCCTCCCTTCCTCTCTCTTTTCTCCTCGTTCTTCGTCGGTGCTGCATGGACGGTGGATCGATGACGGCGAAGCTCTAGAGCGGTCAGGCCGGCTAGGGCAGCCCATAGCCGCTGCACGCTCTGACGGGTCCCTCCCGAGCGTGTGGGGTTTCGGATCTCAAGAGACCTCGCCGGCGTGTCTTGCGTATCGCGCTCCCGGCGAGGCTCCTCCGGCGATGTGTCTTGCGTATCACGCTCATCGCTGGAGGCACAAGGTCCAGGTGTGGATATCCTTTAGGCGCCGACCGATCTCAAAATCGGTTTGGCCCTTCATCGAGCGTGCTAGCTCCTTATCGAGTGTGGTAACCTTATTCAGCGTCAACAAAAGTATTATTAGGAGTATGTAGTATGGCAACGACTTCGGCGGACCGAATCATTAAGGCCCATTTGTGCTCAGACATCGGGCCTTATTACTCGACTCCGTAGAAAGAATAGATCTAAAAAAAATCCTCTTAAAAAAACAGCAATGCTACCACCGCTAGATGTGTTAATTTGGAATCACTGCTGCCTAAAAAAAATTGGAATCACTGCTCATGAGTTATCAAGGATGAATCTCACTTGAAAAAATGCTCCTAACATGATGCAACAGCCAACTGATATGAAATTTGACGATTTCTCCAAAAAAAAAAAGGAGATAAATTTCAAGTTTTCAACGTCACTCAGTCTTTCGTATTTATAGTTTTTACTACGTATATCCACACATAGTGTATATATATATATATATCTAGGTGTAAAATAAAATCTGTAATAGTAATCTAATCTAGGACGAAAGTAGTAGTAATTATCGGATAACAATAATTCTTCCTACGAGGCACTACGAGGTGACCGGAGGCAATTCCTCACAAGCTGACGAGCCGCACAAGGTGACGGGGAAGTATTGTTCAGATTGTAACTTTCTCCAATTGAGTAACTGTAGCACTTTCATTTGTATTTGGTAAATATTGTCCAATCGTGGACTAACTAGGCTTAAAAGATTCATCTCGTGATTTACAACTAAACTGTACAATCAGTTATTTTTTTACTTACATTTAATGCTCTATATATGCGGGTACAAATTGATGTGATGGAGGAAGAGCGAAAAAAATTAAAAAAGTTGGTGAATCTAAACGAGGCCGATAACTATCGTTGCAGACAAGTTGCAGAGTGCAGACACGATGAATTCATAATTTAATGCCAACTGGGGCACTGCCCGCTGCCCGGGCTGCCCGCCCGAAACCCTAGCGACCCATCCTGCCTGCGAGCAAACCATTTCCACACAGAGAAGATTGGGCAAGGGCGGCGGGCGCAGGGCAGCCTCCCTATAAAATGCAGGACAAGCTCACAGTTTCATCCATACCTTCAGGGCGCCGTTCTTGGTATAGCTAGCCTATAGGACTATAGGAGTAGTAGGGTTTCACCTCGATTTCTTTTGTTTCTTTTGCAATGTGTCCGAGTGAGGTTGTGCTTTTCTTGCAGTGAGCTTGCTCTGATTTCTCCATGTTTTCTTCATGTGATATTTCGAGCTTCATTTCTTCTCTCCTTGCCATTGGCCATTGGGACTGTTCTTTTTTAAACATTGTGTCTACGCTGGTGCAAAAACTTCCAATCCGGCTGCGACGAATCTCGTCTGGGCAGCCCGGCCACCTTTTGCACATAAGGAAGCGCCCGGTTCACTCTGCTTTGAGGCTTGGAGTTCATCTGCCTCCAATCCTCACAGTGAAGTGGGCGCACATCATTTGGTTTTCTTTACCCCACTCGTTTTTCCCCCTGTGCTCTGCAACTTTGGAAGGTTCTGCGCTGGTTCTGTTTTCGTCAAACAGAAAGTCGTCTTTTGGATCTGCAAGTTTATGATGGTTTATGACTTTATGTGACGTGCTCAAGGGTCAACTGAAGGTGTGTTCTAGGACGAAAGGATGCCCGTGCGAAATACACTATGAACAGAGTTGAAATGAAATATAGAATATACTCAAATTGCAACATACGCCATTTAGCAGAAGTAAACTGCTACATTGAATATGAACTAGAAGCTGCACGCTTGGAAAAGTTCCAGTTTCGTTCTCTAAGAAGAAAGAACGTTTACATGAAGCACAAAATTTTAGGTACTCTCCAAACATCAATTGATAGGATGGAAGTTTCATGTCTGAAGCTGACATCTTGACACAGACTGGGATGTAAATTGCACGTAATCTTGCGTACTTGTTTGGTTAATCCCTTCTCCGAAGAAACCATGAATGGCGAAATCTGATGCACAAAGTCTGATTAACATGATTGAAACGGTGCACGTTTTGAAATTGCTCGCTGCCTCACAAATATAATGTAGTACTCCAAGAAGATACCGACCAGAACGATAGCAAATATCTGAAAAGTATATTCGCAGAAGATGCCGCTCCTATATGTCAGCCACATGCTGCAAGTCCTGCAAGAACTCTCTCTATGTATGAAGTATGAACTGAAGACATTATACTAGCCAAAAGCAGCAAAATCATCACACAAAAGTGATTCATGCTGCACCCAATTAAGGGGAAACTGAATACGGTAGCACACATGAAATATGTTTTCCAAAGGAAAACGGACAGAGAAGTTCGAATCATCTGGATCCAGATCCACGTATCCTAGGCTCCTAGCATCAGCAGGGTCTGACCAATTGACAATGATATACAGGATTCCCATCAATTTCTGAATAGTATTGTGTTCTGTAAGGCCTTGTGGAGCATTAAATTTAACTAAATCTCGCGTACCTTCTTACAAAACTGATCCACTTGCAAACTCAGAACTTGATCCACAAGAGCAGCATGGTTTTATTTACGGTTTATTTGATTCCAGTGTCAATTTCTCTCCAATTACTCAGCCGGAGATCGCATCAAGAAGCCCAAAAGAAATGCTAAACCTTGCAAACATGTGAACTGGTTCAGTGTAACCAATTACCAATTTACAATGGGAAGCTATGCCCATGCTCCAAAGTTCTACCAAAGCTTCTAGGAGTCAGGGATCAGGAATGTCTGAAGAGGGAAGAAACCTCATCAGAAAGCTTGAGAGTGACCAAACACAAATAACGCCAAGAATTTGTAGAACAGTAAGTAATGCTCCTAATGAGTTCATGATAGCCAGAGTTTGATTTGTTGTCTCTGTTCCTCTGACAGAAAACGTGAGTGCCGTCACCAGCTGAGCTGCCCTGTTCAATTGGTGAAGCCTGTATACCTGGAAGGAGGGGGAAATCACATGATAAGAACTAATTGAAGCATTTCGCTGGAGCTGAGAGCATCATGTAACATTCAAGTGCTTATATCCATTCAGATAATAACATAAATATGCAGTTGCTTGATTGGTCGAAAATCGAAATGAACAAGAGCAGACTAGGGAAACCAGCAGTGATTCTCGAGAACCAGGAAATGATGACTGCAAGTTATCTGACCCTGCTTCTACATAAGTATTCAAACATTTTTCAATTTCAGTTATGCACCAAACTGTAGTCAATCATGGGAAGCAGCCACTAAAGATCACTGTTTAGACAGTCTATGTACATCATTAAATCATCCTTAAAAACATCACATGCACATAGATAGGAGAAACAAGATGCTACAACACAAATCTACAGAGTACGGACAACTGAAAGGAATCCATATATGTCATTCTCAAGTTCTCTTTTTTGTCTTTAAATCTTCTCTCAGGATACAACCTTTGAACAAAACAATATACTGGATGACCACGAAAATTGTTTCCCATAAGCATCATTTTTTTAATCTTTGTGGCTCCAGCATATCCAAAGGACAAACAAGAGAACACCATTTTGCCCTAATTTTTATGTAGAAATAAACATACCAATAACTTATTTACTAGACTATTTAACTGGATTATTTCTTCCTCATTTTCCAGACTTAGTTCTTGCACTTAGATTCTTCAAAATGCTTCCACCAGAGTCCAGGATTACTTGATACACCGATAACTAATCCAAGTATCAGGTATGATTGATCAGATCACAAACTAAAGAGGTGGAATAAAACTATAAAAGAGTCTATGCTTTCCACATATTTGAACTTGAGTAGTTGAAAACCACGGCCAAATGGAGAAAATTATATAAATTTTAAACACAAAATTACCTTGAAGATAATAGGAATCACTGGCCAAGAAGGTGATTTCCGATGCCGTGCATACTGTTCGAATGCAAACTGTACAACAAGTCCAACCAAATAAGGGGCAAGAGTCGCTGATGCTGCTGGTCCAGTCCAGGGCCACACCATGCCCATTGTTAAAAGAGGTATTATCAAGCTCAGAACCATTGTTGTTACCGAGGAAATACGAAAGAATCTGGATTTTGACCAAATGTAACTCTTTGGTGCTACTTGCTGTAAAGGTCTCCAGACTTTATCAATCAAGAAGACAAAAATTGCAACTCCTCCATAAAACAAAGCCTCGGTAAAGAATAGTATAAGAAAATCTGCAAACAAGAAAAAAAACATCAAGTACTGCTTTTTTCTGACAGTGGATGGGGATAGATATTGCCGATCTTCAGAAAAGACATGAACTATAAAATGAATTACATGAAAGGTGACAGGATATGGTAAACTCTAAAGAGAGAATAGGGGTAAACGTCATCTAAGTTTACTGCTGGAAGTCTGCAATTTATGAATACATGATTGAGAAGCTATAATCATTATGAATCATCCATAATCTAGAAAGGAAATACCACATTCCTGAAACTATCAAAGAAAGCATACCTGTCAACAAGGAATCTTCAAACACGGCTGAGAGTACTTTGCGCAAGTAAAGAGATGGAAGAACCAGGAAAGACACAAGGATAGTAGGGCCAATAAACCAAACTAATCTAGAAGCTTCCTTGCCAGGATGTGGCACGCTCTCCACAGTTGTCTTTTGGAAGCTGCTTCCATGAAAAGAGATGAATCCTGGTTTTCCAGCACCTCTGCCAGCAAAGTAGGAGGAGGAGCTTTCAGATGCAGGGGCAACTGTAGAACCACTTTCTGTCTCTTGCAAAACCGGCATGTCTGAGGTAAGTGAAACGACTGGCTCCTGCTTGTCGGTAGCCGCGAAGTGTATAGTCCTCTTAATATGAAGTCGTCCACCATGGTCACCGATGCTGCTTAAGACTTGACCTGCTAGCGTGCAGTAAAAGATCAGCACAAAGTGCTACTCTAATTCACAAAGTTCTTCTGGAAAAGCAGATGGAGAGTGTAGTACCTTTTAGAGTACCTAAATGCTGCATCGGACTTCCATTGACTCTCTGAACTGGAAATGACCTCACAAACTGAGATATATAAGCCATGCCAGCGCACTAGTCAATATAACAAAATCAAACACAATTTTAAGCATCTCTACGATGCTAATATCGTGCAGAACTACTACACTGAGTATATGGAGTACAGATAGGCACTTTAGCCTGGGGGCGTGTAAAGAAAATTCTGAGCCTAGGCCAGCCAAGTTAAGTCCTTGAGGCAGGACGAGGCGAATTTGGGTGCCTATTCTTCTATGATTAAAAAGACACTTAGTTACTGCCGAGCTTTTTAAAGCGAATTCCGACTGTTATCTCTCTCTGAACTTTCATGACAAACCCATTGCACATGCACATGGCCACCACTCAGCGCCCGCACCAAGAGAGATTCGAGCCTTCCATTTGGCTAGATCATGCGTATAGTGAAGAGGGACTAGGAAAATCAGGTAAACAAAACCCTACCTAATTCCCATACCAAACAAAATATAATGACTAGTAAACAAGCAACATCTAAAGGAAAGCTTCCAGGTGTAGGGAGGGGAGGGAGGGGAGGGAGGGGGGAATTGCCTTGAAACAGGAGTGAGAGAAGGAGCCGAAGCGACAGCGAGGAGGGGCGGCGGAGGAGGACACCCACGTAGAGGCGGCCCTCGGGCGGAGCCGGAGCGCGGGGCTTGCCACGGCGGCCATCGGCTTCCGCCTCCCGCTGTGTTATCTGCAGTAGTGGGCGACTGGGGCGCAGCAGGTTGGACGGACGGTGGGACGGGCACGGCCGCACGGGGCACCGGCGCACGGCGCACCGGCACCGCACGGTCCAGAGGCACAGACCAGAGAGAGAGAACTGGGGGGCCTGGTCCGTTTGGTTGGTGTGATGGGGATGGGAACGGCGGAACTCGGGTCGCCTAGGCCTCGGCGGGCAGGCGGCTAGGCCTAGCCTGCCGCACAAGTGCAGAAGCCTAGGTCTGTGGGCCCGTGCTGTCATGGGGTATTTGAACCGGAGGCCTTGACTGGGCTGAGAACGAGCCTTGGTGGGCTGTGTGAGCTGAATAGGCCCGTTACAGTTACATTTCTTGTTTCTCGGTTGTGGCAGGATTTCCCTGGTGGAAAAGGTCCATCCTGACTCTCCTTTTTTTCCTTTGAAAAGTCTCTTTGCACGTGCGGCACACACGTGTCATAGAACTATTCATATAAAATGGATGCATATTAATGAAACTTTTTGTGAGTCAATTTATATATATCGTATAATAATTGATCTTTTTGAACTACACAATATAGGGTATTAAGGTATGTTAGAAGTTGACATCTTATTGGTTCTTAATTATAGATTTTTTAGAGAGAGTGCTACCTATTGCTCTAGGTGTCCAGAGTCCACTCATTGTCTGCTCCTCACATCGACATCGACTGGAGCATGCATTGCCGCCTTGCTGAAAATTCGATTTTCCTGCCACAGCCAAGTGTGTAGCACTGCTAATCCATTAGTTTGCAATAAAATGTCATCTAGTTTCTCCTATGTTGGCTTAGTTTTCTTTAGTACAATATGTTTGTAGTTAAGAGAAGCAACACTATTAGCTTTGTACCATTAGAATGCATTTAAGCATCATGCATCATATCAAATCTCTAAGGTAAAGACAAAACTGTAAAAGAAGCAAACAAGTATCAAGCAGTGGAAATATAGATTAATTACCTTCTACCAAACTCCACCAGTTCGTGCGGGTATTTTACAGCTTCCTCCTCCCAACTCTCAGTTCAGAGTCACAGACAAGTAATGTTACACTTAAAGATTCACAAACAATTATTACAACAATGTGCATGAAACTGCGAAGTAAAATAACTGATAGTACAACATTAACCTTAATCTGCTCATGTACAATTATATTTTGAATCAATTTCCACAAACCTAGTTTGACAATCTGATATCCATAACATTATGTTAATTGTAGCAGGCTTCTCTAAAATACATATAAGTTGGCATCAGCTTACCTGTACATACCTCTGTTTCAATGGCAATTCCCAGTCCAAGTACTTCTCAAATAATAAAGGACAAAACATGTTAGACTTATTAGCATCAACAATATCTACAAGAATAATTTTAATTTAAGTTTAGTAAGATTAGTAAGAGAATAGCCATGAATTGCCAGATGATGAAAAAGGTTGCACCAAATACTCATCATCTTGATAGTGATATTCAGTTTCTCCTAATGGTTTTCAACTGGAACTGGTGTGTTCAAGTATAATATGTCACTGATAAACTTGTACTCTTGCGCAAATTAAAATGCAGATCATTTGTAAAAAATAAGACATATTGCAGTTATCTAAAATAGTTCATTCATCCTAAGCGGTACCAATTTCTAATTTTTCACCTTTGTGTTGCTGCTAGCCATAGGGTGCTTGTAGGAGCGCTTGATAATTAAATTTAGGAAATACATTTGTAGAACTTCAGATCTTATACGGGTAGGGGATGACGGCGTCCTTGAGCGGCCTAGCTAAGTCGTCGTCGGCCTTGGGGGCCATGAAGAAGGCGTGGTAGTCGTCCTCCATCTGCGCGTGGCGGCCTCGTGTCGTCCTCTCGCCATTCTTAGAGCCGACGGCGGCGGCGGCGACGAGCGCTAGGGTTTGGGAGGGAGATCGACGATTCAACGTCGACGACACCTGTCGTATTGTAGAGCACGGCAGGGCGTGAAAGCACCCATCGCGAAGTTTCTTCTGGAGGTTGTCAACGCGTTCGATCGAAAGGAAGGATGGAGAGAGGGAATCCTAGGAGCAAGAGTCTGCTGAACGACACGCGAGTCAGCCGATGACCACGAGAATAGCAGCAGCAACAGCGCCGCCGACGCATTATCCTTGTTCACCGACGCCGGCTTTCTTAGCGTGCTCACCTTCTCTTGGTTGGGGCCTCTGCTCGGCGTGGGCCACAGGAAGACCCTCGCCCGGGAGGATGCCACGGGCCAACCTTTTGAGGTGCTCACCCGCGACGGCGGCAGGTCGAGCTGGAAGGCCATCACTGCGTTCAAGCTAACCAAGGCCCTATTGCGCACGCTCTGCATGGTGGCACGTCGCGGTGACCGCGTTGTACACGCTGGTCTACTGCGTCGCCGCCTACATCGGGCCATACCGCGTAGACTCCCTCCAGGTGCAGTACCTGTACCTCAACGACGGCAAGCGGTACACACAAGCAAGGGGCAGCTTTTGTTGTTTCCTGTATGCATCTTCTTCACTTATGGTTATTACTAGGAGGGTACGCGCGCGATGCCGCGCGTGCAGTTGATGGTCGCGCCTGTGTATTGTGGTGAACTGTTGTTCATCATTCGTTTGTAGCGATAATAGGCCTAAAAATATGTATACAGTTGTGCTTTTTTATGGTATACGCATCTGCATGTAGAAGACAGTAATAGGTACTTAAGGTTATCTCTAAGAACGACTGACGCACAATTAAGAAAATCCACGATCGAATGGTAGAAGTTAGTGAATTTTACATTGGATAGCCTTTTGCTTTTTAAGATAATATATATCTTCTTTTAAATATGATGGCACAATAGGACTACTAGTGGCGACAGCAAGGTAGATGCATAGAGGAGTCTGGTATGGTGAGTTCCTCCTATACATATGGAGGACTTTTCTTAATAGTCACGCGATGGTCGTGTGATGAATTAGACATCAGTGCGCCGGCTTAAAGAGGAAAAAATAAAGCTAAAAAAATAAAAAATAAAAAAATAAAAATAAAAATTGAAATGTGTATGCGGGGCCCACGTGAGCAGCGGTGGGCCCCGCATAAACAGTGTGCAGGGTGCTGAGAAGCTGCCGATTCTTTCCCGGTTAAAGAGTTACATATACGTGAGTTTGGTTCTTTTTTTAACCTACTTGAGTTTGGTTCTGGTGTGGTTTCCATGTTGGACACGACGTGTCCATGTTGGACACAGTTAACGTGAGAGGGTGTATATAGATGTAAGATCTTGAAAACGGATGGCTTATGTAATATGATGTCGAGATCGAACGGTAATTAAAGAGGAAGAGTAAGATCTCAAACAATGAAAGACTCATGTAACACGACATTTAGATCGGACGGTTATCATTGAGGGAGAGCCCCAACAAAAATACTCGCTCTTTTATAGTGTGATGATGATGATGATGATAATGATGATGATGATGAAAAGTCTCTTTTGCTTCTTCTAATCTATATCTCTTATAAAGTCAATCCCCAGTATAAGTTCTATCTAGGCATGCAAGCAATCCATAATATATTCCACTAATTATCCACATCATTTTCCACTAATTAGCCATGACATCCAACTAACTTTCAACTTATTAATGCAAGCTATCCATAATATTTTCACTTAATTTAACTCTAAATTCTTTATGATTACCATGGCAATGCACGGGAAATCTTCTAGTTAGAATATAGGATCACCCCTCGCTTTTGAAACCATCTAGTAGGGATTGATTTTGAAAGCGTAGTTAACCATGTCAGCCAACCTCCATCGAAGTCAGTCACAATAGATATAAACCGGACTACCTTGTTAGTCCAAATGGGCGAATTTATCAAAATATTATAAAAATATATTTTTAAGAAAAATATGCAATTAAGAATTCTAAAATCAAAATGTATCATAGTCAGTCACATAGTGGATATGATGAAAGCATGTTAGAGGAGCTCAAGTCTTGTATGGGGTGAAGCTCGAAGCATGGTTCAACTATGAACGACAGTGCAAAGGGTGAAGAGCAATTTAGAGACTCGAGTACGATGGACCGTGATACAGTAAAGTGCGAGTAGAGAGCTTCGAAGACACATATCTATAGGGTTGGGTTACTTCATGTATTTTTTTAGAGAGAGTTATACAGTACAACGCAGACGCTCATAACACGCACGCACACTCATCCCTATAAACCTACCTCTATGAGCACCTCCGAAGGACTGGGCCGGCAGGTCTAGAGATTCCGGACTTACCACTTAAAGTATAACGCCGATAAATCCTGAAAAATCTTAGGAAAAGTGCGAGCATCAGGATTTGATCCCTAGTGGGTAGCGGCCCCACCTGGACAGTCCTACCATTGGACCACAGTATTTGTCATAATAAGAGGTGAGTAATTTATAGAAAATATAACAAATTAAGGACTATTATTTGCTATCAAATTGAAAGTCAGATGTTTCTAATTGTTTTACTAAAACTCCATAAAAATTACCCACATTTCATGAAAAGAATCAAAAGATGCAAAACGGAGGTTAGTCAAGAAAGAAAGAAGAAACAAAAGAGAAAATAAAGTAGGTAATTTAGATGTAAATTTAGAAGTTTATTTTTAAATTATTTTCATAATGAAAGAAATGGGTCATTTAGATGCATTTAGGAGTTATCTTATGTATTTTTTATATTGCCATATATGGGTATCTTTTAAAAGGAATAGATGTAATATATATTATTGGTGATGATGATTAGAGGTTATTTTTTCTGTGAAAGAGGCCGTTAAATTATAGGCCAGATATTTCTTCTATCGTAAGAATTTGAAGAATTTATCTTTTATATATTACTATTATTCGTAATCCGCCTAATTCCATACATGGGTTTGTATCTCTTTTGTTGAGATATAAGTAAGGGAACGTATCTAGTGCAAACTAACTTCCCGTGAAAACTCGTGTAAACTACGGTAAAAAAGTCGTCTAAATTCACCAAAAAATTCACACATGTAGATAATAGAATGATACACTACCTTGCAAAAATATCTTGTCGAAGCTCAACTTCATTTGTGAGATATAAAAATAATAAATTTCAAGCCGGAAAGTTTGTCCAAATGATTTGATAGAAATTTGTTATTTTTATATCTCACAAACAAAGTCGAGTTTCGACAAGATATTTTGCAATGTAGTGTATCATCCTATCATCTACATGTGTGAATTTTTTTGGTGAATTTAGACGACCTTTTTACTATGGTTTGCATGAGTTTTCACGGGAAGTTAGTTTGTACTAGATACGTTCCTAGTAAGTAATGACCTTTAGTTGGATCTTGACCTGGAATGAAATTGATTTACTATGTATTTCAGAAAAAACGAGACCACCTAGCAAACTGAACAATCCTTTATATATCACTCTTTACTGAAATTCACCACCGGGCTTTTCTTAACACAGAAATTACCACACGGATGCACAATACACACTACGATTCAGGCACAGTACATATATATGATTTTGTGACGCGGGACCTTTGATTATGCAGGCAGTACTACCCTACCGTACGCAATGTGGTTGTTTCACACGTCGGCCGGCGAGGACTCGACGGGGACAGTGTGCTTGGACTGGCTGCCTGAGCGGCCCCCCTCCCGCACGCTGTTTTCCGCAAAGCGTACGCTCGCGGTGTTGAACCCCTTCTCGCGCTCGTGCGCTGTCCACTCCCGGTTGTAGTAGTCCTCCGCCGTCGCCCCGGGCCTCGGCCCGACGAACATGCCGCCCCACTGCGGGAAGTAGATGAGCGCCATGGGCAGCGTGCAGGCGATGATCATGAGCCCCATGTACTTGATCCCCGTCTCCGTCTTGTACTTGGATCCGTGGAAGAAGATGAGCTGCGTGAGCACGGCGCCCACGTTGCCACCGCCGCCGGTCATGCCGGAGATGAGCCCCAGCGACCGCCGGGAGACGAACGGCACGATGCCAAAGGTGAGCCCGCAGGCCGCCTGCACGAACAGGGAGAAGAGGATCATGACGGCCACGGACGCCCCGAAGGAGTAGTCGACGGCGCCGAGCACGACGCAGAGGACGCCCCCGATGGTCTGCACCACCCACAGGCCCCACAGCCTGCCGCGCATGCCGAACCGGCTGGACAGCCAGTCCGACATGAGCCCGCCGCCGGGGCGGGAGATGATGTTGGCCATCCCGAAGCTGGCGGCGATGAACCCGGCGGTGCTGAGCTTGACGCCGAAGCGGTCGTAGAAGTACTGCGCGATGATGTTGTCCACGGCGAGCTCCACGCCGAAGCAGTAGCCGTAGGTCAGCGCCAGGATCCAGGCGCGGTAGTTGGCGACCGCGTGGCGGAGCACATTGCCGAAGCTGTCCTTGTGCATGTCGCCGGACTTGTGCAGCTTCCGGTAGTTGCCGTCGGGCATGTCCTGGCCGAACGCCAGCACGCCGATGGCCGACACCGTCTGCAGCAGGCCCGGGATGAAGAAGGCGACGCGCCACGCCGTGAACGGCGTGCTCCCGATCTTGCGGATGGCCTCGTACACGAGCGGCATGAGGAGCTGCACGGCGCCGCCGCCGAGGTTGCCCCACCCGCCGGCGACGCCGTTGGCCAGCCCCACCTTGGGGGGCGAGAACATGGAGCTCATCCAGAACTGCGTGGACACGAAGGACGCCAGCGAGAAGCCCGTGAAGAAGCGCACGAGCAGGAAGGACGACGCCGAGTCGATGATGGCGGAGCAGTACACGGCGGGCGTGGTGAGGAGGATGATGGCTGCGGACGCCAGGCGGGGCCCCACCAGGTCGCACGCCGTGCCCATGGCGACACGCGCGAAGACGGCGCCGGACACGGAGGCGATCCCGGCGTTGCCGATGTCCGTGGCCGTGAGCCCGAGCGTGTCCCGGATGAGCGGGAGCAGCGGCGGCGCGGCGAAGGTGGAGAGGAAGCAGCAGAAGAAGGAGAACCACGAGAGGTGGAAGGCGCTCATGTGCGGCCGCGCGAAGGAGAAGAGCCAGAACTCGGTGGCCTTGTTGTCGGAGTCCACCGGCATCCTGAACCGCGGCTTGGACGCCGCCTCGGCGGCCTCCACCTCCATCGCCGCCGCGGGCTTGAACTCCCCCTCCGCCATGTCAATGTCACCGCCCGCCTGCTTCTAGCTCAGTGTTAACTCACCGCCGGTACGTACGGTACGTCGCTGTGCGGATGCTTCGGCGCTTTCGTGGCGTTTATATAGAGCAAGCTAGCTGGAAGTGCAGCAAGAAGCGGCTGCGGCTGCGGCGCGCGGCGGCCGGGGCGCGATGGTTGGAGACGGCGAGGGGGCAACGTGGAAAGCAATAAAGATTTGGAGCATGAGGTGGAGCGGGAAGGCCGGCCGGCGCGCAGGCGCGCGGCGCACGGCAGCGGAGTGCTCCCTAGCTCGCCGGTGCCCTCGGGCGTCGCGGCTCTCTTTCATGCGTGGGACTTTCGTTGGCGAGCAGCGAGAGCTGGTTGAGTGGTTGGTGTCGCCGTCGGGGTGGACAACCGCGCCTGGGTTGGCTAGTGGCAAGATTCTGACCTCTGACCTTGGAGGCCCCGTGGAACTACCTCAGCTCCACTCCTCGGATTGGAATCCTATTGGTGAGGAAAGAAGACTTTTAGGATTCCGTGAGTTGAGATAGGATACCCTCTGTCCTAAACCCATATATTAAATGAACATGTCAATCTGTAATGGACTTCTAAGAGTTGTTTTGTAAAATGATTCTAAGTTAATAAAAAAAAAGAGCACCGATATGTAATGAACGTTGCGGCTTTTCTATAAAAGTGGGTTTTCCTCTGTAGAAAAAGAGCATAAATATTTATAACATCAAAAATTAGTAGTATTATTAAATGCATCATAAAATATATTTCCATAATATACTTATATATTATTATAGATGTTATCACTCTTTTCTATAAAGTTGATCAATCTTAAAGATAATTTGAATGACTAATTTTGAGATAAAGAAATAAGTATGAGTTGAACCAATCAATAGTTAGAGGTTTCAAATACAAATCCTAGTGAATGGAATTAAATAAATTAATTACATACGACTCTTGTTTCTATGTTTGAAGATAGCATTCAAAATATAAAACAACTACAAGAGCTTCTTTGTATCTCAAATATGCCATTTTTTATTCCTAGTTTTTCTTACAAGCCAAATATTTAAAGTAGGTAGCTCTCCAAAATGTGCACCATAGACGACTCCTATTTCTATGTTTTAGGGGAGTGCTGAAGTATAAAGCAACCCCAAAGCCTCTTAAGTGCAGCTCCAAGTGTGTATATATATCCTTCTTTATTGTTAGTAATAGAGATTTTGATGAAAAAAATGTCCTCCAATAGCTTGTTTAAATATGCGTGGCACCCTCTATTCTTGATTTCCTCCAATAGCTTGTTTAAATATGCATGGCACCCTCTATTCTTGATTTCATGGTAGTCAAAGATAGAGAGTAGGATTAGCTCTCTAGAGCGCACACAAGATAAAGAAAAAGCTGTTGGAGTGTGTGAAAAGGTATAGAGACCAATTTATATTCAAATGATTCTCTAAATAATAATTTAGAAAATAAGTTTGATAAAGTCTTTTGGAGAGTTGGAGATACTCTTATATTTTCAAATATTGGCACCTCGTTGTGACCAAAGATGGATAGATGTTTTCGTTAAAAAAAGATGGATAGAGGTTCTAGTTCTCTAAAATACAGACAAAATACGAAGAAACTGTTAAAGAGCAAAAACAGTAGGGTATGATTTTATCAAATGACTCTCAAATTAAAGATTTAGAGAGTGAATTTAAGAAATACGCCTGAGATGCTCTAGGTCCGGCTGCACCCAGCTCAAGTACCATCGCACAGGAAGCATGAGCCCCTTTTTTCCTTCTTTCAGCAAATAGAGTGCCTTTCGAGGAACTTTTGGAGCAAGAATTTCAAATTCTAACACAATGCGACGGATGCTGTTGTCGTGCTGCACACGTCCGGCGTGTCTCTCTGTCATGCAGGTTACTTGTACTGTTGCTTTCTACTTGTCAAAAGGTGGAACATTGAAACTGGAGCTAGCCGTTGGTTCGCTAGAAACAGGTGTTTGCGTCCAAATGATATCTTAAAAACGAAGAAAACCACACAAGTGGGAGGGGCATATTAAGATGCTAATCTATTGGTCACACCAATGATTCTTTTGAAAAAAATCAAACTAAGTGGCTTTATGGACCTACCACAGCTAAGATTATTTCAGCCAAAAGGCAGCAGTAGCATATGCTTTGCATAAAAGAAAATAAAAGAGGACGGCCGCATATGGTTTTTTCCAAAGGGATAATCCTTCACAAAATGAAAATATTCCACATAAACAGTTGGAGATCCTTTACACGGGTTGGAAACTACGTGTATACTTGCAACGATGCATGAGCAACAGCTAGAAACTTTCAAGAGTCTGGATAAAACAATGCCCAGGTTCATAGGTGCAACCAGACAAACATGATGCAATCCTAGCTAGATATATGTCACAGAATATTCATTCAAAAAAAGACATATGTCACAGAAACCAACCAACTCTGTTTGTACACATGCAAAATGACATTTTATATTTTTGTCTAATGAATGCACGTGACCTTTGGGTTCTCAAAGGGCAAAACTACTGAGTGAAGAGTTGAAGTGTTGTGAATTTAGTTCTGTTGGAACAGATTGCAGTTGGATGACAGGTGCCTTTTGAATTTTTAAGAAATTCACCCACAGCATGGATACATGAGAACATATCAAAACTAGCTTCTTCAGCTCGAAGAAAAAGCCAAAGGTTAGGCTAGCCAAAAAAAACTAGTTATTAGAAAAATGACAAGGGGACCCCTTGCAATTTTCTCTTTTGTTTAAACAATTCTAAAATCCAAATTGATCATTGGAACAACAAAAAGAGCGTTATGAACTATTGGAAGACTATGTATGTGTATAATAAACAGGAAAACTTGTAGTACTGGCTATGAAATCAGTTTCTTATAAGATTAATTCTATGGAATGATGGATCCACCCAAGCTCTTTGATAGGGCAACTACCGGATTAGGATTCTTTTGTACTTGTAGCAACTAGCAGCCTAATAAAATAATACCTGTGCCACCCCCGCGGACTGCGGGTTTTCGTAAGAACATGGAGGATTCTCAATCTGACTTTGGGATCTCGCAATACCACCTGGCCTTTTGCAATGGGGAAGTACTAAAACCAAATAGTTAATGTCCTTGATCCGCCTATACAGATTTGGATTGTGATTGATACAGAATATAAAGGAACCGTGGACATTTGAAACTAGCCCAAAGATCAGATGCGTGGTTGTCATGTGGATCACGTTATTAAATTTTGAATATGTGATAAAGCCCTTGTTTAGATTGCTAAAGTTAGAAAAATTTAGAACTGCAACATTTCGTTTGTATTTGGCAATTATTGTCCAATCGTGAGCTGGCCTAACTAATCTCAAAAGATTCGTCTCGTGCCAAACTGTATAATTAGTTAATTTTTTACTTACATTTAATGTTTCATGCATGCAGCTAAAAATTGATGCGATGGAGAGAGAGTGAAAAAATCTAGAATTTGGAGGGAAAGAGAAAAAGGGCAAAGTTAGCTACATGCAGACGTACATGCTGCTTGAGATCATCCTGAATTCAGTGTAGCCTTGGCACCATATGCGCAAATAATAATTTCATTCTGCGAATAAAACTAGTTGTACAACTGCTAATAATTCGTAATTTGTACATTTCCTGTTCGGTATACTGATCTGTGGAGGACGCAGACAATCAGTGCAGATAGGAACATGCTTCGACCTTTGACGGAACTGTTTGCGGGTTCATGCAAAACGATGGCATGCTAGCTCTTGTGTCTTGATCTAGGAAGACATTGAACTAGGCTAGCTCTGCACTGTAAATGCAGCTGTAACCCACAGCCACCAGGACTACTGTATAAAAGATTTCATCGTGGCTTTGATAACGACCAGGCAGGCAATCAAATGTGCTGCAACTTGTAAGTTCGTCATGAAATATGCTGTTTTTTCTCTGTACTTGCTCGCAGTACATCACTAGCATTTTTCGTCATTGTTGTTCACACCTTATAGCACAGAAGTACGAAAGCAGAAAGTATTCTTCGTTAGAGCATTATTAGTCACATGATCAAATGCATCAGATACACGCAACATGGTTATGCATCCATCTAAAGACAAGACTAAAGCTCCCCAATCAAAACCAAATTGGAAGGAGTGCAAGCGCAACTGACGGTTCTGATTGCCCTGGTCCCTGGTTCAACTTCAACACACAGTGGCCAAACTGCCTTTGTCATTTCTGAAAGAGTAAACATCTTGCGAGAGTAATATGCGGCTCTGTCAGTTCTTTCGACTGCAATAGTTCAGACTGAAACTATTCGTTCAGACCGGATACTTTGCTAGCTGGCCGTACGCCTTGTACCCAAGTTTTCTCTCTGAATGTGATGCGTAACCGCAGCTAAGAATTAAGATAGCTGCCAACTTGCTCATGCCAAAATGTCAACCTCTGTCTCGATCCGATCGTATCCAATTGGTCGCTGATTGTTACCACTAGTCTGTTTTATGGATGTGACGGGGATAGCCCTGGCCTTCAACTCCACCGTACCGGTGACCCCAGCATGCAGCTGGACGGGGCGATTCGGTTCGGTGGCCAGCTGCGGAATTCTTGGCCAATCCCTCTGCTCCAAGATATATGTGTCACTATTATGTCATTATAAATCTAGTTATCTCCAGGTACGATGGGGCTGACCTTCAAAGATTCATGATTCCGTTTCAGCAATATTTTATCTGTCTACTTTGAGACGAAGTTTTGTTCTTTAGTTTTGTCCTCCAACGACTTCCTTGATTTAGAGAGTGAGTTTAAGAAAGATTTTTGGACACACTCTAAATCTATTGAACACTATTTTTGAAATTATTTTTTGTTTTTGCAAACACAAAGTTGTGTTCCTGCTCAGTGCGAGATAATAAAATTGCTAGGGTACGGAGGAGTCGACCTACAATGAAGGGTAACCAACCCGAGCAACCCGGAAAAACTTATGGCCAATTTCCGCCTGCAGTCAACTCCCGATCGATCTCTTTCTCTTTAGCAGCAGCGCAAATTTTGGGACACGAATTGAATGACGTCCATTTATAGCCATTTCACGCCATTGTCTCTCTTGTTTACCTCTCGGCACGGTCATTCCAAATCCTAAAGGACCAAGCAATGTTCCGATCCCTCGCCGCGGCTCTGGTTCTCGTCGCCGCATTGGCGGCGGCGTCTACGAACAAGTCCGTTGATGCCCGCGTGGTCCACCCCATCGTCACCCCCGACCCCAAGGCCGCCGCCGCCGACGGCCGTCGCCTGATCGGCATCGCCGGCCAACCTGAACTCGTAAAGTTATGCCAACAGGTAGCACATGCAGGCATGAATTTGGTTTGTTGCATGCGTACGTAGTATAGACGAGAATTGATCGATGCAGTGCATGCGATACGTAGGGGCTTCATGATTTCTTCGAACTTGAAGACTTACAAATGTTCATGCACACGCGCAACGCATGGCACGTGCAGATGCACTACAAGACGCTGTGCACGACGATGACGACGCTGCCCGGGGTGACGACGCCGGAGCAGCTGCTGGACGCGTGCCTGCGGATCACTGCGGTGAAGGCGGGGATGGCGGAGATGAAGCTGGACCAGGCGATCAAGCTGGGCGGCGGCCAGGGCAACCCGCTGATGTCGTCGCTGGAGACGTGCAAGGAGAGCTACGCGTCGATGGTGGACTCCCTCAACACCACGCGGAACACGCTCAGTAGCGGCGGCGTCAATGCGGACCTCATGTCGGAGCTGTCCGCGGCGGAGACCTACTCCACCGACTGCGAGGACGCCTTCGAGGAGCGGCCGGAGCTCAAATCGCCCATACCCGGGGCGCAGCAACACCTCACCCGCCTCGTCAGCAACTGCCTCGACCTGGCATCCACCATCAAGGGGGACAAACCCGGGGCCGGGCCCCCTGAGGAGGAGCCCTAGATGCCTATGATGTAGACACTGTAGCCAGGCCGCTTGCATGCATGCATGCATATCCACCAAGACACACGCAGTGCAAGCATGGTACATTACATACATGTATGTTTATGTGTATCTCTCTGCTAGTGTAAATTGCTCTGTTGTATGTACGTTTGCAATGGGGAGCTGCAGTGCGTTTATAATAGGCTTATGTTTACTGATACCTTCCAGTTTCAGCATATATATAGGTGTTTTAAGATATAGTAAGAAAGGACCTTAAGATTACCAGGTACCTTTGAGCAATTATCAGGATTAAAATCAATTTCCATAAAAATGAGTTATTTTGCTATGGCAAGGTTAAGGAGTGTGAGCATGAATATGCTGTTGACGGTGGATAACGTCAACTTTTATTAGAACTCTAGACACAAAAGAATACACGAATATACACTAGTCTAGGTTTTTAACTGACAATTTCCACGAGTTTTGTATATTCTATATTTTCCAGGGATTATTCCAGAAAAGCATAAAAGAGGGATTAGAGTGTATAATTATCACGAAACTTAACCGCGAAGGCAAACATCGTCATCAGGCTCAGGAAGCATCTAGAAGACACCCGAAGCAACGGGGCCCGCAAAGGCCACAAAGTGGGGCCGGCCGGCCCCACCCTGGCGCCGACCGGCGCCCCCTACTAGGGTTTGGCCCCCGCCTTCTGGAGTCTTCTTCCACCGCCTATGAGGAGTCATCTCGGTCCTTGGTTAAGTCGGTTTGATCCTGCGGCGCACGTGCATCCCACCAGGCTATAAATAAAGGGGCAGACCCCCTCCCTGGAGGCATCAAGTCATTTGGAGATCAAGCCATCAAGAGCCTTCTCTAGTTCATCAGAGCCTCTCTAGTTCATAGCTTTAGCCTAGTTAGATTAGAAGTAGAAGAGTTCTAGTTCTTCAGCGGGATCTGGAGCCCCCGGTGTCTGTCTGGAGCGCGGAGTTCGGTATAGTTCTAGTCCTTTTCTCTTATTGTATTCAACATTATGATTTGGGAAACATTGTTCTTAATCTTATATATGTTCTTAATTGCAATAGTCATTGTCTACTTTAATTATATGTCTAGCATAGTTAGTTTGACCCTATTGAATTTATGTAATTGCTCGTATAGCGTTTATCCAGAGATATCGTGGGTGAATGATTGGCAGTATGTAGACGTGGTGTTTAGATATCTTGCTTATCTGCGAGTGCACCCTGATGTGCCGGGACGTGTGGTAGTCCGCGTATGTGACAGCTGCGTTGGTTCCTCTGTAGTCCACCCCACGTATGTAGGACAGCAGGGCACGGTCACGAAGTTGGATGATGACTCTGTTTCACATCCTTCCTAGATGATGCCCCTTTACATGTGATCATGATATAGGATTAACTTAACAATGATTGCTAGATGTAATTACACTAATTAGAGTTATTTATTGATGTAGTTATTGAATTACCTTAGTATTTATTCCTGAGTTTATCCTTTGGCTAGCTATTACTATGACTAGAAGAGCTCTGATGTTTATCTATTTATGATGATTGATCATTATCTATCATATATCTTTTATCACGTGACTTATCCCTGTTATGAGTAGGATTCTAGTTATAGTTTACCTTTTATATCAATAGTATAAGTTGTAGTTATAAGTCCTACTAAGACCTTCCCCGTGGTATAAATATAAATCGACAACCCTGGTAGAACTCCCTAGGTAAAATGCTACAATGGTATAATTATTCAATAAAACTTGCGAGAACCGTTCTTTAGTTTATATTCCTATTTCTGCCTAGTCACACGAAATAAAAGATTCATTTAATACTTTATTCCTAGCATATGTAATTAGGGATGACAACCTAGTTTATGCTTAAGAATGTTGGTGAGAGATAAGTGGCTAGTTGCTAATGACAAGTTAATTCAGTACCATGTATTTTTAATCTCGTTAAATAGTAATGACGTTAGAAATACCAACAAGCATTTTTGGCGCCGTTGCCGGGGAAGGTAGCTAGGCAATTAAACATTGATAGACTTATACTCATAGATGTGATCTAGATAACCATTAACCCCTGCTCAAGCAGGATTACCCTTGTTTGTCTATTTTAATATCTTATGCAGGGTAATGAATGAACAACCGGTTTACGACCTTCCGGTATGCCCCCATAAAATAAGAAGAAACATAACAAATCCGATGTTGGAGAAAGAGGTCGACGTCACAAGACTTTAATTCATATCTCAAGTGACGGGAACAAAGATGTTGCATCACTCGCAAATTCTATTATGTGAGTCATGGTAAGTATGATCAATTAAAGATGCGAAAGTCTTGCTCATGGACTTCAAAATTTATGAGTAGTTATCTTTTACATTCCACTGCATGTTTGCTTTAATCCATATATTCACACTATTTAGTTTAAATCTTCTCAGCCATAACTTTTTCCATTTTATATATTCATCTCACGTGCATTAAAAAAACTCACCATGATCATGCTCTTTTATCTCTATCTGAATAAATCTCTACTATATTTTCATGCTACCTTTATTTGCTATGATATATGTTTAGGCTTTGAAGTACTTTCATAAATCTCTTAAATGAAGCATGGTGTTTAGTTTAGGAGTGGTGGTTTTATTTTTAAAAGGCTTTTAAACTGAGCTCAGATTAAAATGCCTTCCTAAATCGAATTAGACGTGGTATCTGGGTTGATTTTTGAGCCGATAGTATGTTGTAGTGGATACTGGATATTTTGTCGGACTAACCCCTGCAGAAAAATTTTGAATTAAATCTGGGGAAGCCAAGAGATAAGTTCACACCGGGGATGAATCAAGGCAGGTGATAACTTTGCACAACAAGTCCGGCTTGTGAGTATTAATGTTTATCTTTTGTCCTAAGTTATCTTTGCCTTGAACCGTGTTAAGTTGCAACAACAACATAAAACACGATGGACACAATTTATGCTAAACAATTTTAAAACCATATATTATCTTGATTAGCATAGAAGAAAATCATAAAACAAAAAAAGAGAAAATATGGACAACAAAACCCGTATTTTAATCTTGCTATTCCCTCGGGTATGTGTCCATTAATATTTTGCAGGAAAGAACAACATTAATCTATTAAAGAAGAAGTTTTCAAGTGAACATTATTGCATCTCCAATGGACCTCAGCTCATCAACCGCAAATTAATCAAAGAAATCGGGAAAAGGTTGATGAGTGAAGAACATGTAATCTTCCATAGTTTCATTGAATAGTGAAAAGGCAAAGATAAAAAGGAAGGTCTTGCTCAGCAAGACCATAAGCTTTTACCGACAGATAAACCAGATAACCCTCCTCTTTCAAGTAAGTTTGCCACCACTTACTTAGAAGGATGAAGACATAAGATACGTTTGTCCAAGCCTCATGCAATATTTAACTACAATCAACATCTCACACCATGTTGCTAATTTGTCTTGGTCATTTTTACCCTATGCCATGTTTAAACATACTCCCTCCGTTCCACAAATAAAAGAACATATTTGAATTTTATGATTTCTATTTGACTATTTGTCTTATTTAAAAAATTTTAATAACTAATATTTATTTTGTTATGATTTATTCTACCATTAGAGATATTTTTGTAATGATTAATTTATTTTATTATTTATATAAAAAATTTAAATAAGACGAATGGTCAAACAGAAATCATAGAAGTCAAAAGTATTTTTTTTATTTGTGGAATGGAGGGAGTAACTTACTAAAAAAAATATACATATTTATATAAAATAAAATGCTCCTATGGTTCACCATACATATTCTTGGTTCTATTTGAATAAATATCTTTAGTCTTGTAAACTTCCTTATTCTATTGTAAGTATGCTTCAGAATATTACTTAAATATTATGAAATCAAACATACTTATCTAAGAATTTGGTTGTACATATAGACTAACCTCTCTTACATAAAATGTTTAAATCATATTAGGAGACTATTCGTAGAATCAAATCAAGGTTAAGGGTATGCTTCAAAATAATATCCTCACTTTAACTTTGATGGAAAAATTTTTGAAATAGTGGTGAATCATTGAAAACACGAGCTACAGATTAATCTTTAACTCTTTGGCAAACACTATCCGTACTTTGATAAATAGTATATTCCTTCGGGTATGTGTTGTCTACTAACCCCTTGCAGAAAAGAAATAATGAGAGAAGCAGAGGTCTGAAGAGTGAGAAAGGAGTACAACATACAAGACAAGATGGTAATGAACAACCCAAGATACAATAAAAAAGGAAAAGACGATTGAAATTTATTTACCCGTCATCATGCTCTAATAATGGAGGTAACATCTTAAGATAAGCGATCATTAATTTTCTCTTGATCTTGGTATGCAATAAATAAAAAAATACAACTATGTTAGAATTACAACTTAAATTGATTAACCTGATTAAACTCAACTTGATTTGTTCTCTAAGTTTGTTCATAGCGCTATTCTTTTAATCTCAGTCTTAACCAAGTAAGCCAGAAATACTTCGTCTATTATTCTTATACATTATAAAGATGAACAGTCTTTCCAATGGTTAAGAAACTTCACTCTTTATCTCACAAGTTTAAATGCCATATTTATACTTCTGTATCCTCATCTATGTTATAAATGAACAATATGAATAATATCAATCTTATTATGCCCAAGGTTAAAGGATGAATAAATTTCTGGTTCTGTTGGTGTTTTTCTACCAGCAGAGCCCATGCACTTGATCTCTACCTTGTCTTTATGGGCAGAACACGCTTCAATCAACGTGTGGGGAGACAATCCCCCAAATTCTATAAGTAGAAGTTCTCCACTATTAATAATGATACACATAAGATTGGCTTCGAGACGGCTATAAAAAGAAAGAAAGAAGGTGGCACCGCCATTGGGAGCCACTAGTGGAGGCACCACCTCAAGAGCAAACCGAAGTACTTGATTAATGAATCACTGCAAGGAGGAGTCCAGTTTGGAAGACTCAAAACATCGACCCCTTGCCGTGAGGTAATATCGGTAGTTATCCATTTTTACTTTTCTGCATTGCATGATTTATTTTCTATTAAGTAGGTTTACTCTTCTGCATTAGCTTTGCATAGGAAGTGACAAAATGAATAGACATGCATTAAGTTGCATTCATGCATCTTAAAAACTTAAAGCCCCATGTAAAACCCTTGTAGTATAAAACCTGTAGGAGTACTCACCGTGGTGGCCTATATATATATATATATATATATATATATATATATATATATATATATATATATATAGCATATATATCCTTCTGCATACTAAAAATAAAATAAAAATCTTTACCATTTTATATCAGTACATTGAAAAGAAAGATAAAAATATTTATAGCTTTTATTAGTGCATCATAAATATTTAAATCTCATGCAAGTAGTGGGTTGCATATGCTTGAACTAAGTCCGGGTACTTGATTGTGGGTTGCATATGCTTGAACTAAGTCTGGGTACCTGATTGATAAGATTGAGAAAGTCTAAGCTGCTATCTATCTTGTTCTAAGTGACACTAGAGTTCTAGAGATTTATCTTTTAAAAAATACAAATACATGATGAGTTTCTATATGACAAAGCTTACATTCCCACTAGAGCCAAACATGATGAGATAGGCTAGTTAAACTTCCACATATATGCTGCTTGTCTTGTATTGAGTTTTGTCAACCTTTGTGACCCTAGTGGAAAATTTGTCATGCTCTTGAATCAAGATCCACCTCCATATGCACTACTCTAGAGTAGACGCAACCACATGCCATTCCACCTACATCCATTCCAAAAATTGTTTTTCTCCTACACTGGGAAAAAACACCAAAAATATTCCATTAGGTTAGCCACCCAATAAATGCTCCATGCTCCTGTTGTTATCTCTCCACATCCATCAATGCCAAGAGGAATGCTATGAGCTATGCAAAAAGATATTTAAAAATTAAAAAAAAATAATAATAAGAGAAAAGGGGGAGAAGAAAAAGAAAGATGGACAAGTGTCCCATTGCAAAATAATGGGTATGTAGATGCTCAACTCCCTGAGAAAAAGAAAAAGATAGCTCATAACCTCTGGCTAGTTTTCTTTGTTCAAAAGGAGAGAGAAGCATCCAAGGAGCTGAGTAGAATTAGGTTCCACCATATCCATCCACCCATATACATCTTGATTCGATTGCATGACTCGTTTCTTCATGGATCCATTGTTTGACTTAACAACACATGCATTGAAAGTCTGCTCTTTCAATTTTCTCCTTACCTATGAGCTCCACATAAGCTTTAGCTATAGGATGAAAAGAAAGGCGACCATCATCACTGCTTTGGTGAGAATCCACAAATACCACATATATTGAGAGACTTGAGAGTGTCATACATGGAAAGCACTGAGTTTTATTTAAAAACCTCTAAAAAACTCTAGAATGATAGTTGAGCGAAGAGCTTGAGACATAGTGCTTGGGTGGGATCTTTTTGTCTATCAAGTACTCAAGGCCCAAGGAAGAGCTGATAAGCCCCATCGTCAAAGGTAACATGAGTAAGTTTGAAAGTCAGCTCGGTTATTGCTTAAGCTTGGAGGAGAATTTTTGTCTGAATGCAGGTATACTTTTGAGGAGTTACATCGAGGTTGCGACAATGCTCTAAGAATTACGAACATCTATATCTATTTCTAAGTTTAGCTTTGCTAAGGGACTAGCAAAGGTTAAGCTTGGGGGAACTTGTTGACGGTCACTAATGTCAATTATAACCCATCAATTATCATCAAACTTGACATGAAATGAACCACAGAGCATAGGTATAGGGTTTTGATCTAACGAGTTCCACGAGTTTTGGTGAATCTATGTTTCTACAGGTACATACTGAAAAAGCTATCAAAGTTGACCAATATGGCAGTATAAAAGTATTTCAAATGATGGATTAGAATGCACCATTGTGACGGGCTCGTCGAGCCGATCGAAACGGACATATCATTTGCCATATTTGGAGTCCCGGACAAAAAGATATCGCACCTGGAAGCGGCACCTGCGCAGGAAGGATCTAGAAGAGACCAGAAACCACCCCGCGGAAGGTGGGACCCACCTGTCCCAGGGGGAGACCGGCCGGTCCCACCCCCGGACCGGTCGGTCTGGCATTTTGGCTGTTTTGGCCCATCTTCGGCCCACGGGATCCACCACCTTTGAGGAAGAATCTCAGCCGTCCGCCGATGTCGGTTTGATCCAAGGGCTCACGTTAATCGCTTCTCCCTATAAAAGCGACCCCGGACCCGTGGGGGAGGCATCCCCTGAAACCCTAATTCATTATTCATTGGGATCCATTCGAGAGGCGTCCCTTGAAAGGATCATACTCTCATGGAGATCAACACACCAGGGAGATTAGGGCTAGACTCTTCAATGTAATAGATTAGCTACTTGAGAGCTAGGGTTGAGAGGCTTCGTTCTGGATCTCGCCGTGGAGCCTTGAAGGTCTGGTATATCTTTGTATCTTATCTTTGCAACACTTATGCTTTAGTATATTTTTCTTCTCTATTTACTTCTATGCCTTATTTGTATGGTTAGTGTAGTTATTGCATCTTAGCATAGGATCTCCGCCTGTATTAGGTGCTCTAGTTATCATATGTGGTTAGAGTAGTAATCGATAGTGTAGACATGGTGTCTAGGCTATAGGTTACCTGAGGTTGCGCCCAATTCTTACGGTTAGTTGTGGTAGCCCATAGGGGTGACAGCTCTATGTGGCCTTCGTATTCCACCACGTCGGGATTGGTGTTTCGTAGGGCTTTTGGTAGTCTTCCCCAACTACCTTCTTCCTAGTCTTATTCGAGAGTTGGAAAGGTACTGCTGCCCCGAAGTGCTATGGTGTGTGCTATACTTACCCATGCATTAGTTACATTCTAGTGTCAACTAGAATAGAACCCAGTAGTAGAGAAGTACATAGGAACCTTGAACTCTCCCTTAGTCCTATCAAGTTAGGCGACTATATATTATAGGATTCTCCCTCGTGTGTGATATTGTGCATAACTCTTATCATTTACCACTTACCCCCTGCTTAGGTCTAGTTGGTATACTAGTTAGAAGATACATGATGGAGAACTATCAAATATCTTTAACCATTGTTTCCAGTGGTAAAATATAAATAACGATACCTGGAATACTCCCGATAAAATGCTACAATGGTAATTCTGCGGCGCATGCGGAATCCTTCATATTTTAATTGTGCATAAGAAATACCAACAAGCACCAACTATTGCAAATATCTAGCTTGGGGGAGGAGCATCCCTAGTCATCAGGTAACTATACCTATGCAATTATCGAGTCTATTTTATAAAGTCATAAAATACCAAAAAACATGTGGGCACATGAAGGTCCACAAGTCATAGAGTCTTTTGTGAGTCCGATAGTTTAAAAACAAATAAAAAGATGAATAACAATTAAAACCAAATAAATACTTAACAATATATTAAAGAGTATGTTTAGAGTCAGTCTAGACTAGAGTCAATTAAAAACTGATGAACATTAAAATTTTGTCTTGGAGATGATGAATAGTTGCTCTGTTGTCATTCTTTTCAAGTGCTTAGTTGTCAACCTTTAATTCTTCCGAGTTTTAGATATTGCTGTTTTAATTTGAGAATTTACTCTGAGCCTGAAACTTGTGGAGACATATGCTTGAGCTAAGTCTAAGTGATTAATTGATATGATTTATGAAGGTTGAGCTGCTATTTATCTTATTCCTAGCATTACTAAGTTCTGGAGATTTATTTTAAATATTTAAAATCCTACATGATGAGCTCTTGTATGACAAAATGTGAATTTCTACCAAAGCCAGAGATGATATATTTAGAGATAGGAAACCTTTGCACATTTATGCTGCTTGTTTTGCATTGAGTTCAGTTAACTTTTGTTGTATACTTTATGAGAGTCTTGTCATGCTTTTAAAACCAAGATCACTTACACAATCCAGCCTACATATGCATTATTGCTACCCTGGGAGTAATCGCAACCATTTCTACTTTTATCCATGTTTATCATAGAAATGTCTCTCCTACACTTGGAGTAGACACCAAGAATATATCCCATAGGACAGCCCTGTTATAAATGCTCTGAGTTATTGTTGTTATCTCTCCAATCATTTATTGTATTCAAAGGATGCATGTGGCTATGCAAAAGCATTGAAAAAGAAAAAAAGAGAGGGAGTAAAAGATGGACAAGTTTCCCAGCAATTAAAACAATGGGTACTTAGATGCCCGCCTCCCTAAGTTCTTAAAAAAGAAGAGAGAGAAGAAGAAGAAGAAAAAAGAGAGAATAAAGATAGCTCATGTTTTCCTGCGAAAGTTCTAAGTTTCAAGGGAGAGAGGTTTATTTTCAAAGAGCAAACGTAGAATTAGAATTAGCCACGAAATACCATATATACACCTATCCACCGTACTCCATACATATGCACATCTTGGTTTGATTGTATGCCTCGATTCTCTGTGGATCCATTGTTTGACTTTATAACATATGTATTGCAAGTATGCCTATCCTTGTTATTGCCACTTCTATGAGCTCCACTATATATCCTTAGCTATAGGGAGGCATAACATCATTAATGCCTTAAGTGAGATCCATAAATACTACATATACCGAAAGACTTGAAGGTGTCATACAATTAAGCTCTGAGTTTTATTACGAAAACTTATAAAAACTCTGGAATATTGGTACTGAGAAGAATTTGAGACATAGTGCTTCACTTGATTGTTCTGTCTTTCGATTACTTAAGACTTATACAAAAGCTGTAAAACCCTATAGTTAGATGTAAAATGGGTAAGTTTGAAGGTTAGAGCATTTATTGTCTAATCCGGAGGAGAATCTCTGTTTGAAAGCATGTGTACTTATGAGGAATGAAAGCATTGTAGCAACTCCTGATCTAAATATATTAGTAATTAGGCTTAGTTTGTTTGCCAAGGGACTGGCAAAATGTAAGCTTGGGGGAGTTGTTGACGGTGGATAACGTCAACTTTTATTAGAACTCTAGACATAAAAGAATACACGAATACACACTAGTCTAGGGTTTTAACTGACAGTTTCCACGAGTTTTGTATATTCTATATTTTTCAGGGATTATTCCAGAAAAGCATAAAAGAGGGATTAGAATGCATAATTATCATGAAACTTAACCGCGAAGGCAAACATCGTCATCGGGCTCGGGGAAGCATCTAGAAGACACCCAGAAAACAGCGGGGCCATAAAAGGCCACAAAGTGGGGCCGGCCCCCCCCCACCTCGGCGCCGACCGGCGCCCCCTACTAGGGTTTGGCCCCCACCTTCTGGAGTCTTCTTCCACTGCCTATAAGGAGTCATCTCGGTCCTTGGTTAAGTCGGTTTGATCCTGCGGCGCACGTTCATCCCACTGGGCTATAAATAAAGGGGCAGACCCCCTCCCTGGAGGCATCAAGTCATTTGGAGATCAAGCTATCAAGAGCCTTCTCTAGTTCATCAGAGCCTCTCTAGTTCATAGCTTTAGCCTAGTTAGATTAGAAGTAGAAGAGTTCTAGTTCTTCGGCCGGGACCTGGAGCCCCGATTATGCATGCGGAGCCGGAGTTCGGTATAGTTCTAGTTCTTTTCTCTTATTGTATTCAACATTATGATTTGGGAAACACTGTTCTTAATCTTATATATGTTCTTAATTGCAATAGTCATTGTCTACTTTAATTATATGTCTAGCATAGTTAGTTTGACCCTATTGAATTTATGTAATTGCTCGTATAGCGTTTATCCAGAGATATCGTGGGTGAATGATTGGCAGTATGTAGATGTGGTGTTTAGATATCTTGCTTATCTGTGAGTGCATCCTGATGTGTCGGGACGTGTGGTAGTCCGCGTAGGTGACAGCTGCGTTGGTTCCTCTGTAGTCCACCCCCGGTATGTAGGACAACAGGGCACGGTCGCGAAGTTGGATGATGACTCTGTTTCACATCCTTTCTAGATGATGCCCCTTTACATGTGATCATGATGTAGGATTAACTTAACAATGATTGCTAGATGTAATTGCACTAATTAGAGTTATTCATTGATGTAGTTATTGAATTACCTTAGTATTTATTCCTGAGTTTATCCTTTGGCTAGCTATTACTATGACTAGAAGCGCTACGATGTTTATCTATTTATGATAATTGATCATTATCTATCATATATCTTTTATCACGTGACTTATCCCTGTTATGAGTAGGATTCTAGTTATAGTTTACCTTTCACATCAATAGTATAAGTTGTAGTTATAAGTCCTACTAAGACCTTCCCAGTGGTATAAATATATATCGACAACCTGGTAGAACTCCCTAGGTAAAATGCTACAATGGTATAATTATCCGTCCGCTGCGTAAGAACCGTTCTTTAGTTTATATTCCTATTTACGCCTAGTCACACAAAATAATAGATTCATTTAATACTTTATTCTTAGCATATGTAATTAGGGATGACAACCTAGTTCATGCTTAAGAATATTGGTGAGAGATAAGTGGCTAGTTGCTAATGACAAGTTAATTCAGTACCATGTGTTTTTAATCTCGTTAAGTAGTAATGACGTTAGAAATACCAACATATGCGTAGAGTTTTGCTTTGGCGGTTCTCCCAAAAAAACTTTGCATGGATCTTGAAGCAACCTGGTAATTTATTATAATTAATTTGAGTGTGTGTTTAGCCTTGGCCTAACCCACGGTCCATTCGTATCCAAACCAAGCCCAGACCATTCCTCGTTTAAAGTCTGATATATTTTCTCTTTTCGCAATCGTCATGTTCTCCATCCCCATGAGAAAATTGCATATTTAGGACTCCAAACCGTGTGCCCACCAGCACCGAGTGGGTGTATGCCTCTGGGGGCTCCAGTGCCCCTGTTGCCGTAGGGGGGCTTGAGCCCCCCTCCCTGCCTCACCGCTGCCTCCATGACTAGATATAGAACTAGTTAGACTGACCACCGTGGTTCGACTCCATGAGGAGCAGACACGGATAATAGTCGGTGAGCACGCTTCCTCGATGACTAAATATAAAACCACTTTGAGTGCCAACCATGGTTGGACTCCTTGAACGGTAGACACTGATAATAGTTAGTGAGCCCACTGTGAATCAAATCTCAAAGATCCCCCTAAATAGATCCTTGGAGAGGTCAATGCCAAGAAAGCACTCGCAGACCACCACGAAGCACGCTTGCTACGACAATGTGTTGGGTGGCACCACAATCCTAAAGTTGATAAATAACACCACCTCCCTAGGCTATGGATGCAGAAATCGCTCGCAGGCGATGGCCCTCCAGCCACCTACATCCTTCGGTGGAAATACCCCCTCTCGACGAGCTGCAGGAGCCTCACCTCCGTCACCACAGATGGCACCCACAAACTCATCATATTGAAGGGAATATGGAAGCGACTGGCGCAACGCAGGAGGACTACGAGCGACGGTGACCAGAACAAAAGGTGAAAGTGAGGAAAGGGTAGCGGCGCAGACAAGGAGGACTATGAGCAGCAGCGAGCGTAGGACTGCGAGCGATGGTGCCCATTACAGAAGGTGAGAGGGAGGAAAGGGCATCGACGCAAGAGGACTGTGGGTGGCGGCGACTGACACAAAAGGTGAGAGGGAGGAATGGGCAGCGGCGGTGAGTGCAAGGCAGCCCCCAGAAAAAGAAGGGTACGATCTGCTCTCTCGATGTTCCCCTCTTCTTGTTGGTCGGGGGTGGGGCAAAATAGGAAGCGGACCTAGGGCTAGAAAAGGGGAAAATCTTTTTATACTACGGTGGTCAGGGGTGGGGACCTCCTGAGAGAAAAAGGTGAGCTAAGGAAGGTCGCCCCCCCTCCTAGTTGTGTAATCCTGGCGTGTTCCTAAAGAGAGGAGTTGAGAGGTCATGTAGGTTGACGCCCTTTAACCTTTTAGGGGTTGGGAACATGCCCTTTAACCCTTTTGCACGCGCAAGGGAGAAGATCTGAAGATGCAGTGAGGTGATGTGTCATCCCATTCTCAACCAAAGCGTTTGTTGAACTTATATAGGCAATATATGCGTGACATCCACCGAATAACTGAGGTTTCCTTCAACCTCTACGCCTCGGAAAAACAGGACAATCAACCAGAGCATATGATGGCACCTGTTGCAAGAAAATCCATAGGAGGCAAAATGCGCGTCGATTGGCCTGTCCATGGCGACCGCTCCGATCAGTGCATGTTAGAGTTTCGAATAAAAAAGAGCCAAAGGTCTGTTGGCGCGCAGTTGTTGTGTGCAGGATCAGGCCCACCGATTTTTCCTTGTCACCCACTATGTGTGTAAGAGAGAGATAGGAAGCAGGGAAGGCAAAAAGTTACAAGAGCTTGGTCCATCTATTTGGGAGAGACCCTACTTCCCTACATGAGACATCACGTACACCAATCTTAAAGCAATATGCAATCATTTCCCTCTTCATCCCCGTCTAACGGTCTTGTTAGCACGACGCCGTTAGCATAGAAGCGCCAGCCCTCAGGACTGCTCACTAGCATCCATGTTTGGGCCTTCTCGTGTCCACTAGTTCAGACGAGGAAGAGGATTCATGCCAATTGGGTAACAGGCGAAACATGTGTGTCCGGTGAAAAATCAAACAATTGGTCATCCGTTTTGGGGAACATATTTGGTTGCCAATTTATCAAGGTACCATTTCATGGGGTGAGATTGTGCTATATGCATATATCATGCCCCTGGCTTGGAAGCCATCAATGTGAATTTCGTGGGGGGTGTTATTCTCATAGCACGATGGATATGAGTATTTATGGGCTATACATTTACGCTAAGTGTGGGATCAAAATATCTGTAATATGAATTTATTCATAAAATATGTGCAACCGATGCAGAGCTGCTACAACGCGTTCATGTTCCTCTGGAGCGCCCCAGCCTGCAGCCTCCAGCCGCCTCAGCGCCTCCAGCCCTCCGCCGTCAGGAGCATGAGGGCCTTGTTCACAGGCAGCAGCCCCAGTCCGGGTCCGTTTATCTGGCCTTGTTCACAGCCGAGGTATATAGGCGATCGAAACTGACACAGGCTCGACAGCTCGTTGAAATTGGCACTGCCGGCAGTCAGCATAGCTGGAATACGGAGTACACGTGTAACGCTCGCCACTGTATGATACTGGAGAGTGGAGACCACTCCGCCGGGAACGACCCGAGGAGCGGCATCCACGAAAGCTGCAAAAACCTCGGCTCCCGACCCCGAGCGTCTCAACCTCCAGTGGCATCGTGACGAGGTTTGTGTGTGAAACGTCCAGGTGATGCAGGTCCGACAGAGCGCTGATGCCAACAGGAAGCCACCGATGATCATGTTTGAGAGATGCACACTCTCAGTTCGCCGATGCATTGGAAGGTCAGGGACCTTTGCCAGCTTGCGGTTCTACCAGAGAAGCAAAGTTAACAGGTCAGGGGTGGCGTATTTTTTTTGTGTGTGTGTGTGTGTGTGTGTGGCTTCAATAAAAGGAAGATGTGTACGCCATGTTTACAGAATGAAATGGATGTTTCCTCAAAAGGATTCTCAACTCTCAGATAGTGACATACTGGCCTTTCTTAGATTACAACAGAAATTGCCATAACAGGGGCTTCACATAGTACCCTACAAACCATCGTCGTTAACCTCTAAAAATGGAAAGTTTCTTCTTTCCATATCATCGGGCTTACTCTTTTTTTACTCCTCGACCGGGAGGACCAGCGCCCCCGCAGCCGCCGCCGCCTCCGAGCCGCCGCCGCTTGACCCCGTTCCTCTCGCCTCCGGCCTCCTGCCGGTGGAGAGGAGAAACGGGGTCCATCGCTTTAGTCGATCTATTGTTTCAGAGTCCGAGTCGAGTCCATCTAGGTCTAGGGTTTGCTTGCCGCCGATGTTCGGCGGAGTTAGGTTTTGGCGGAGGAGTGCGGCTCCTTTGCGGCTTGTTTTTCCCTGGTGACGCCGGCGATGCGAAGCGGCGGCGGCGCAATGAATAATTTCTTCCAAAGCATCTTTCGTTCTCCGATGGCGATATACTCCGGCGTCAACGGGAGAGGGGGAGACGTCCAGAGTCGGGGTCGACACATCGTTGTCTTCTTCAAGGTGATGATGGTGTTGACCCCCGTTATTCTCGAGGAAGATGTGCTTTGGTGAAAATCTGAGCTTTGCTCGGGTTGCCGGGCGATGGAAGCGAAGGATGCGTTGTGGGTGCGGGAGTTGGCCGATGCGTCTGGGAGGCATTGTCGGCCGATTCGCCTAGAAGTAAGTCCTCCTCTGCGGCCTCCACCTTGTGGAGTTTGGCTCGTGCCCGACGACGATTGGGAAGCGGCCGATGGCGGTGACGAACGGATCTCTCAAGGCTTCGAGGAAGACGAAGTAAGTTTTGAACTTCTTTGTAATTTTTCTTTTCTTTGGAGTCCCGTTTGTAAAAGGGCCGGTGTAATGCGCTAAGATTAATACATGTTCCTTCTCCAAAAAAAAAAACTCTAAAAATGGAAACAAAAATAGTTGAAATTAAAGAGGTCATAATAAGTTTTGGTAGGTTTCCTTTCTTTTGCATGGATACATGACAACGACATTTACAGTAAAGAAGGGTAAAATTGTTTCAACCTGCAGTTCAGAATCATCACCCAGTTATGGCAGTGTTCTGTTGAACTCAAATCAGCCCGTGTAATACAGAATGAAACAAATACAAGTTTGGTACCCACAAAAATAAATCGATAATAATACAAGTGAACTGAAAATTAAAATTATCCTCTTTTTTTTTTTCCAAAACTATACTTGATGGGTAACTTACAATAACCAAGGTAAGGTGAGCCTAACAAGATGAACAACAAGCCCCAGGGGGCAAAACCTTGTATGGTCGGCAGAAGACTTCCAGGCTAACATCCAAATGCCAACTGGTTGCTGTGTCTCGAGCAAATATGAATCTTGCAGCTTCATAAATGTCTTCCAGCAGCCAGAAAAGAGAAAACTCATATAAGTCTCAGCTCATATTCGCCAGCCATTGTGATATATCTAACCCAGGGGAGTGCCTGGTAACCACTCTTCTCAATTATCTTCAGATAACGGACCTGCACAATATACAATATAGCACACCATTCAGTGGCTGAAGATTCCAGATACAATGGATACAATGCTACTCCCTCCATTCCAAATTATAAGACATTTTGGATTTTCTAGATACATAGGTTTTGCTATGCTATGAACTTAGATGTACACTATGTCTAGCTACATTGTAAAAGCAATGTATCTATAAAAGCTAATGTCATAATTTGGAATGGAGGAAGTAGAACAATAGACAAATATCTTCAAACAGCAAACCTATTACCTGAATACCTGATACGGTGAAATATGGTATCTCAAATTTCACTCGTATCGGGCGCCTTCTTTTCTGCGGCTCCTTCTTCCGCTGTTATGCTAGGAAGACTAAATTCTGCTCTGCACATGTATTCCTATAGGATGGATTGCTTCAACACATTAGCACACTTAGCAATGAACATGGAAAAAAGAATTAATTTGGAATTAGATAGTAATTACCTTGCCACCAGGGAATGATTTTACTTTCCAGACCATTGCATCTCTCTCAGGAGCATATGCAGCAGAACCCATTGAAGTTCTTATATTTGGGTTTGTGGCATCTGAAGGAACAGGCACTTCAATTTCAACATTTGTTGCTGTGCTGTAAATGGAAAAAAAGAAACCCATTCTTTAAAAAAACCCATTCCTGTCACACAAGAAAATCTTGCTTTTGTAAATAGCGCTCACCTTCTTTCCTTGAACTGACTCCTTGCCTTCACCATGAGTTCTATACGGCTTCGAGAATGTTTCTCAATCTGTGCTTCGACCCAGATAAGAGGTTTTACCTAAAAGACATCAAATAAAGACATGCATGTGAAAACGATAAAGTGAAAACATTTCATATCTTCTGTAAAGCATTCCACAGTTGCTCAGGAAGAGAACCTGAGTGCTAAGCCTGTATGTCATTAGATCAAAAGATCCATCAGGAGGTATGAACGATATAGTTCTATCATTCTCGAATCTAGCCAAACGTACACACCTAAAAAGGAGAAGGGAGAATGGTCACGCTGAATTAGTTATGCAACAGATTTGGTGAAGAAAAGATCAATATTTTTTGCTTACTGATGAAATTTGATATCATCAAGGTCTATTGCTTTTCCTTTAGTTGCTCTGCCTTGAGCCTCCAAAAGAACCCTATCATTCAAGCCGAGTTTGCACTCCGGCATTCCACTGTTTCAAAATGTCTCACTGTTAGGGCTAGAGATGTTTATTTCTGAATGCAAGAGGAATATTAAGTGTGACTGCATAAATATGAGTAGTTCAAAAACCCTAGCAGGCAGGTTCACTTTTAATATCATGAAGAAGAATACATCAAATGAAAATCAGAACACCATTCTCATTGTGTACATCTTGTTTTTAAAGTAAGCCATGGGTCTCCACAGTCCACCTATTCTCAACATATTAAAATAGAAACACAATACTACCCAAGTGTCATTCTAGGTTTGGACTAAATACATCTATCTACTAACTAAATACATCAAATGAACATCTATTTATAGAAAATATTATCAACATTTACATCTCCAAATAGATTAATTATGAAAATATATTCTATAATTTAATAATGATACTTATTACACCTAATAAATATTTGTAGTTTTTTTGTATATATTTGGTCAAACTTTATTCATTAACTCCTCAAAAATGAGAATGACACTCTTGTGGAGACAGGTAGTACCATGCAAATAAGAATTAGGTGCAGTACAAACATTACAAGCATAAACTATGTATTTTACACCTTTCAAGTTTACTATTTCACTTCATAGTTCGACAATTAAACATCTATCTGAATATGGGTATAAAAAATCAATATATAAAAAAATCATTACAATATTTTTAGGGCAAATACATAAATAAATTATTGACCTCACAACTAGTCAACTTCCTGTAGTATACTCACACTGGTAAAGACATCTAAACCTTCTTTTTTTGGCGTTTTATTGTTAGATAGTGATTGTTGAGTGAGATTTCAACCTTTGTTAACTTGCTTATGAATATATAGTATTTCCAGTTATCAATACAAGTATTTACATAAGGGAATACAATGTATAGCTCATAAGATCAATATATAATATATCTATTATTTAAGATAACAGTGAAGGAGACATTTTCTGCTTAAGTAAACTCTGAAGTTGACAAAAGCAATTGCAAGCTAATGAAACATTATATAAAAATATTTATAACGTTAATAAAATTCCATCCCTACGAAATATATAACTGGCAATCCCAGGGTATTCATTGTGATCTCTGTGACTTAATTCTAAACCTCATAAGCATAACAAAACTATCAATAGCTTGCAAGGAAAATAATGATGGAGACTCTTCAAGGCTAGGAAAATATACAAGCTTCCAAAAAGAAAAGAAACAAAAATGAAGCAATTAAGTCATGTAAAATGGAAGTTCCAAGCAGGTTCATCAAAAGAAAACACAAAAACCAGCAGAAGTGAAATAGAATTACAAAATAAATACCCTGAACAAAGATTTGAGCATATAAGGTAGCAAGAAAAATAACTAGAATCAGAATTCAGAACTAGTAACACTGGACAAGTAACATCCTCGAGTTTGAATTTAAAATTTTCATATCTTTCGATCACTAATCTACATCATAACAAAGAGAGGCCATAGTAATAAAAGCCCTAGTGTGCTATCCCAATCCAGCATAAAATCAGTAGATCTCAGTAACAAATTTGCCCATAGCAAAGCAAGCTGTTTTCTATAAAAAAAAATTTAAATCAACAATAAATTGTGAATAACAGTATTCTATGAGGGCTTAAATTATAAGTCACACTTATTTAGTTATGTGATCACATGATAAGTTAAGTCTTTAATAATAATGTTTAGCAAGATGTCAAAAACTGACAATGCAAACTCACCTCAAATATGTTCGCATCTTCAGTGCCCCAACCACATCTGATCTCACAATCTGCCCATTGCTATTAACTAGAATGTTGACACTCTCCACTACATCCAAGAAGACCTGTAGATACGGAGTGTGGCGGTTTGTCAAGTACATAACAGAACTGATTGCCTGCATTAAAAGAAGAGATAGTAAACAGTAAATCAACATACTTCATTCTTTTTGTACCGGATCCCCTCGCTCCTCCATGACACAGCATTTGTCACGGCCATGGGTGGACGCTGCGTGACCTCCATCCTGTATGCATCTGTCTTGATGAACTCACTCAAGATCTTCGCCTCCGTGTATTGTGGGTACCCAAAATCCATCATCTCATCAAGCAACTCATACTGTATGCACAAAATAGGCACCCCATTCTGTCAAATCCCAGCAATCGCACATCAAAAAGAAGTACTTAAAATTTTGCTTACCACAACGACAAAGTTATCTCTGAGCGACTCCTCCTCCAGCTCCTCGAAGTAGTGCTTAAACACCTGTACTCACGCACAAGTCCCATGAACAATAGGCGCTACAATGTCATCAACAATTGTCTGCAAACAGGGGGCAGGGCCACGTACATCTACAACACGGTGGAGGAAGAGGAGGATGCTGGCCGCGTTGCAGTTCTGGCGAGCAGCGGTGAGGAGGAAGACATTGTTGTGCTGGATGAACATGTAAGTGACGCCAGCGTCATCGTAGACCACAGGCGAGTGCGCTTCCGAGTCGCCCTACCCATTCCACGAGCACTCAACACCAGAGCCGCACAGATCTCAGGAGTAGACAGCATACGAGGCGCGAGGTCTGATCGACCACTTACCTCCTTGTCGAGGAGCTTGGTGAAGAAGCGCTCGGCCTGGAGCGCGGAGACATCGCCGCGGTAGTCGCGCCAGACGAGGACGCGGCCCTTGATGTCCAGCAGGAAGAGCGCCGACACCGCGCCGGCCATGGTGGTGGGGGCGATCAAAGTCCTCCCCGCCCACCGGATCTGGATCTGCACGCCCCCGCCTGCGCCTCTCTCTATCTTCGGCCAGCGGCGGCCATGGGGGTGTGGGGGGGCGCGGGGAGGAGTGCTCTTGGATCTCGCCTGCCGCACCGGCGCCCGACGTGCTCGCGCGCGGCGCGGTGCGGTGCGGTGCTGTGGGTTGGATCGGAGTCTGAAACGCAAGGATCCGGAAACGGAAGTGGAGAGGGAGGGGGAGGGGAGGATCCGGGTGTGTCTTTCTTACGTTCCACTGGACGGTGGGGCCTGGATGCTGTCCGATGTGGAGACCCTAGTCCTAGCGCAGCATTTCACATTTCAGGGATAAAAAAAACGTAGATGATTTCAGGCTAGAACCATTTAGCTAAAACTGTTTTAAGAAGTATTTGAAAAAAAGCTCTAATAACAATTGATTATATCAAATTGTGAGAAAGAACCAAAAGAAGCCATATTCTTTTGCAATAAAGCAGTGCTTTCCTTTTCCATTTTTATGTCCCCATGCAGGAGATCCATTGACATAACTAGATAAATAAATTAGTATCAAGGTGAGAACAAATTACACTAGCTTTAGCAAAGTTTTTTTCGCATCACGAGACAAATCAGTTATCATGTCGATGAAAGGCTTAAGTATTTCTATTGATGGAACTATGAAGTGAGGAGGAAGGGTCTGTTTGGACTCCTTAGCACTTAGCAGGACCCTTTTCAACCCACCCGATAAATAGATGGTTGGATAGTGAGTTGAATATGTATATAAACTATTAGCCACTATTAGTAACTCTAAACCTACTAATGAAACTAATAGTTAGTAGCTTGTAGCTAATAATTATTAGGTTCATTAGCATGTTTGTTTGAATCCACTAGTATTAATTTTATATACTATTTCTTAGTGCTAGTAGATCAAAACAAACCCTTACACAAAGGTAGAAGCAATACCGATTGTATTTGTTGTTTTGCACATTGATTTTTGAACCTAAGGCTTCACTAAAGAGGTACAATATTATCTAGAGTTAATCAATATCAATGCCGTGCCATTGGGCGCAAGAATTGTTATGAAGTGACTCAAAATATTAATAACAATAATGAATAGCAATGGAGATAGAGGATCACCTCGGGGCAACTAGTGAAGATGTATGGAAAACTATCTGGAGATTCCATGAATCACTTGTGTTGAAGAGGATGGAAGGAGCCCACTAATAATATTACACTAAATAGAGTCAAGCAAACACTAATTTCTTCATTACTTCAAGAAGAAAAGGTCATTAAACTAAGCTGCACAGCACACACATTGGACATGCGATGCTAGCGCGACCTCCATGCCAAAGGAGGCCGAGGCTAAGCAAGTAGTCCACTAGTCGATAGCAAGTAGACGGTCAAGAGAGCCAAAGGCAAGCAAAGAAAGATGAGTTTGTTAAATATGGGAATACTCAATGTTGAAATCTTTTTCTCTGCCGGTGTAAGGAGTGCTTCCTGAGATTGTTTTTAGCTATGTCTTCTCAATGAACAATCACCATTATCATAGACAATTTGTCTCTATTCGTGAAGGATTTAGTTGGCTAAAATATAGCCTTGTTTGAATCTCGTACACTAAAATCTAGCAACTAACAATTAATTATAATTTATATAAATAGGAGGGTTAATAGGTGAGCTAATTTTTAGCTAAGTCCTTGCCTAATTATTATTTTATTAGGCAAGTATAACTAGCTACTAGGACTGATAGTCCATCACTATATATGAATCTTTAGTTTAGAATCCAAACATGCGTGAGCTAATAGTTAGGTGCCTATTTTTTATTTAGCTATTAACAATGGTATTAACCCATCTAAGTTTAGAATTCATGTTTACTGTGTATCTGTAAGCCTCCAAACGGTTAGCTTTAGAGGCAACTGGAAAGAGAGTTAAATATATTAGATACAAAAGGTATCACATGGACCGAATACGCACCTCCAACTAGGGAGCATAATAAACTGCATCCAGGTGTGGGGTGTTCTATCGGCATTATCAAGATCTCAATCATTAAGAGTAACTCTAACAACAGTATAAGGTTTTCTACTTTTATTTGAGGGCTTCTATATTTTTTAGACTCTGTCCTTAAATTTATTCTAATAGAGGGTGACACTTAAGACTTGACTCTACCCTTTATTTGAGAGCTTCTCCATTTTTAAGCACTCTACTCAAGATAAAAAAAAGGTTGTACCCGGGCGAGAGAGCTCCCGCCTGAGGTGGTCTGGGAAGGGTGTCAGCGCCAAGCCTTACCCGCACACTGTGCAATGTGCGGAGGCTGGGGCTCGAACCCGGGACCTTCCGGTCACAGGCGGTAAGACTCTACCGCTTGCACTAGGCCCGGCCAGGACTCTACTCAAGATGTAGCCCTTAAATTCATTCTAATAGATAGTGACACTTAGGATTTGGTTGTCATTGATTTTTTCGGCCAAACTGAGAGAGGAGTCGTGGTGGGCATTTGCAAGGGTCATTGGGGGAGTCGCAGTTGCATTCACGAAGGCTTCATCGTGAGAGTCATAGATATGGCAAATACAGGGGAGTCGCAGTTAGAGCTGCAGAGGGACACGCATCACCAAGACCCCACTAGGGGTGTCGTGGAGAGAAGTCGTGCATGGGAAAAACTAAAATGAAACCATCATTTCAGCATTTGGCCTAGAGCCCTCGTTAATTTAGGTGCCCACACAAAATTGAGGGCTCTAATAGAAACCCAATTAGACCTCTTTTTTAGCCTAAGAGCGTCTCCAACAATAATACTAAAAACAGACTACCTGTTGGTATAAATTAACTGCACCCTAAATAATGATTATAATCAGATTATCCATAAAGCGCTTACGGATATATACCGATCAGCACTTCACCAAGATCAACCCGGTTTTAATATCGAACCCAAAGGAACAGTAGGTGAATTATGACCCAGCCTAATACTCTTAATCTAAGGGGGTATAAACAATCTAGAAAACTATTGAGAATGAGGAAATAGCTAATGTACTCTAGTTCTAACTATCGGTAAACTTTGTATAATATCGTCTTATCGAACAATTGACCTGAATAGGAGAAGAAACAGAGTAATCTAGCTACCAGACACCTATAAGCCTATCAGTCCTATCAACGGGAAGTGGACTACGGAGGATTCAACGTAGCTATAAAGTCACCTACGCGAGCTACCACTATCCTACCGATCGGGGGACATTCACAAGCAATCATAACCCGGACACCACGTCTACTACGAATACTACTCGACCTAGGAGCTACCCAAATCAAAGTACTCAATGTAATATGAGTTGCAAACCAAAGAACGAATATAAACAACCCGCTTACTTGAATCGAATGGTAAATACAAAAGTACCTCGAGAATGCGACTCGGCGAGGGAGCCGAATCCAGACGAATCTAGACTCCCGAGGATGCTCCGACAAAGCCAGGGGCTCCTCCGAATCTCTACTCTTCTACTCTATCTCTCTAATCTTTATCTTGATTGCTAGCCTAGATCTAGTGGATCTCTATCTAAAGCTCGATTCTTCATCTCTTGATCTAGCCTCCTCCGTGGGGGTATGGCCCTCCTTTTATAGCCGGTGGGATTGATACACGTCGTTGGATCAAACCGACGTAACAAGCGGCCGGATGACTCCTCGAGGCGGTGGAGGAAGGCTCAGAAGGGGGCGGCAAACCCTAACCCTAGGGGGGGCCGCCCAGGGCAGGGGTGGGGCCGCCCGGCCCCACTTGGCGGCCGGCCCACCTGTTGCTTCGGTGTCTTCGGAGTATTCCCCGAACCCTCCGGGCGATGTGCTTGCGTCGCGATCAAGTTTTCGTGGTAAATTAGCACTTAAATCCCTCTTTTAGGCTTTTCGGAAAATTCCCTGAAAAATGCACAAATCACCAAAACTAGTGGAAATTGTCGGTGGTAACCCTATTCTTATCATATATTCATGTCTCGGGAGTGGTAATTGCTAATAAATTTTGGGCGATAACAAGGTGTCAACAATTACCCCCACACTTAGGCTTTTGCTCGTCCCGAGAAAAAGGTTGGTTTTGACAAAAACGGGTACACATTCAATGCTTAACTTGGAACTTAAATTATATAGCACTAGTCTAGTTATCATGCATTGTGAAAAATTTTAAAGTATCTATCATGAATCCTCAAGTGATTGCGGAGTAAGAGAGCTTAAGATTGATTACTCTTTCTTTAATTGTGTCTTTTGGAGTGGAGATGTATTTTGCAAAAAAACATAGCTTCGATCCTCTCATTTGTAGTGGCACCAAAGTGGTAGTGTCATAAATTGGATATTTTTATAGCGAGGGAGAGAGATGTCATATTCCTTAGATCGGGAAAAAATTCTCACTTCTTGGCATATTATGTTGGAGGAACTATGAGCCTTTCTTTTGCTTTGAGCACATGCTCATATTTCTTTCCTTCTTAAATCGAGGTTCCGGACACTTGTCCCTTTTTATTTCCTCGTGATCTATCTTTTTTGAGGTTTCGGACACTTGTCCCTTTTTATTTTCTCGGAATCTTTTTAAATAGCTCATGCCTCCTTCATAATATTGCTCAAGAAAGTGAATTTTATTTTTATTTAATTTTTATTTTATGATCTTTGGAAATATGATAAACCTCTCAACCAAAGCTATTGAAGTGGATCATTATAATTATTATTAAGTTCCATTACAAAGAGGAGTGAAGCTAAGTGTTTTTAAATTTTTGAAATAAAATCTCTAAAGACAAATTATCGAAATTGAATAATTATTATCTTTGCTATCTTACTTCCTACAACAACTTAGACAATCATGAAGCACTTATAAATTTCATAATAATCATGACTCTAGAAGGGTGTCATATAATTTATTCTTCTCAGTCATGGATTGAATGTGTTTATTATTTCTTGAAGCAATTAATATGAAGAATTAAAATTTATATCGAAATTCAGAGTATAAAATATGCATTTGAATTGTAACTAAGTCGAACCCGACCGTGACTGAAACGAGGGAGCGAGAGGTGGCAGGGAGGGCGCCGGCCGGCCCCACCTTAGGGGTCTCGCAGGTCCCGCCGCTTGCAAGGTGTTGGGTTGATGTCGCTCAATTACGCTGTTTTTTCCGATCGTATTTTTCGCCGTGATTAATTGTGCTTCCCCACACTTGTTTTTTTGCATACTTTTCTGCGCAATATGTGGAGACAAAATATTCCAAAAATAGAGAGTAGAGTAGATAACAAACATTAATATAAAATAAGACACTTTATTCATTTATGGCGGTGGTATAAAATAATTCAACAGACGCTTTAATGATCGAGCTAACGACGCCTCTAGCTCATTAGGCTTTGTCCTAAGAAAATGACTCGACCGACTCCATTAACTAATCGAACTAGCGGAAGTGTGCCTTATTGGGTAACTAGGCAACTAATGCTGCCCTTCATTATTGAGGCCCTGAATTATAGCTTTGAGGGCTGCAACCTCTTCTTTAAGCTTTTCTTTGTCGCGCTTGAGGCTGCGGATTAACTTGAGATTAACCCCAACCTTCTTTTCTACGTCATCTATGAGCTTGTCCCTCGCCTTGTTAGATGTTTCCATCTCCTTGACAAGGTTGGAGAGGCCTTCAAGCTTCTCGTTGAGAGTGCGTAGAGTTGGTACTGGGCCGCTTGGGAACTTTCTCCGGTGCTAATGCCGATCTTTGCTCTCTTCCTCTTAGGCTTGGGCTTAGGTGCGATGGGCTCGGTGTAGCATACTTCATCGGGGTTTGCACGAATTCCTTGAGCAGAAAGGACGAGCAGTATTGGTGTACTTAGCGCATATCGCTTGCCCTTCTTGTCGGTCTCGACGCCACGAGTCGCTCATTAGCTTTAGGTGCAAGGAGCCGGGTACCCTTGGGGATAGCACCGCTTTCCTTTAGCACCTCCTTCAAGCGGCTAGCCTTGCGGTGGTAGAGGAAGAGCAGATGGATCTTGCACGTAGTAGACTTGCTCATATTTTGGGGGATCGTTGCAACTTGCTTGGGCGGCACGACGGCGAGAGGCTTTGGTTGCGCGAGGACGAGGGCCTTCGAATCATCATTTGGGGATGCCGTCGGGAAGTCCACGCCCGTAGGAGACGACGCCTTGTTCGCCATTGCTAATAGATCTAGATTGGAGAGCTCTTTTTGGAAGAGAGAGGTGGCTGGTTATGGAATGCAATTGGGGAGGTCTAGGTACGTATTTATATAGGTTTTCGTGGAGACAGGGATGAGGATAAAACCTAGGTTCTACGGGATTCGCATGCGAAAGAATATCCGATTGTACGTGGATAATACGCGAATATACGTAGGAAGAGTGTAGAAGGATAGGGGACGAGAGGGCGGGGGGCCGACCGGCCCCATAGGGTGCCGACCGGCCCCACCTGGGGCCCACCTCGGGTGCCCTTCCGCAGGTGCTTCGGACTCCTCCTATGTTTTGTTAGATGTGTTTTCGGATAAAAATTGCGTACGGAATAAAATAGAACTTAATAAGTTGGTAATTGGATGAATTCGATTTTATCCACTACTCCCGAATCAAATGGCTCTAAATAAAGTTTAAGTCGGTGTCCATTTACCTTGAATAACGTACCTTCGTTTGATTGTAGAGTTATTGCTCCATGTGGTGATGAATTTACAACGGTGAAAGGTCCTTCCCATTTGCTCCTTAATTTTCCAAGACCGAATAATTTGAACACGGAATTAAAAAGTAATACCTTATCTCTGGTGCAAACTCCTTCTTCTTGATCCTCTTATCATGTCATTTCTTCGTCCGTTCTTTGTAGATTTTCGAATTGTGATAGGCATTTTCTCTCCATTCTTCTAATTCGATAATTACATCTTTCTTTTCTCTCCAAAGCAGACTTCTAGGTCCATGTTCCATCTTTTTGATAGCTCGGTGAGCTTTATGTTCTAATTCAACTGGTAAGTGGCAAGTCTTGCCATATACCAATTGATATGGTGACATACTCAAAGGTGTTTTATAAGCTGTCCGGTATGCCCATAGTGCATCGGTGTCGATCCTTCCATAAAGTTCCCATTTCATTCACTTTTTTTTTAGAGAATATTCTTGATTTGTTTATTGGATGTTTCTCGCCTGGCCACTTGTCGAGGATGATATGGAGTAGCGGCGTTGTGTCGTATTCCATGAGCTTGTAGGTATAAGTGAAACTTCTTATCGGTGAAATGTGTTCCTCCATCACTTATAACCATTCTAGGTGTTATAAACCTTGGAAATATAACCTCTTCAAACATCTTCTTTGAGTGTTTTGAGTTAGCATTCTTGCATGGCATAGCTTCTACCCACTTGGATACATAGTCAATCGCCACCAAAATGTACTCATAATTCTTTGACTTCACAAAGGGTCCCATATAATCAATTCCCCGGACATCAAAGAGCTCTATCGAAGGTTGTTGGTGAGTGGCATAGCATCTCTTGCATTGATATTCCCGTGCCTCGACAAGCTCCACATCTTCGGATGAAATCTTTGGTGTCTTCATACATGGTTGGCCAAAAGAATCCACTCGCCGATTTTTTGCATGAGTGCGGAATGCCCCATAATGACTTCCATATGGTGATGAGTAATATTTCTGAATGATCTCGTATGTCTTTCTCTACTTGGTACACATCTTCCGAGTAATCCATCAAGCATACCCGTAAGAGGTATGGTGGATCCCATATGTGGAGACGACTTTCATAAATGAGTCTTTTCTTATTCTCTCCTGGTGGTACGTAACCTGTAACCATAAAGTTAACAATATTCGCGTACCAAGGATCTATCTTGGTCACTTTAAACAGCATGTCATCTCTTAATGAGTCATTAATAGGTAATCCTGGGGTTCTTTAAAATACATCCTAGACAAATAATCAGCTACAGGGTTTTCTATTCCTTTTCTATCTTTAATTTCTAAATCAAATTCTTGCAGTAAAAGAATCCATCTTATTAATCATGGTTTAGCATCTTTCTTAGTGAGCAAATATTTAAGAGCAGCATGATCAGAATAAATAATTATTTTAGCTCCAAGTAAGTAAGATCTAAATTTATCAATAGCGAAGACAACAACCAAAAGTTCTTTTTTATTGGTCGTATAATTTAATTGTGCTTCTATCATTGTCTTGCTTGCATAGGCAATTGCATGATGCGTTTTATCTTTTGTTTGTCCTAAAACTGCTCCTACAAACATAATCACTAGAATCACACATAATCTCGAAAGGTAAAGACCAATCAGGGGGTTGAATGATTGGTGCTGATGTAAGTGCTTTTTTAAGAATATTAAATGATTCTAAGCATTCTTCATCAAACTCAAAAGGTACATCTTTAGTTAACAATCTAGTCATTGGTCTAGCAATTTGTGAAAAATTCCTTATAAATCTACGATAAAAACCATAATGACCAAGAAAGCTTCGGACTCCTTTTATATTAACTGGGGGAGGTAGTTGTTCAATTACTTCAATTTTAGCTTTATCTACCTCTATACCCTTTTTTCGACACTAGGTGTCCTAACACTATTCCTTCTCTAACCATAAAATGACATTTTTCCCAATTGAGGACTAAGTGTTTTTCTTCACATCTCGCAAAACCTTATTTAAATTCTCTAGACAATCATCAAAAGTTTAACCATAAACTGAAAAACCATCCATAAAAACTTCCATGATTTCTTCTATCATATCAGAAAATATAGACATCATGCATCTTTGAAAAGAAGCGGGTGCATTATATAATCCAAAAGACATTCTTCTATAAGCATAAGTTCCATAAGAATATGTAAAGGTGGTTTTGCTTTGATCATCAGGGTGGATAGGGATTTGGTGATATCCTGAATAACCATCAAGGAAACAGAAGAAAGAATGATTTGCTAGACGCTCTAACATCTCATCAATGAAAGGTAGAGAAAAATGGTCTTTCTTTGTTGCTTTATTGAGTTTTCTATAATCTATGCACATTCGTCATCCAAAGGTGACGGTTCTTTTGGGTATTAATTCGTTTTTATCATTTTGGACAACCGTCATTCCTCCCTTTTTAGGTACAACTTGCACACGGGACTTACCCACTCGCTATGCGGCGGGGGGGGTATATAATCCTGTATGTAAAAAAGCTTTAGAACTTCTTTCTTTACTACATCTCGCATCGCATTTTGGAGTCTCCGCCGAGGCTCTCTTTGAAGGTATAATTTCGGATTAGTTGGTATGCGATGGGTGCAAAGAATAGGGCTAATCCCTTTTAGGTTTTGGAGTGAATATCCAAAAGCAGCTCTATATTTTTCTAAAATAGTTATTAATTTATAAGTCTCTTCATCAGAAAGTTTATCACTTATAATCACAGGATATTCTTGATTATTATTTAGAAAAACATATTTAAGACCAGATGGTAATGGTTTAAGCTCAATAGGAGGTTTAGGTGGCTCTACTAGTTCATCGAGAGGTTCGGGGTCAATAAGGTCTTCCTCCTCTTCATCGATGAAGAACTGGGTATCATCTTCTAAAAACAGGGGTAAATAAAATTTTCGAATTCAATAGCCTTAACCTCTTCTATTGGATCTAATTCGGGAAGGGGCTCGCTTTAAATTTTTCTTGCATGAGTTATAGGTATCGAAAAGTTAAATCTTTTCCCAAATTGAACATTTAATTTACCATTACGACCTTCTTGAGGAAGTTTTATTATGGGTAGTCCAATCATTACATCAAAATCCCACACATCAAAGATATAGAAATTTAGCAAGATGCGGAAATCATTAATAACAATAGGAAGTGCACTCAAAACTCCTAAACTAGGAACAATGTGTCCCTGAACAATTTTTAAATAATTTATTTGTAGGAATTAATGGTATGTCTTTTAAGAATCTTCTAGCAAATGTATATGACATAATGTTAACTCCTATGATCTGGGTTATATAAAGCTTCAAAAGGGTATGAATCTACTTGCAACTTTATACTAACCGAGGGTGAATTAAGGCAATTACTTGAGGGATTGCTCAGATTCTATCAACCAATCATCACCCAAAATAAAAAATCAATTCCCTTGTTATTTCTCTAAGAAATTTTAAATCATCAGGATGCAAAAAACTAGAATTGAAATCTCTAGATTCTTTGGGGTTGAATAATTTTACGATAAAGTGTTGTATTCCCAAAATCATTAAAGAAATTACCCTCTATTTCAAACATCCACTTTAATTTGGAATTATCTCATTAGCTAGTTCAGGTTTTAATTCAACTATAGATTGAGATGAATCAGGTAAAAGTTCATTTTCAGCTAAGCGAGAATATTCTTCTAGCAACTCTTCTTTTTTCTTCGGGGAGATTATTTAAAATATTAGTAAGAATAGTTTTAGCATGTTCAACAGTAATATGCATAAATGCTCCACTCGAGGCCAAATTAAGATATTCCTTATTTCTATCATCAAGGCCTAAAAAGAAATGTTGTAAAAGCATGGGTTCTGGTAAAGCAAGATTAGGTCCAGAATTTACAAAACCATCAAAACGATCCTAAGCCTTGCCTAGCGATTCATTGTCTAATTGTTTGAATCCTATGATTTCAAATCGAAGTTTAGCGACCTTTTCTCTTGGGAAGAATTTAAGACAAAAAGTATTTTCATAATATTTTCCAATCTCCTTGACTACTCTCAACATGGCGATTATACAATTTCTTAGCTCTGCCCGTTAATAAAAACGGAAAGAGTTTCCATCTTAAAGTTTCATCAGCCATGCCTTTAATGCTTAGACATGAACATGTCCGCTCAAAATCGATTAAATGGGAATAGAGGTTTTCGCTAGTATTACCAGAAAAAGATATGTTCTTGAACTAATTTAATTAATCCCGGGCGTAGCTCATAGCATGATGATATGATAGGTTTAGAAGATTCCTTTGGTCGAGGTAGATGCGATCCGATGGTGCTCCATATTGATATAAAAGTGGAGATTCGTTTTCCATAATATATTATTATTTTTTTTTATATATAAAGGGATAACTATAGACTAAGATAGGCTAAATCAAAATCAGCAAACCGTTCCCGCAAGAACGGCGCCAGAAATGTTTGTTGGTATAAATTAATCGCACCCTAAATAATGATTATAATCGATTATCCGCTTAAAAGTTTACAGTATATATATCTTGATCAGCACTTCACCAAGATCAACCCGATTTTAATATCGAACCCAAAGGAACATGAGGTGAATTATGACCCAGCCTAATACTCTTAATCTAAGGGGGTACAAACAATCTAGAAAACTATTGAGAATGAGGAAATAGCTAATGTACTCTAGTTCTAACTACCTAGGTAAACTTTGTATAATATCGTCTTATCGGACAATTGACTGAATAGGAGAAGAAACAGAGTAATCTACCTACGCAGACACCTATAAGCCTATCGGTCCTATCAACGGGAAGTGGACTACGGAGGATTCAACGTAGCTATAAAGTCACCTACGCGAGCTACCACTATCCGGGCCGATCGGGGGGACATTCACAAGCAATCATAACCCGGACACCACATCTACGCTACGAATACTACTCGATCTAGGAGCTACCCAAATCAAAGTACTCAATGTAATATGAGTTGCAAAACCAAAGAACGAATATAAACAACTCGCTTACTTGAATCGAATGGTAAATACAAAAGTACCTCGAGAATGCAGCTCGGGACGAGGGAGTTGAATCCAGACAATACTGACTCCCGAGGATGCTCCGACAGCCCGGGGCTCCTCCGAATCTCTACTCTTCTACTCTATCTCTAATCTCTATCTTGATTGCTAGCCTAGATCTAGTGGATCTCTATCTAAAGCTCGATTCTTCATCTCTTGATCGGCCTCCTCCCGGGGGGTATGGCCCTCCTTTTATAGCCCGGTGGGATTGATACGGCGTCGTTGGATCAAACCGACGTAGCAAGCGGCCAGGATGACTCCTCGGAGGCGGTGGAGGAAGGTTCCGGAAGAGGGCGGCAAACCCTAACCCTAGGGGCCGCCCGGGCGGGGGGGGGGGCCGGCCCCACTTGGCGGCCTGGCCCCCCCTGTTGCCGGGTGTCTTCGGAGTATTCCCTGAACCCGGGCGATGTGCTTGCGTCGCGATCAAGTTTCGTGGTAAATTAGCACTTAAATCCCTCTTTTAGGCTTTCTCTCGAAAATTCCCCGAAAAATACACAAATCACCAAAACTAGTGGAAATTGTCGGTGGTAACCCTATTCTTATCATATATTCATGTCTCGGGGAGTGGTAATTGCTAATAAATTTTGGGCGATAACAGGTGTCAACACTACCAAAATGTCTGTTTGGATGACCACCTGTTTTTATACTACCTATTTTTTGCCCTCAACTCCAATAAAACTACCTAAAACAAACTACCTAAATGCAATATAGTAGTGAATGACATGTGGGGCCGTGATGTCATCCTCTTCCTTTGGCCATTCACAAACTCGGCCATGGACTTTGTAGGAGTTCGCGGGGAGATGAATCTGCTAGAGGTCGGGCCAAGAGAGGAGCCGCTCTCAGCTAGCGCACGAGAAGGGGAGCCACTGAGGAGGGGTTTCTACTCTCGGACGGCGATGGGGTTTCTACTCTCGGACAGTGATGAGGTTTCTACTCTCGGACGGAGTCGCCGGAGGAGGCTATATGTAACACCTCTGGTGTTACGTTAACCTAAACCTGCCTTGTCATCATCATCATTGCATGAGCATTCATAATTAGAGAACACTAATATGAACAACTAAAATGAGTTTACAATTCTAGGGTTCGTTTGAGCTCCTTTATATCACATGTGTATGTGGTCATCATTTAAATTCCATTCACATGTTTAATTTTGTTTATTTAATCAACCAACTAAAACCAATCTTGGTGTTTACAAGTGTTTGGCTAACTATGATTAACATTCCAAAAATGTTTTGCAAGTCAAATGATGCAAAAGAAAGAATCACAATTGAAATTGGAATTCAAATTCCAACTCTAGTTAGAAATGGCTAAGTGTTGGAATTGAATATCATTTTCAATTTTAAGGAGCTAACCATAATTAATTTTCTAAATAAAAGTTGCTAACCAATGGCACTATTTCAAAGTATGAACTTTGTACTTTGAGAATGTACTATTGGTTGGGTTTGAAAAGTACCACAACACCTTTAATTAATTGCCCAAAAGTTCAATTTGAAAATCCTTTTCAAAATTTGAAATAAAAAGTCTTTTGCCCTTTTTCTCAATTTCATCTCAAAATATTCAAAATTTGGGAAAACTCTAAAAATACAGTTTGTACATCTCTTTGAGCTCTACAACTTTGGTATATAAAGTTTTTCAAGTTTTTGAATAAAATTTGAAGTAATTTCAAAAGTTCTCAAAATTGGGAATTGTCCCTTTTGATTTTTAAACTCCAATTCAAAAATTATTCAGTTTCATGAAAAACTCTCTAAATAAAAGTTGTAGATCTTGAGAAAGCGAACAACTTTTATTTTTGGAGATTTTCATCTTTTATTCAAAATTTAAAAGTAATTTTGAAATCCCAAAACATAGAATTTGAACTCATTTTCAAATTTGAAATGCAATTTCAAAACTATTTGGATTCTGATAAAACTTCTTTAATAAAAGTTGTAGAGCATGAAATTTGGAGCAATCTGTATTTGGGAAGATTTTTGTGTACAGTTCGATTTTCAAAAGTAATTTGAAAAGGAAAAGGGATGAGTATGCGCTACTGGTGATGCACGGGGGAGGCACCTCACCCTTGCCCATGCCGCCGGTCGACCGCCGTCGTCATGGCCGTTCCGGCGTCTTCCCGGCCTTCGCGCATCGCCAACCAACTCGACGTCGTCGTGAAACCTCCTTCCACCTATCCAGCCATTAGTTGCCCTATAAAAGCTCAAGTCGGCCGTCAATTTCCTTCTTCCTTCTTCCCTGCTCACCGCCGGCCGCCACCCTTGAGTTGCAAAATTCACACCGCTCACTCCACCACCGATCCAATTCGCTTGCACACAGCTCCGCCGCCTCCCTGCGCACGTGTTGAGCTCTAATCGAACCGTGAGATCGCCTGAGCTGCTTGTCCGCCATCGTCCTCCTCAGCCACGGTCATCAGCGCCGCCGTAAGACATTCGCCCCTTGCCAGAGCTCCTCTGAGCGTTTCAAACGCAATCAACTGCCTTGCTAGCTTCGCTTTGACTCACTGGTCGTGGTCGACCTCTTTCTTGTCACAGCCGAGCCCCGTACGCACCAGGACCGTGCCTCGCCGTCGAGTTCGCGCCGCCGCACGTCCTGTCACCGCCGTCAACCTTGCTCCACCCACTTCCACGCCCGCTGCTTCCTTGTTTTGAATCAGTGGTGAGCTTCTGAATCGATCCAGGGTATTGGTTGCTTCGGAGTTGCAGTGGGTTGGCCGGAACACCGTGAGCACCGATGAGCTCCGCCGTCCGCCGTGGTCGTGCTCGTCATCGTGTACAGTTCGCCCTGCTTCGAGTCTCGTTTGTGTCGCGTCGAGTTCGCCCGGAGTCCTGAGTATGTTGGCGTGCTTGGTTCCGCCGGGGAAGCTCCGGGGAGCCTTATCGCCGAGAGCCGCGCGCCACCGAGCCGCCATGATCGCCGTGGTGAGAGCTCTGATGGTTGGGAGTGACCGTGAAGTAGCTCGTTGGACGCGGTTTGATGAGGAGAGTTCGCCGGTGTAGTTGGTTGCGTCGGAGGAGCAGCCGTTGGCCAGAACCGCCGTCGGCCGCCGTTGTAACGTGCGTAACCGGAGAGGAAGTGAGGGAGGAAGAAGAAACCGCCCGGCCCCGCGCGGTCGCTGAGAGAGAGAGGGAGGGAGAGCGCGCTGGGCGCTGTGGAGCTGGGCCGAAGCGAGCCAACGGGCCGCACAGTGAGCCCACGGGGAGAGAGAGAAAAATGTTTTTTTTTCCAATTCAATTTCCAAAGCTGTTTTTCACCTTTTTGTGATAATTTATTCTGGGCAGATAAAATTTGAACAAAAATATGTGTGTGCTCCTTGTGTTATGCTCTACACCAGAAAAGTACTAACTCTGGTTTTCTAATAAATTTTACTTATGCAATAAATTGCTCTTTTAATTAATAAATGCAACTTCCATGATTTTTAGTAATTAAAATATAAGTCCAAAAATCATGAAATTTGTTTTGTGTGCTAATTAGATGATAATGATCTTAATTGTGAAGTTTGATCATGATTTGACTAATTTTTATATTAATACCTTGTTTAATTAATGTTTAATTAATTAATCCTTTAATTAATTAGGGTTTGATTAATCTCCAATTAGCAAGTTAATTAGCGGCTTTCAACAACTGTAAAAATGGTTAATAAATTAGTAATTAACCTTAATCACTATTAGGGTTGCTTGATTTTGGATTGAGTGATGACCCTAAGTCATTAATCCTAATGACCTTCGACATTTTATGTTGATTGCGTACCGTTAGTCCGTCGTCATCGATGTTAGTTATACTTCCGTAGTACAACCTTACCGTGAAGGAAAGTTGTACTCAAGATAGGTTAACACTCGTTGCATCATTATCGCATGTTCCTTTTACTACTGCATTGTAATCATGCATCTTTATCGTGTAGCTGTGCCGTCCGAGGAAGGAGTTGGTCCAACTCCTGTTTCTGAAGCAAGTGATCAGTGGGGAGAGGTTGGGTCCAATCTTATTGGCTCCGTAACTGCTCCTAACTTCGTCGAGCCCCAAGGCAAGCCCCGGATGCATTCAACCACCTCCTTGTATTTCGAAAGCTTTTATATTGTATGTTCCTGATGTGATGCATTAGGTAACAGGAGTTGTGTGATATCCTAATTTGATGCATTTACCGTACCTTGATATATACCCTAGATACCTGTTTTGATTTCGCAAATGCTAGTGTATGCTTAGCCCTGCTGATAGCATAGGCTTTATGAAATGTTTTCCAAAAATGTGATAACAATACCCCGTTTAGGGAAATTTTGAAAACCTGATGTTACTTGTTGGTATCCCTTCATTTTGATCGGGTCAAGGGTACGCAACAAGAACATGATGATGAGTAAATTGATACCGGGTGGAGTGACTTGCACCAGGAAGGGCTAGTGCCCTGGTGTAGTGTCGTCCACTTGTGAGTCGGTTAAGCACCGTTCGTTGCCTTGGCCCTTGGATCATGAGGTTATTGGATAGTACTAGTCGCATGCTAATGGCGGTAAGCTCCCTTGTACTATCCACGATGAGAACAGACAACCGGGACGAGCGTAGTGTGTACCCATCCTACGGGGCCACCGTGGAAGGGGACCGCGGCGTAGGGAGATGGTGTACTGTACCTCGTGGCTAGGACCCGTTCTGGCCGGGAGAAATGCAAGCGTGAGTTGATGTATGTAAGATGTTCGGTCCTGCATACATCGTGTGGCTAGGAAGCCACAGCTGGGTATATAAAGCGATTTGAATCGTCGTTGCTCCACGATATAGGAGACTTGATCCTTGCACCAGCATCGTAGTAATGATGGAAGTTGATGATGAGAAGTTTTAAATCCGTTACATTGTTGACAAGTGATTGTTGTAGTAAAGTAAGGACTGGCTTAGTCTCTTTTTGCAAAGGTGTCATTGATCTTGCTAAAGCCTCACCTTGATTCCTATTAGCCAGCATTCATGAGTCTTCTCCCCAATTTTTGGTCGGGTAAGTCTTGCGGAGTACTTTTTGTAGTCAGGGTTTGTTAAACCCCTGTTGCAGGTGAACCGTGCGAGCAAGCGTGCTATGGCCCGTGTTGCATGACGGTCGTTGATGAAGTGTCTGATGAGGAATAGATTGTGTGGCCCGTGGGCAGGGCACTTTCGTTGTGTGGCTTGTAATAAAGTTAAGTAATGATACTTCCGCTATTATGTAATAAGAATACTCTGGTTTGTATAAGTTTTACAAAAAGTTTGTAAATTAAGTTATTGTAAGTCTTCCGCTACTCTGGTATTTTTGTATGGAAACCGTTGTAATACTGTGATGTCTCTGTAAGTATCGATCCTGGAGGAATTGTGGTTTATCGGGGGTTCACCCGACAGTAACATTCTAGGTTATGTGGTGTACAAGCATAGCCGACGGAGGTCTTAAGGACAATGTCGGTGCTTGTGGGCCATATAGTTTAGAAGGTTCCGCCACACTATAACGAGGGAACGGTGTTCGTCTGGGGTTGCATCGGGGGGGAAGAGGCGTCACGGAGGTCACGCCGGGGGGGGGGAGGAGGCGTCGCCGGGCAGCGTCGGGTGGGGCGGCAAGATCGTGGAAGGCCGCCCGGCCGAGGCCTTCTTTGCGAAGCGGTGGCAACGGTAGGCACAGCTACATAGTGAAGAAAGAGAACGAGAAAAAATTTGGGTAGCCTCTAGTTGACCCAATAAAAGTAGACAGTAGAAGGGGAGATTTGTTGGCACCAATAAATCTGTTGGGTCTAGTATATAATCTATTGGAGTGGATTTTTTGCCCTCCAGTACCTAAATTGGGGATAGGTAATGGGATAGGTGCATTACTAGAAATGCTCTAAGAGCATCTCCAAGAACTTGGAATAATTGACTTGCTAAATTGTGTGATTTAGCAAGTTACTATTTCATTTGGCAAGTCAAAAAAAAAGAGCTCTCTCCAACAATTTACTATTCCAACTTGCTAAAATCAAAAAATCTGATCATATGAGTCCCTAGAGTTTTGCATAGAGGTCTGAAAAGTGTAATAAAATTGTGCACCAGTCCTCTTTCTTCTGCCTTCCGTCGAGCAGAGCAGAGGAGGCGACGGTCGTGCTCGGGCCGACCGCCTAATGACACGGCGGCGGCGTGACGAAGGCGTCGGAGCCATAAGGGTCCCAGGTGCACCCTCCAGTTGCCCTGGCTCTCCCTATGATGGACCGGTGCCGCTCGATTACGCTGGGCCCGCGGAACCGGGCGGCGTGGCGGCAGCAGAGGAGGAAGCTGTGGAGGAGGAGGTTGGGGAAGCGGGGGCTCGGACGAAGCGGAGCCAACTCCCCGCGGCGGCAACGGGGGCCCGCGCCGGCGAGGTGTCGCCCGGCGGCGGCAACGGCGCCTCGTTGAGGTCGATGACGAGATGCGGCGGCCGATCCATGAAGGATTTGCTCTGTCCCGTCAGGAGGATTTGCCGTAGAGTGGGATAACAACTTGGATAGCAACTTGACAAATCTCGGCAGTAGAGGCCTCTGGATAGCAACTTGGGAAATTTAGCAAGTTGATTTACCAAGTTGTTGGAGAGGATTTTGTGTTTTTATCAAGTTTATAAGAATACTAAGTTGATTTAGGGAGTTGTTGGAGATGCTCACGTATATTCTCAAATAGAGGCCCTACTTTAGTTGCTCTAAAAAACAACACTCAACACTGTCGTTTCCATAGCGTTCTGTATTCTCAGATCCTTTGGAAGTTAAGCAGGACGAACGACCCAGGAACTGTAGATGCGTTGGTGAATGGTGGCACAAACTGGTTACGCGCCCCTAATAGCACTGTGCTTTATTATACTCAGGTGTACGGTACAACAGGAGAATGAAAACACAGTACAAATTACTCATCCGCATCAATCTAGTAATTTGATTTGATGCAGGCGTCGATGGAGCAGCTTCTCCACGATCTGGGTTCACTTGTCCCTCTTGTAGATCTTGTGAAGGAAGGACTTTAGAACAGTCTGAACTGCCTTGCTCGGCTGGGCCTCGATGTCGGCAATCAGCTTGTTGTAACTCTCGCTCTCGTACGCATGGAAAACCTCCTGGATTTATATCAAAATCAGGAAAGGACGTCAGCAAAACAGAATGATGGGGATCAACCACATGTAAATAAATGCATTATGCATACAGCCACATGCCCACGTTATGGGCATTGCCTTTAATCAGGTCACTGATCATGACCATCATATGTTGGATTTAATCGTTTCTAGATACTAACAACAAATCGTGATGCTTACATAGTCTGACTTGAAACAATAAATCAATAAGAACATGGAATGGTCAGAACAAACCTCGAGTTTAAGCTCTTTGTACAAGTCCTTCACCTTTGCAACACATGCTGGATCAGACTTTCCATAATTTTCCTGTTTGAACAGATATGAAGGACTTTTTTTACTTTGTCGTTTATGTTGTGAAAAAATAGGCCAATTCAATAGTGCTTACAAACAGAATGCTCTTTTGGTTCTCATCAGAGCGTTCAAGAGCTTGCACAACTAGCCAGGAACATTTGTAGTCTTCAATGTCAGTTCCGATCTATGATAAGAATAAATACTGATGAGAGGAAGTTCACGAAAACAGGGTTTGATTGCAATTGACCCAACAATAACACTTATTCTCTATATATATAGTAGAAAGAAAAGGTGCAAACACCTAACCTTGCCAATGAATTCAGGATCACCAAAACAATCCAGATAATCATCCTGGAGATGAGTATCATTAATCAGAGGTAGTCCAATATAGCAAATCCATATCATTTGGCCTTCAAAAAACAAGAGCATTACCTGAACTTGAAAGTATGTTCCCATTTCAACAAGAATGTTCTTTACATCACCAAAGTTATCCAAGTTCTCACCAGCCAGCAGCAATGCACATGCAACCTTGAGTGGAGTAGGAACTTGTTACCACACTCATCAAATTAAAATGCTACATCCAGATGACTGAAGAATATATAGAGCAATAACTCTTACAGGAAGGTAAAATGAATAATAAGCTGTCTTGTACTGGACGATGCGGCGGTGACTGTGCAAAGTGAAAATCATTGAGAAATTAGCACAAATAAAGATTATGTCCCAAATTTGATGTGCTAAACACATAATAATAATAATAACTCATTCTAGAAACTGCACAATAAATCATGTAAGGAAACCAAGCATGTGAATTATGTTACTGATACAGTGAACATAAACTTACACTGTCAAGTTATATTTAGTTAGATCCTTTTCACCCTCGTGGGTAGTGATAAGATCCAACATTTGGCCTGAAGCTGTCTTGAACTCAACCTGAAAACATAAAAAGTGAATCAGTCATATGTAAGACAAAAAGCATCCAGTTTAGAAGAATCCAGTTTTAGTAGCATGAATAAATTATTTTGTCAGAAGGTATGATTACCTCATTGAATAGGTCAATGAGATCAACATAATATGGCTTTCCTTTGAAGTGGCGTTGAAGGATTCGTGAAATATGATTGCGAAGGATAATCCCATCATTTACAGCAATGAGGCCAACCTATTGCAAAACAAAAAGGTGAGCAATAGGTTTCATACTTTAGAAGCTAAAAGCCTAGCAAAAGCTAAACAATACACTAGTATAAACGACCTACCTATGAGGGAATAAAACAGAATCATGGAACATGGAATAAGTTAGTTAAGAGGAGATATGACAGAAATATGGCTTAACAGAAAACTGATGGATGGATTGTCATATAACTCAGGTTTAACACCAAACTTCTCAAGTAAGACTGTACTCTTTATTGCAGCCATCAAAACAAGAAACTTATTCCATGTTCCATCAAAACAACAAATAATTTGGTAAGTAAAAGGACAGATGCTTCTGATCTAACCTGTGGCACTCTAAACCAGCAAGGTTGGCCACGCCGTGTCTGGGAGTTGTCCATAATATCATCAAGCACAAGAAAATAAGCTTGAAGCTGCAAGATAAGAAATAGTGATTTAAAATTCCAAAGTAGCAGAAAATTCAACCTATTAACATTATATAAAAATGTTTAAAAGCAACACTAGAAGGAAGTTGTACCCATTCAATACACCAGCCAAGGGTGCAGGCAAGAAATGTCTCCTCCTTGCTCAGAACATCAACACCCTTCAATATCTTATAGCTATCGATGACAGAGAGCCCACGATTCAACTTTCCTCCGAGCACATTGTAATCCAGCATCTACTCCAGAAGAAATAAACAGGTCAAAAAGTTATCCGAGCTAGTGCTACATTATTCAGTGCATAGTCACATGTAACTCAAATACTCAATTTTCAAATAAGTTGGTCTGCTCAGCCTAATAATTTTCAGGGAGTATTTTTTCTTCTAAAAAAATCCCATAAGTTTGCTCGGGCTCTAGATCAATATAGAAGGCATGCTCAAATGGAAACATATTAAATACCCACTATACTTGGATCATATCAGATGAGGCTTTGGACTCTAAAAGTAACTAATCACCAGCCTAATTTGCTACCCAAAAAATCATCTAATTGTGACCAGGTAGTGTCAAATATCAGGAACACAACAGTTAAAAGCCAGAGATTAACTAAACTGTCGTGAGCCAATTATTAGCAAGGGAAGTTACTTTTAGTAACAGGTAACAGCAAATTTCAACCCTGTTAGGCCTATTGCGACAAATTGATCGATCCTTCGATAGCCCACGATAAACCCAAAGTAGAAACCACAGTACTTGTTTCATGTTTCCCAAGCCCCCATTTTTGTGTGACAGATACAAAGACTAAGAGATCAATCACTCTCTTAATTAGAATTCGTTTAAACTAATCTAAACAAAATCCTCCATGTTTATGTACTCTCGCAGCATCAATTCTTGAGAGTTTAAGTAAAAATTTCGCTAAGTCAGACCGAATTTATAGAAAATAGCATCAGGATTTATTAAACTGTATCATTAGGTATAACATGATCATTTGGTTTCATGAATATTTGACATAAGAAAAGTTTGACTCCAAACAACAAGAACTCTAGGAATTGGTTTCTTAACCAACCGAGGGAGTATTCTGACTCTGATACTCATAGCCCTCACACCGGAAGAATTCAACGGCCAGCCAGATCCTCGGAATCATCGAAAGCCCAGAAAACTCGGTAGAAATCAATCGAAAGAACTGACGGGACCGCCAGAGATCAAGAAGCCGACACCCACCCGCAGTAAACTAAACTAAGCGGAGGGGAAGAGAGCATTACGCGGTCGATCCACTGGAGCGACTCGTCGGTGAACTCGAAGGCGGGGTCCTCGAGCATCTCCTCCTTGAGCTTGCTGTATACCTCCTTAAACGCGGCCTTGGTGTCGGCGCCGCCCGAGCCGTTGGCCACCGCCACCTCCGCTGTCGCCATTGCGGCCTCGGGGTCGGAACTCCACCTCACCTCACGACGCGCGGGCGCGGGAGGAGGAGACGGGGAGGGAGCAGAATTCTGTGGAGAGGAGGGGGGGCTTTGGCAAGAGGAGGAAAGCTGGAGAAGGGGGGCGCTGCTCGGCTATGCGTGTGTCGCTGGCGCACGGGATTGTGGTACAGTTCCTATTCGAGCGAACAGCTGTGTGGGCACGTTTATTTATGGACGGGAGGTGCCACGAAGACCGTGACGGCGACAACCCGGGCGATGGGCTGGTGGCACTCTGGAAAATTAAGTTTCTTCTCCACACACAAAACTCTAATACTCTCTCTGTTCCCGTTCCCGAAAAGCTTCAACATTATTAAAATTTTAAATTTTAACAGAATTTGTAGAAACAACACTAAGATTTATTATATTAAATTACTACCATTAGATTTATTATATAATATATTTCAATAAAATATGCTCTTTTCTATAAAATTGATTAAATTTAAAAAAATTTAACTAGCACAGATTTTAGGAGTTAAAGCTTTTAGGGAGTAGAGAAGCACTAACCCACGCCATAAAAGAGCGTAACCAGTTGAGGCACATCCTCGATAGAATTTTTCTAGAGCATCTTTTCAAGAGTATTTTCTAAAATTTATGCTCCAAATCATCGTTTAGAGGGCATAATAGATAATGTTTATATTTAGATATCCAGTTAAAAAGACGTTGCAAAGGATTTTTTACCAAAATCTTTGTTCCTACAAAAAGAGGTATAAAGTCTCAGTACGGTTCATAGTGGTTGTTTTTATTTCAAGAACGAATAAGATACAACAAAGGGCTATCTTTTCACTTGGTATTTGTTATCGAAGGTGTGAGATAGGGCGTTATTCCTAGCAAAATATTCTGCATACATAGATACGAGTCCATTATTCTATGTGAATGCATTGCTCTATGTCTTATGTTGAAAGGCGAGGGTGACGTATGATCGGTTGTTGCCTCGGTGAGGAGATAGGGCGATGCTCGAGGTCGTGCCACTCTAACGCCGAAGGCGCAGTGTTCTTCATCGCAGCGGACAACACAAGAATGGCCGAAGGAATGTTCTCTGTCATTGGAGAAGATGGGGGTGAGCATGCTATATCGCCTCTCTACGTATGGGGACAACGAGTTCAAGACAGTTGAACACAATCGCATGCTAAGGTCAAGGTGGGGTTGCTCTAGTGCGAGGAGATGGCAGCTAAGGTGGTTGTCTCTGGCGTGACGAGTCAAGGAGCACGAAGAGCGAGACGGGTAGAGGGCACATGTCAATAATGTCCGTTGTTGAGTCTAGCGTCTTTAAGAAAGTACTTATTCTAAAGTGTATTGTTATGATGGTTCTCTTTATGTACACATCTTTATAAGCTTAAAATTTTAAGTCATTGCATTGATTCTTGCCTTCTTTTGTAAACTTGTGTTCCTATTAAATTTTGTGAAGTTGTGTTAATATTTTTGTGTTTCAAATTGGCTACCGTTATGCACAAAATCATGGATTTTTTTGGAAGTTAGGTTAAGTTGTAGGGTTCTATGTTATCCAAGAAAAGTTTCCATTTCAACTTTTCCTCCAAAGTGTTTCACTGTTGATTTTCAGATTTGTTTAGCTATCTGGCTAGATTTTTATTAATGAAATAGTAATTATTATCCGCTTAATTGACTAATATCTTTGTTGCACACGTTGATAACTTTGGAATAAAAAGGTTACTTCGTCAATCTAAATTATAGCTCATTTTGGTCTTGCAAGTTAAAACATCATTTTAACTAAGTTAATAGAGAATGCACGGCTGTTTATAGCATTACTCTAATTGTATTAGATTCCATATGAAGCATGTCTTTGTCTCTTTGATAGTGCATTCATAGATGTTAATCTATATTTTTTCAATTTTCACAAAAAAATATATTTCTCAAAACTAATTAAAATCAGGGAAATTTGGTTTAGGACAAAGCAAAGTGGACTGTAATTGGGAAGAAAATGAGTATGCGCTGAAAGTTTTTGTAATAGTAAACTAGTGTATAGATAGAATCACTCTTATTAAGGGGTGTTTGTTTCCTTCCACGAAAACTTTTCACGCATCACATCGAATATTTAACACATATATAAAATATTAAATGTAGACTAAAAAAATAACTAGTATACCTTTACGAGATGAATCTTTTTAAATCTAATTAGTTCATGAATTAACAATATGATACTACACTAAACATACGCTAACAAGGAGTTATTTGGTGAATTATGTCTGCTATATGTCAGCCTCATATCAACATCATATCGTCTCATCATCAACCACCGAACCAAGTTATTCAGTAAATGGGTTGGATATCTTAGAAACACCACACACCCCATTGGCCCAATCCACCTGCCATGTTATTATAGTCGATTTCCCTTTTGCCCCACGAAATATTCCATATAGTCAAATTACAGAACTCGTCAGGAAACCATGAGACAAATTTTTTAAATATAATTAATTTATCATTAACAAATGTTTACTGTAGCAGCAAAACATATTGTCAAATCATGGACTAATTAGGTTTAAAAGATTTGTCTCATAAAGTTATCATAATCTGTACAATTAATTATTTTTTAAACTACATTTAATACTTTATACATACTAGGAAATATGCCCGTGCGTTGCAACGGGAGAAAAAGCTACGTAAAAAAAATAATAAAAATCATAACAGGAATGCTAGAAAATAAGCTACCGGATATTCATTTATGGAAAATGAGAACAGGCTTTATAGCCATTATATTTTATCCTTCTATATAAAATTTTGAAACTACAATTTTATTTTGATCATGGCATTCATAGTATCTAATATAAAATTTAATATTGACAATATTTTATTTTTTAAAATGAACAAGGAGCTAGTTGTTGATATGTCAAGTATTGTCTTGTCTAATGATTATGACAGCATACACCTCTCTATTATCTAAGTGGCAGATACATTAGAGTTGTATTTATTTAGACTAACCAGACGACAAATTGGATTGAACCATGGTCTAATAAGAAAAGTTTTATTCTAATCCAAAATTGTATGAACGATTTGAAGGTAAAAATATTTATTTCATAGAAATGGGTCAAGGGTTTAAAGGTATTAATTATTTCTCTTTTGATTTGTGTTTTAGCATTTATGGGAAACAAACTAAAAAAGAAAATAAGAATCTGGTTACGTTGTTATTATTTAAATTTTTATAATTTCTTTAGTATCCCATTATCTATTTATTTGTTTATATTTTAATTATACGGGGATATGGATAATGTTGCTAGATTTGTATTTTTATTGTTTTCTTTTCATAGGTGTGGTGGTTTTCTCGCTAGGACTTCCCAGGCCTGCTGAAAGCGGACTGGATCGAAGGGAACAATGGCTACAGGGCGGACTCAAACGAAAAAAAGAATAGACTAATACGGACTGAATTAGGACTAATACGGGAGGGGCAGGCACATAAAATAGGGGCAGAGTTATTAGGTATAGATAAAATAATCTTGAAATTTCTACGTAACGACAGAAAAGTAAATTTGAAACTTGAAACGTCTTCGGATCAGAGTTTGGCCATGGAAAAAAAGTGTAACATCCTTGATTTCGAAGGAGTTTTATTTTGGATTGGTATGCGATTTAATGCGTATTAGAATCGGATGGCTAGACGCAACACATTCAAACTCCCGAGTATGGATCATATAAGTCCGGACAGAAGAACTCTCAATTATCCGGTAGTTACGGAACATTGGCCTAAAAAAATGGATGGACAAAAAAAATAGGCTGAAATTTTGTCTCTTTATTATTAGGTATAGATATATATATATAGATATAGATGTGACAAGATTTGATGGGAGAGGGCAAAACTTTTGCCACTCCCTTCCAAACACCCCCTTTGTAACCCTTGTCACCTGGACGTTCTTAGTGTCAGAACTCAGAAGGTTCTAGGCACGGTGGCCATTACTGTTACTGTGGTCATCAGCGATCGACACGCTGACGTGCTTGACGCCTACGTTTGTTGGTTGGTAAGTAGAGATATATACAGATGCAGGTCAACTATTGTATTGATGATGGATAGTATTACAATAGAGGGGCATTTCTCACCGCAAAACAGTTGGCTAGGCTAGCGGAGAACTTGCTTGTGATTTGTGTGATCCGAGCCATCATGTGCAGTTGCGCACTGTTCCGCTTCCGCTGCAGAGTTCGGCTTGGATGGGCATGGGAGAGTTGCCGAGGCGTGGTCGCGCGGAGATGGCGATGGCGGTCACGCGCCGATGGCGATCGATCATCCGGGGCCAAGCGGGCCGGGCCAGCCGATGTATCGGCGGCACAAATGGAGGAGCGCTAGGGCCGTCGGAGTGCGAGATGTCGCTTTTCTAGTCAACGTGGTCAGCATGCGAATTAGAGGCGATAGAACAGAACGTTTTTTTTTTTTTTTTTGATTCAAAGAATAGAACGTTTTTAATGTACTCCCGTGTCCGTCCTCTTCTCTTCTGTCCAACTCCTCCAAGTCCAAAACGAATTCAATGAGCTCTTCGTGACGACGCCGCCCGCAGCAGCAGCAGCAGCAGCAGCGCATTCATGGCCCCGAAAGATGAGGCATCCACATGCCGTGGAAGTGCAAGGAAGGAAATTTTGAGGCAGAGATGGACGGATTTTTTTTCCCTCGCGGATAACTGAGGGACTTTTGAGTCAGTCAGTCAGGCCACTAGTTCTGGCACGCTCTCCATGTGCTTGCTCGTCGCTAAATCCGCTCGGGTCACTGTACATAGTAGTACATACACAGGCCCGTGCCTGGACGTTGCGAAGCCTACGATCTAATTTCCACATCCACCGTACGTGCTTACACCATGACCATCATCCTGCAAGCTGCAACCAACCAAAGCAACGATCGCCGTCCGTGTCATTTTCTCGTGTTCTCCTCGTCCACACACGAGGGGGAAAACGTGAGCCGCATGTCAACCGCCGCATGGGAAACGTTCGTTACTCTTGCGACAAGCCAGCCAGGGGACTCCACGACCAGCCCGTCACTCGATCGGGCGCCGGTTTTCGTCGTGCCCCTCCCACAAACTTTCGCTCGCAAGTCGCAACTCCGCAGCCATCCATCGCACACATTCACCGGCACGCACGAAGCATATGCGTGCATGCTGCTGACTTCGCGAACCACGTGTGAATGACCTGGACTCGGCTCGCGTGCGTGGCGCCCTTACTGACTTCCCCGTCTTCCGACCCGGTGGTAAATAGAAGAGAGAAAAATAATCAAACGTTAGACCGGTGGCTAGCTTTTCAACAAAGACAGACAGAGAGAGTGGCCAAGGCCTTGGTCAATGTGTGCTCGGACTTGGAAACCATGTGTAGTACTTGGGCAAAGCACGTGCTCGGATAATTGGAATGTCAAACAGCGGGTTCTCTGCGAATTAGTAGTGCAGCAGTGTCCATCACCTGACTACACGTACGCACGGAGCCGGAATGGCACGTCGACGCGCCTGGCACTCTCAGGCCTCTGTATCGCTGAGCTGCTCTGCCTTTTTTTTTTCGCGACCGGGTTGTGCCCGTTTTTCATTAAGAGGAAAAGAAAGTCAAGTACACAATCCGACCACGAGGACGAGTCCAAGGCGAGCAGCCTTGGAACACGCCGAAGAGGCACCTACAAGCTACTGAATTTTAAATAAAACAGTTACATATTGCTTGAATTTTGCGACCAGATGAGTAGCGGCATCACTCAGGCAGCGCTACCGGCACGCAGTGTCAGGTGTTTCCTGGCCTGAAACAAAGCCTGCATACACTGGCGGAGGGCTGTAGAGGCCAAACTGGGCATTGGCCCCCCCTTCCTCCATGCGTAGAGCACTGCAAAAAAATATTATGCTTTGTCCGCTGGTATGTGTGATGTGAAATTATCATCGTTATAACTTAAACAGCCTTAATTTGCCCCTCCTTTATTTGGCACCACGCTCCGCCGCTGCCTGCATAGCCTCCTGCTTCGATGGCGTGAGAGGTAGCTTTAGCGCCGTCTGGAACTCCTTAAAGGAGGCTTCATCCGAGACCTCCGTCTCCACCTCAAAGCCAAGCTTTTTCATCATGACTTTTCGAGCTTGCGCCTCCGGTTTAGCAGCCCTGAATCTGCTCTTCGCAGCCAAGCGCGCGCTCCTCTTGGGAACGAAGTCCGCGCCGTCGTCATTGTTCAGGGCACGGGTGATGCGCAGGCGCGGTGTGGATATGAGCGGCTGTTGGAGCGGCTTCTGGAAGGAGGCGATGAAGTCTTGAACCGGCGCGACGGCAGGCATGGCGACGCCGTCGTTGGTGGCATGATCCACCTGAGTCGAGTCGGCAGTCAGGTGATCAGGCTCCACGGCACACTCTATCTCCACTGTAGCCTCCTGCATGTCGTCCACGGCACGCTCTATCTCCACGGTAGCCTCCGGCAAGCCGTCGTCGCCGAGGGCAGCCCCTAGCGCCTCGGCAGCCGCAGTAGCCTCCCACGACCGCCGCTCCAGCGCGCGTCGCGCACGGAGATGTCATCGCCGGCGCTGGGCCACCGGGGGTGAAGTCGGCGCTTTCCCCCGCGCGATGGCGACCACCTCCTCTGCGGCCCGATGCGCGTGCCGGCAGCGCCCTCTCCTATCACGCCACCCCGGCGACAGCGTCCCTCCAGATAGAAGCGGCGCGCCGACCCGCTTCGGTGGCCGACCTCGCCTCCGCCTCGGCGTCTGGAGCAGAGCCTCCGGGGCCAGTCGGACTCGGCGTTGGCAGCCTCGGCCCGGCTTGCGCGTCGGAGAGCCACGCCTTGACCTGCATTGCCTCCCGTGGATGCCCCGCGGACAGCGCCGTGGTGAGGTCGTCGGCCGCCGCGACGCCGGCGAAGCTCCCCGTTGCTCGGAAGGACGGAGACCTCAGCATTGGGGCAGCCAACAGTGTCACCCAAAGGTGGCGATGGAGGCAAAGTGTTGCTGCGGTGCTGCTGCAGTGACGGTGGCAGCATGGATGGACGCTGCACACGAGGAGGCGACGAAGGTATTTAGCCTCGTTGGGCCAGGCCAAACACGGCACAAAAAATCGGACCGGGCCAAGCCTAATCCGATAAGGAGATCGGGCCTCCGTTCTAAGGCCACTCCAGCAGGCCTTTCAATCGCACCAAATCCTGTTGGGCCTGACCACGTTTGATGAACATTTATAATTCGATGCGTCCAAGGATGCTGATGACTTTCTTCAGAAAAATGATGGAGATGAGGGCACTTGCTGTAAGGTAATGACGCCCGTTTAGGTACATCTGAATGAATGGCCAGGATCACCTATTACCACTTTGGAGATAATTAGAGGGATATATATCTATATAGTACAGTATATTTTATATACTTTTTGAAAGATAGAAATTTGCTTCCTTTTTTTAAAGGAAAAAAAAAACTTAGGAAAGGCCCGGTGATCATTCATGAATACTCGTGAGACGCGACTAGCACACACGCTTATATAGCTTATATAGAAGTCACAACTGACAAAAAAAAAAAAAAAATCGTATTTCCATTTGATCTCCATCCAGCACAAAAAAAAACAAAAAAAAAATCGGTGCATTCAGTTTGTATGAAGCAAGGGTGCACAACACATTATTACATAAAAAAAAACTTTTTTCCTTTGACACATTTCCCATTTGATCTAGTCTAGTCTAGACTAAAAAGTATGTATCAAACTTTAGCTCCTGCTACCTGCTGCAAGTGCACCCATCGTTTGTCAGCATCTACTAGGTCAGCACATCACGGCCCCGTCGAAATCCTCGCGAGAGGTGCGACGCACGCATCGCCTCATCGCCCGGCGGTCGTGGTATATGTAGGTGGCGCATCCGGCCAGCTTTCTCCCTCCTGGCTTAGGGCAGAAGCCCTGCTGATCGGCGGGCGCAGTCAGAGTAAGAAAATACACATATCTGTAGGAGTGGAGTAGGCATCAATCACTTGAGCTCTTGCTTGCAGAGAGGGCAAGAGGAGATGATCCTCAGCCACCTGTCCACGCACTTGAGGTGGAACATGTGCGTGCAGGGAAGCTGCCGAACCTCCTCCTTCTCCCTGTACTGCGCAAGGCAGATGCAGCACTCCTGCATTTCCAAGTTCAGACAAGTTCAGACTTCAGATCGACTTCAGTAGTAAAACAATGCTATGCCTATGCTGCATGACTTGAAGCAGTTCAGTTCAGTTCAGTTCATTGCGGGCGATCGCAGTTTGAGCTTGCAATGCCAGCGATCATGGTAGATTGGTAGTATCTGCCTATCGCAAAGCTAGGATTAGTCTCTTCGCCTGCTCTGTTGTCGGTCACAAGTACAATAGCATGAACCGACTAACCGAGGGGTGGGCGCCATCCGAAAAGCAAAGTTAGGACTAGTTATGTTTAGTATCATCCAAAAAGGGAGCACGTTCTAATTTCGTACTCGCACGTTTCCACTTTCGCCATATACCCTATTCCGGTCTGCCGCATTTGAGTCCACCAATCATTAGTTTGGCGAATTCCTTCCTGGCCTCCCTTTTTTCTACTTCGTTTTCTTAAATTTATATACACCAATCAAAATGCTTCTAGGTATAGTTGCTGTGATCATTCATGCTATGCGTGCCTGTGAACGAATATGCAGCAGCTAGCTAGCATGCGATAGAGGTCGAGATGGATGATTTAATTAATTTACTCGCCTGGTCATCGTGCTCTGGGTCCCTTGCCACGTCGGCGGGCTCCTTGAACCGCCAGCGCGGCAGCGCGGCGAGCTGCTCGTCGGAGGCGCCCCGTCCGACGGAGGCGGAGTTCATGTTGTAGCCGAGCGCGTAGCCGACCATGGGCACGAAGCAGCAGAGCAGGAGGAAGAGGAGGAAGGGGAGCGAGTAGACGACGGCGTTCCAGGCCAGCAGGCTGATGCACAGCGCGTACAGCCTCGGCGCGCGCTGGAACGACCCCAGCCGCGCGTCGAACACCCACACGTTGCCCATCACGAACCACATCGCGAAGAAGAGCTCCAGGAATGCGCGCGCCTTGTTCATCAGATACGACCTGCTCCTGCGTTGCATTATCAGTCGATGAATCCCCATTTGTTTAATTCCATCAATCAAAGGAAATCCCTTTCAGTACTGTATCAAATTAGCTTCACGTCGTCGGAAATGGCGAATCGAATTTCACTTGCACGTACTCCAATCCTACCTTAGAGCGTCATTGGCGCCGTGCATCTCGAGGTCGCCCGACGAGAGCGCGTCGCCCCGGCCGCCGGCGGCGGCGGCGGAATGCCGGTGCCGCCAATAGAGGAGGGGCAGGCTGAGCACGTTGCCGACGTTGTAGGCGGCGACCCAGAGGCGGAGCGGCCACGCGGGGCGCTCCGTGGGGGAGGTGGCGACGACGGCGGTGGTGAGCACCATCTGCGCGACGATCACGCCGAGCTCGAGCGCAAGCCAGCCGGGCGAGTTGAAGGGGTTGGAGCCCAGGTCGGACCTCGGCCCGTTCTGGTACTGGTACACCCGGCGCAGGAAGATGAACCACCGGGCCCTCGACATCCGCGCCACCGTGCGCATCGTGAACGCGGACAACCGGCCGCCGCCGCCAGGCGCCGTAATCGCTGCCGACGACGACGAAGAAGAAGAGGAGGAGGAGGAGGAAGGCGGCCGCATTGCTGTGGTGCGATGCCGGAGGGGAGGGGGGGAGGGCGGTGGGGCGCATTGGCATGCCGCGCTTATTTTCTCCGGCGAGGATAAATGGTGGGAGGGAGGAGCGCGGGTTGGGTTGGAGATGGTGACCAATAATCTAACGGCTTTGCTTTGGCGCCAAGAGTAGGGGAGGTGCTGAAGGTGGAGGATACAAACGGTTGGCCTAACCGTCCGTCTCCTTCCTCTTCTCGCCATGCTTGCTTCCTTCCTCGTGGCTCTTTGCGCTCTCTCCGGTCTCAGGCTTGGCTTGTGTTTGGTTTTGTTTAGGTGGGAAGCAACAAGGGCGGCCCCTGGTCATGGCGAGCAGATGGCATGACTTATTAATTCTTTCTTACAATTTCAGACTATTATGTCCCTTTGTTAATTAACGATATTTATTAGCTGTTGATTTTTTCCTTCTTCTTCTTTAATATTTAGAATACAAATCTTCCTGGATGGACAAGACAAATTTATTCCAGCACTTGGAAACTGCAGTGCCACATTGGTGTCTGAAGAAAGAGATTCAAATTATATGGAATTCTTAGTGACATGCATTGTGGCAAGCAATTAAGAGTGACTCAAGGTCAAGGACGGTGGCAGGGATCATCAGATGGTGAAGTCTCATCCAATTGTTTTCAATGGGACTGACGAAGCGCAAATGGCACTCATCTTATTGTTCAGTCGAACTGACGAAGCACATCACCCACCACGAGAACTGATCCATGGAGCTGTCATGGGGAACCAGAGCCCTTTGTGTATTGGTTGCACGTCTCTGTAGATGTGGTACGCAACTACCACGCGGGCTCATTCTGGTCTGTCTTTTGGTTGGGAAATCCTGTCTTTGACACGACGCTAGTTGAGTGTATGTAGCCTGTCAGGAACTTTCGAGTTTCAATAGAAGAAAGAAGGAATTGTCAGGTTTGACGAGAATCTGGTCAAATATTTCCACACCCCTGTGTCCTTGTGCCGGCATTCCGTTTGGTGCTCTACGCTGTTTTTTTCGTCGTGCTGCACGGGCAATACAAGTCTTTGTGAGAAGTGCATTCTGCTAGTCTTTTACGCTAAGGCAAAAGGCCTGTATAATGTCTTGGTAACAAACAACAGGTCAACAACCGCCGGATCTATTTCGGGGGAAAAAAAAACAAAACAAAAAAAAAAAACAGAAAAAAATTCGGTTCCCCAACTGCGTTGGGTCAGAGCCCAACTAATCCACCAAGAGATAAAAGTACCGTGATCCAACTCCAGAATGTTGGCGTTCGGACATGGTCCGAATAGATTGTTTTGTTTTGCAGCGAGCGTAAACATGAGCGAAGTTGCGCCCACGAAGGGATGGGCTCAGCCCAGCAACGGCAACCCCTGGCAGCGGCGGGTCCAGATGGGCCATTGGGCCATGGGCCGGCGCTTCTACTTTCTTCACTGCTTCACCTTTTCATCTTCTTTTTTATACCCCAGAAATTTGCCATTGCCATCTCATAGCGAAGGGCGAGAGCACCGATCCGATGGATGTCGGCAAGTTACAAGCAGGTTTTCCTGATGTTCATTTGTAGAAAAAAAAATCGATTGAAAACTTTTGCATCCGTGCTCATTTGTCGCTGCACAGTACAGAGGCCAGATGTGCCCTGATAGGGAGATTGGCACAGCCGCAAATCTCCTCCTCTTGAAATGGCGAGCCAAGATGATCCTGAGACATTGACTGTTCAGTGAGGAAGCAGGAAGGAAGACGGCAAAAGCAGAATCCTACTACTCGCGTTAGACAGGGGAACATACTCTGGCCCAGGGAAAACGACCACTCAAAAGGAGGTTTGACATGCACTGCTGCTATAGCTGCATGGAGGTGGAGGGAGATTATTGTGTTGGAGTAACATTTTGCAAGGAGAAGCTGGGATTCTCAGTAGCATGGACGCTTGAATAAGCTTGCCTTTCCAGCTTGCATGTGTACATCGTCCGCCGAACAATAAGTATTTCCTTTTTTCCCCTAAAGATAACGTGTAGTACAGCTGAAGCCTGATGAGGGCGCCAGACAGTGCTTGGGAATATTTGTACACATATTTTGCTTCGAAAGCCATCGACGCGTGGACTATTGTTGGGTAATAAACTATAGTTAGGAGTAATAATGTAGTAATGGTTGGTGATGACTGATAGTATAGAGAGAGATGCACGTGCTATTTTATTTTTCTGTTGCTCTCGCCTTAATCACAACTTTTATGAATTGCCTGGTCAGAAACGTAAATAGTGTAATTAATTAATCTACTAATCTTACCGACGGGTCTCCTCCTCATACTACCACACGTTAAATTTAGTGCAAAAAAGGAAAAAAAAAGGAGCACTGCTAAAATATAAAAGAGAAAAAAGTCTGCATCACCCCCTGAACTATAACAGGTGGAACACTTAACCCCCTCAACTATAAAACCGGGTATTCTACCCCCTGAACTTTTCAAACCGGTTAAATAACCCCTAGGGCGGTTTTGAACGGTGGTTTTGCTACAGTAGTGTGGTTTTGTCTTTTTCCTTTTTTATTTATTTTGGCTGAATCTTTAAAAAAATCATAGTAAATCACAAAAAAAATCATAAAATAGAAAATCCAATTTTGTTGGACTCCACATGAGTAGATCTACACAGTGAGCATATAATATGTTATTTTTTAGTACAAATTTTTTATTGTAACTTTAGATCTATGGTTTTCTATAATTAATTAAAATAATTCATATTCATAGTTTCTGTGATCCAATTGTGGTGAAATTTTTATGGTAGGCTAATTATTGTATGTTTGATCTCTAATAAAAATTTTATACTCACTGAATCATGTATGACTTAGTTAGAAATTTATTTAGTTTTATGCTTATTAAATATAAATAAATTTATTACTAAGTTATACATGATTCAATGAGTATGAAATTTTTACTATAAATCAAGCATACAATAATTAGCCTACCATAAAAATTTCACCACAATTGGACCACAGAAACTACAGATATGAATTATTCTAATTAATTATAGAAAATCATAGATCTAAAGTTACAATAAAAAAATTTGTACTAAAAAATAACATATTATATGCTCACTGTGTAGATCTACTCACGTGGACTCCAACAAAATTAGATTTTTTATTTTATGATTTTTCTGTGATTTACTATGATTTTTAAAAGATTTGGTCGAAATAAATAAAAAAAAGAAAAAGATAAAACCACGCCTCAGCAAAGCAAAAACCACCATTCAAAACCGCCCTAGGGGGTTATTTAACCGGTTTAAAAAGTTCAAGGGGTAGAATACCCGGTTTTGTAGTTGAGGGGTTAAGTGTTGTTCCACCCGTCGGGTGATGTAGACTTTTTCCAAATAAAAGATGAGCCAGCTATTAGCTTTCTCCGTGTTCGCTGTAGCTCAACTGTGCCGCAAAATATTTCTAGAAAAACAAAAAGCACGCACGTCTGTCTATCTTTCAAAGTTGATTGGGTGATGGAGACCACGACGAGACCGACACTAACCGTGGAGTGGGTCCATGCATGCATATGTACTCTATATTGAAATTAGATGTCATTTAGAATAGTGACACGGTCTTTAAAATATAACTTTAACTTCATTTTGTAAAAAAATACTCATTATAAATTAATATATTTATATTTTTATAAAAGTATTTTGCAAGACAAATCTATTTTTATAGTTTTTATATTTTCAAACTCAATAACTTAAACGTTATTTATGATTTATATTCTATATTTGATCCAAACCTTATTCAAATTTCTATATGGATGGAGTATGTACTTTGGATCCGTGTTTGGGTACGGTCCTACAGTCAGGCATGCGCGTCATGGTCACGGTGGACGTACAGCAGGCTATTTTACGAAATTGCGCGTAATAACGTGACATCCAAGTCAATGATATGATATGGATCCTCCTGGTGGTGGCCCTGCTGACCCTGAGTACGATCTGCAATCCAATGCGGTTATCGCCCCCGCTTTTCTTTGACGCGGATCCATCGAAGCCGAGGCCGAGCACTCGGCTAGTGTAAGGAATAATGTAACAGAGACGCTGTTCCCTTCCAATCAGTAAGCTAGCTCAGAACGTCGTCACACATATAGGTAGACTCGATCGAATGACGTAGAACATACAGTCGAACGTGTCGATGCCCTTCTTCTTCTTCTTCTTCTTCTTCTTTTTCTCACGTTGCTTAATAATTAATTACTAATACACATGACATGCATATACTAGTAGCTCTGTTACGGTGCCCTGATCGGCCGGCGATCGACCGCTTGTTTTTGTTTCCCCCGATGGAGCTGGCCGGCCGTTTGAGAGCGCGGTGCGGGTACGTGGTGCTTGGCCAGAGAATTTGCCGATCGCGCGCGGAAGCTGGCGCGCGGCAACAATAGCGGCCGTGAGGGCCGGCCGTGAGTGTCCGTCCCCCGTCGTCGGCCAGCGCGCCGGCCACCATACCGAACCCAACCCGGCCGTGTCCGTGTGGTGTGGTGCGGCTTTGGAACCTCGTGCCGACACTCCCGTACGTTCCCTCCGCGGAGGTCAACCTCTCGTGAGTGTGCCATGCAGGGCCTGCTGCGGCCCGACACGTCAAAAAGGAGCCACGCTGTGCCTGCATGCGTACAACATCATATTCATGGCTAGCCCATATTCATATCGTCGTCGTCGCGTCAGTCGTGAGTCATCGAGAGACCTCCCCACGCCACCTCGGTGATTGACGGGGCAAGATTCCCCTAGCTATTCTTTATATATATATATATATATATATATATATATATAGAGAGAGAGAGAGAGAGAGAAGGCGCGATGGCGACGGCCGGCGCCCGCCCCGGTGGAGCAAGGCGATCGAAGATGACAGCGACAGAGAGCCCACGACCGTTGCACACGCAGGCGACATCCATCGGCACACACAGATTGGTAAGGGCGTGTTGGCGGGCTGGATAAGGGCGGAATGAAGCCGGAGGTCTCCGCGTGGGCCGTGTGCTGCACAAGCGTTCATCATCAGCTTTGGGGTGTGTCGGCGTGGGCTACACAAGAGTACAGGCCCTTCACACCTCGTGTCGGCGTCGCTCGCTTCGCTTTCCATGCTCGAGGACGCCAAGAAGAGGATACATGGGGCCGGCGGACAGTTTGTTTGTTTGTTTGTGCTCTTTCGGCAGGTGTGTCATTTTTAAGCAAGAACTTTTTTTTCGCGAGCGGGTTCGTACCCGTATTTCATTAAGAAGAAGAGAGTTTGTTACATCGACCGAAGCCTAGAGATGGTTGAGTGAACTAGTTTGCAAGGCGTAAACACAGCACCGAACCATCCCACAGCTGACAGATTTACAAAGGACTACTAAACGGCACGAGACGTCGTGACGTACGGATACGCAAGGTCAGCCGGCAGCAGAGCGAGCAGCGTTCCAAGGCTGTTGTAGCCTGCCTGCATCCACTCGTTCGCCTCGTCGCTGAAGGCCCCAAGTAACTGAGCAAGGGAAGAGACCTGGCTTCTGAAGACCCTCGCGTTTCGCTCCTTCCAAAGAGACCAGGAAGCAAGAAGGACCGCCGTGTCGAAGGCAGCACGAAACTGCCTGTCCAGCGCCGTCGTTTGACGCAGCCACCAAGTGGCGAGGTCATCACCCCGCTCGGGGAGGAGGTCCTGGAGCCCAAGCGGCGACAGAGCGCGCACCAAACCTGCCTGGAAAACACACATCCAAGCAGAAGATGGCTGATGGTTTCAAGATCTTGATCGCGAGAAGATGCAGGTGCCATGATCACGTAAACCGTGTCTCCAGCGTCTCTCCGCAGTCCACAGCCGACCATGAAGGGCTAGCCAAAAGAACAACTTTACTTTCGGAGGTGCCTTTGTTTTCCAAAGTTCCTTAGCCCCCAACAGATTGGCAGAGCCATTGAAAAACGCCCGGTAGGTGGAGGACACCGAGAATGAGCCGTCCGGCGACCATTTCCACACAAACCGATCAGGCAGCGACGGTTGAAGCAGCACCGAGTCAACGAGTTCCCAGACCTTGATATATTCGGCGAGAACTTGAGTGGTGGAGCCCGCGTTGATGTCGCGCACCCAACGCCTCTGCGTCAGCGCGTCCTTGACCGTCCTACGCCGCCCAGGGCGCGAGATTGCCGCAAACAGACACGGGGCCAGCACAGCAAGCGGTTCGTGTAGCCAACGGTCTGTCCAGAAGATGGCTGACGCTCCGTCGCCGACGCGAACGCTGATAGAGGCATTGAACATTGCCGCCACATTCTTTTCTGCCCTCACCGGCAGCAGCGCCCAAGCGCGTTCCGGGTCAGTCCGCCGCAACCACTCCCATCGCAGGCATAAAGCATAGCCGAAGTATCGGAGATCCAGAATCCCAAGGCCGCCATGCTCGCGTGGGCTGCAAACGATAGGCCAGGCGACCTTGCACCTGCCCGCGCTAACCGACTCCGTCCCTGACCAAAGGAATGCACGACGGCGTTTATCGATCTGCTGGATTGCCCAACTCGAAAGACAGACCGCGATAGAGATATGCACAGGTATGGCAGAGAGTGTGACTTTCGTCAGGGTGGAGCGGCCAGCCAAGGTGAGCAAACCCGCCTTCCAGGTGGGAATGCGTGCCGCGATCGCATCGACCAGCTGCTGCTCCTGGGCACGCCTGAGCCTGTAGAGGCCAAGGGGCACACCCAAATATTTAGTTGGGAACGACACGATCTGACATGGGAAGGCGGCCAACGCCCTCTCGACGTCCTGCACAGAGCACCGGATCGGAGAAGCTTGGCACTTGTCGACATTGGTGATCAGCCCCGACGCACCAGCAAAGCAATCCAGGATGGCTCGCAGGCACCGAAAGTCAGCGGCTGATGGCGACAAGAATATAACCAAATCGTCGGCATACAAGGAAGCACGGTGACGAATGACATTCCCCGGCAACGGTGAAAACAGCAGCCTTTGATCTGCTTCGGCGATCATGGCGTTGAGGACCTCCATGATAATGACGAAGAACATAGGGGAGATCGGGTCCCCCTGCCGCAGCCCCCGTGCGTGTGCAATTCTCCTGCCTGGTCGTCCGTTGGTGAGGACTCGTGTGCTCGCCGTGGAGATGAGAACGGCAATCCAGTTCGTCCACCGGAGGGGGAAACCAATATGACGCAGGACATCCAGAAGGAACGGCCACGCAACCGAATCGAACGCCTTGGCTATATCAATCTTGACGAGTACGCTGGGGACCTTGCGACGGTGGAGCCATTTGCAAGACAGGTGGACGGCCCTGAAGTTGTCATGGATGCTGCGGCCACGGATGAACGCACTTTGGTTGACACAGACAATGTCATTCAAGTGCGGAGCTAGTCTTCTTGCTAGACACTTCGCGAATAGTTTGCTGAAACCGTGCATAAGGCTGATTGGGCGATAATCCCCGGCGATGAAGGCGGCGAGTTTTCCGCAGCAATATCATGAGAGCATCATTTAGGAGATGGAAGCTACGGAAATCTTTGTCCGGCGCATTGAACACTTGCCATAATATCTGGTTTGATCATTGGCCAGGCCGACGTGTAGAACAAGCCAGTGAAGCCGTCCGGCCCGGCAAGACGATCGCCGGGGGAGCTCCTTAATGGTAGCCCACACTTCCTCCTCCGTGAGCGGGTCATCAATGCCAAGCAGGTCAATTTGTGGCAGCCCGGTGCCCCGGATCAATGGCGTGCGACCGGTTGAAGATGGCCCCGAGATTGCATTGTAGTCTTGGGAACGCTAGATCAGATTTTGCTTCTTCCTCGGAGAACCAACGACCTTCATGCTCAAGTGTTGGGATCATGTTCTTCCTGTTGCGATGGCATGCTTGTAGATGGAAGAATTTGGTGTTCGCGTTGCCCTCGGCCAAGAACCGAATGTGGGACCGCTGCCTGGCAATAGTCCGGGACAAGGATGCCAACCCGAGGGTCTCCCACTTGAGATCATGGCGCAACCGGTGCTCACCGTCTGACAACGGACGAGTTTCCTGGGCCGCGTCGAGCTGCGCGATCACTTCCCTGGCCATGAAGAGCTGTAGGCGCACGCTCCCAATGCGCGTCGCCGCCCAACTCTTCAGCATCCTTGCCGTGCGTCTTAGTTTGAAGTCGAGTACGCGACAGGCATCGGCGTTGTCAAACGGACAGACCCACGCTGCCCGAACGACATCAAGGAAGCCATCGAAGCGAGTCCAGATGGCTTCGAAACGGAAACGTGGTTTTGCCCACGGCTCGGTGCAAAGTTCCAGCAGTAGGGGAGTGTGATCAGAGCAATCTGACGACAGACAAGAGAGGCGGTGAGAATGGAAGGCCTCGAGCCACGTAGCTGACGCAAAAGCACGGTCGATACGCTCCAGCGTAGGGTGCCGGCGCCCGTTGGACCAAGTAAACAAACGCCCATGCAGGTAGAGCTCGCCAAGCAGCATTGCATCAATGGCACGACGGAAACGGCGCATGTTGCGGAGATTCAATCTATCGTTGTTCTTATCCGCCGCTTGGTAGATCATGTTGAAATCACCAACCAACAACCAAGGTCCCGTAGCGCTAGACAAACGCACATCGCGGAGCTCGGCGAGAAATGCCGGCTTCTCCGAATCGACCACCGGCCCGTACACCAATGTCAGCCACCACGACGAGCTCGGTGCTGAAAGGGGGGCTAGGCGCAAAGAGACGGAGTAACGACCATGGGATTGCAGCGACGCCTCCCATCGGTCCGTGCGCCACGCGACCAGGATGCCCCCAGAGGCACCGACCGACGGCAAGTAGAAGTAGTCAAATCCGGCGCCCATTAGTTCTAAGACAGTGGACTGGGAGATTACATCCAACTTTGTCTCTTGGAGACAAAGCACACACACACGGTGCTGCGACACAGACTCACGCACTACATTACGGCGGGCACGCATGTTGAGGCCACGCACGTTCCAGATAAGAACATTTCCGACTTCCATGAATGAACAACAAGCGACGGTGGGGCGGAGTGGCGTTAGGCGGAGCAGTCCAGCGGCACCAGCCGACCATGCCTCCCAGGAAAGAGCTCACGCATCCCTTCCTCCCTGGCAGCGGACAACGGCGACTTGAACAATGCCTGGAACTCTTGAAAGGAGGCCTGATCCGGTAGTTCAGTTTCTACCGGCTCACCAAGCTTCTTCAACATCACCTTGCGGGCTTGAGCTTCAGGCCTGGCCGCCCTGAATCTGCTCTTGGCGGCGAGGCGCGCACTCCGCTTGGGGAGTACGCAGCCCCGCGCTTCAATGTCACGCCTTGATTTGGTCACACGAAGGTCCTGCGACGCGAGCAGGGGAGCCGGCAGCTGGACCGTGATGGACTGAATGAAAGTCTCAACTGCATCGCCCGAGGTCTGAGAGGCTTCCTGGACGGCGACAGGCTGGGCAGGGGCCATGGTGCCCACGCCAATGGTGGTGTCCAGAACGACATCTGTAGCTTGTAAGAGCGCTACCGGCGACGAAGCATCCTGCAGGCAGGGAACGATGGCCAGCGTGTCCGAGCGCATTTCCGCAACTGCTGCTGGGTTCTCCCGGAGAGTGGATGGCAAGTCGAGGGACTCCACTACAGGCCCGGTGGAGTCATGGTCCTTGGGCAGGGAAGCTTCGACAACTAAGCTTGGCGGCCCAAGCTCTGCCTCAACCGGCACCGGGAACCCCACCTGGTTGAAAGGCCCAGGAGCCTCCACCAAAGGCTCCGAGTCTGGGACCGCAGAAGTAGCGCCAACTGGGCCTGGTTTGGGCGGGGCAAGCGGCGAGAGTGGCCCAGATAGCGATCCGCTACCCGAGGGCCCAAGGCGGGCGACCAAGATGCGGAGGACCACAAGCAACAGGCAGTCCAGCGTGCCGCGAATCCCGCTGAACGGCCAACCCGCACTGGCAGGATCAGCTTCGACAGGAATCTCGTCGGTATGGTTGACGATGTTGGCAGGGTCAGCGTTGATAGGTGCAGGAGCAGGACCGTGCAGGTGCTCAATCATGGGAACGGCAACCTGGGACACCGGCAGCACCGACTCGGCCTCCAATGGCATACCCAGAGTGGCCGTAGGGACCGCGCGCGTCGGGGAAGGCAGGCCGGCCCCTCCAGCAGCAACGACGGCACGCGGCCTGTCCCCGTCAGACAGGCGGCAGCAAAGACGCGGCAGAGTCACGGGCACCCATGGCGCAGGCTCCGAGCCCACCGGGCAGGCGATGGAGCCAACGTTAAGCAAGAAAGAGAATACCCTGTGGTGGTAAGCTGTTGTTATAGGGTTGTTTGGTATAGTGGTCAAGGCCTAGCCTGGTTTCTCAGGTTCAACTTTGAGAGGTGTTTGGTTGCCTGTTTTAAGCCTAAGGCCTGGCTTGGCAAAGTCATCCGTACACACTTAGCCAGGCCCAAGAAAAACGGAGTTACGTTTTGTTTTTGGGAAGTCTGGCTTGGGCCAGCTCCTGTTCGGGTTAGAGTCACCTCCTAGCCTGTGTTCCTTGCTCCCTCTCAGCCACAGAACGTTGACCCATCTCCGACTCCGAACACCTCAGGCGGTGGCGCATCTCCTGGAGACCGCCGGATCTTGGGAAGATGAGCTGGAGCAGGTGGCGCCCTCCATGGTGAGCTCGGCGAGGGCCGCCGCGTGCACGAGCTCCTTTATCCTCCGCCCCTCCTCTCAAAGAGCGTTGGCAGGCTGGTTCGAGGTGGTGGTCGTAGAGCACGCGGCGGAGGCCTCGGAGATGGCCACCGAAGAGCCGGTCCATGAAGCCATGCTCTCCGTCGTCCTCGCGTCCTGCTCTCTGTCGTCCTCATCGTCCATGGCATCCACCCCTGCTCGTCGTCAATGGTGGCGGCACGCAGCCAAATCAATTAATATGGCTAAGAAAGACTAGAGGCCGGTGCTATTGATAAGGCCGAATCGGATGGAGCAGGAGGTCGACATCTCCATGCTCAAGCCCAAGCTCGTCATGCGCCTACGTACCATAGGTGAGCAGCACTGGTGTCGCCGTGTGTGCTCGTGTATGTGCTCATGTGCGTTCACATACCATAGCTTGCTCGTGTGTGCCGCGTCACTGGCCATGGCAAGGGGCCGGAGGAGGAGTAGAGCTACTCAGTTTTCTTCTTCCTTTCACTACATGCACTAACTGTTCGATACAATGTCTAAAAAAGGGTAAACTCACCAGCATAAATAAGAGGTGATTCTACACAAAAGAAACTAGCTCACCAACAAACACGTTATTTGCTAGCCAGGTTTAAAAAATACAGACAACCAAATAACTAAGGAGTGGCTTGCTAGGGATAGACTAAAATTACCTAGGCTACAAAGCTAGCCAGGCTAGAAATAAAACAGAAAACTAAACACAACAATAATCTTTTCGCTCTTTTGAGTTTGTCCACATCAACTAGAATACGGAGCGCTAGCAGCCAGAGCTGCCCGTCATTTCGGGCTACTCGATCGGTAGTAGTTGATGCATCGTTGTGTATACTGCTGTATGCCTGTATGTACGCGCGGACGTTACCAACCGATCGTGCTCGGTGATGCCTATACCACTCCAAGAGTGTCATGTAGCAGGATTGCAGAGTTGTTGGACGTGTAAGCGTCGATCGGCTGAGCTGTTTCTTCTGAATGAAAATATTGAATTACGAAGGACACATTTTTTTTTCTCCATTTGCGACAGGAGAACCGTTTCATTGAGTTGAGAGAGAGACAAATAAACGGATTTTTTTTATGTTTTGTTGCATACACTAATTGAGCATCTTCTCCTAACTTAAAACGTATATACGTGCATGCAAGCTCCTTCCCAACTCCATTATCTTCTCTTTGATTAAATATGCTTTTTGTTATTTAAATTATCCTACTCAAATTTGGTGCGGCGCAAGTTTGTTACTGAACAAAGCAAGCTCCCTATATGTATGTGTAGCAATATAGTCACTGTACTTTTTCAGTTTTTCAGCGATGTAATAATGACTCAGTTGACATGACTGGGGCTTAGACTATGAGGCCATGAAGGTGGCAACTTTTGGTCATTCACAAACACACACACAAAACAAGTCATGTCAGTCGGGGAAACATAAAAATCAGGAGGAAGAGCCAAAGGAAGGGGACCCGGCCGGGCAGCCACTGAGGTGCTGCTGACCCTGTGAAGAAAAGAAAATGTTACTCTCTTCATTTTAAATTATAAGTCGCTTTAATTTTTTTTTAGTTTATTTATTTTATTGTATATCTAGATATATTATTATTATATCTAGATACATAGTAAAATAGATATTTTTAAAAAGTTAAAATAACTTATAATTTAGAACGGAAGAAGTAATTATAATCCTTGAGCAAAACATCAAACACGACAGAGGAGAGAAAAGCTTGCATGCAAAGTGCAGTGGCGCACGCGCGCATGTCGGTCTACTGCAAATAAAACAGTACACCAGCTCAAGGCGGATGGAGGAGAATGTGCAGCAGACAGGAACTCATGCATGATGCGCCTTTCGTCCGCCTTTTCTCATGTGTTCCAGCCCTGCCTCTCCTATTTGCCATTGCTGGCCAGGCTCAATATAATGATACTACGAGTATTATATTGGAGATGTGGCAGTGAGCCGAGGTAGCACGGGCATGGCACCTTGCATCACTTATGCCGCAATGATCAGAAGTCAGATGGATATTATTCCTACTCTCTACGATTCCCCCCGGCCCCTCAAGCTTCACGCGAGGAGAAAGCTTCTCGATCGCATGCGTGTTGTTATGCCATACATCCACAGTTTGTTAGTGATGATGAGTAGTAGTACTAGTAGTATACGTATACGTAGTAGTATTACTATACTTAGTATACTATACTAGGACAGTTAGTACTGCAGTAGACACATGCAAATGTACGTACGCCCGGCGTCCAGCTATTGCTTTCGCCGTAACCTTAATTCTATACGTATTATAGAGTTCTCTTGTCAAGAAGCATGCATGCTGGCCTGTGATGGAATACTAGTATTTGGCACGTCATACGTACGTAGTACGATGATCTTGTCCGCGAATTCTCTCTGGACCTGTAAATTTCAGAAGTCCATATCACACGAGCACAATCGCGACCAGCAGAACGATTATATATATTGACCGTGTGTGTCTGTGTGACACGATTGATCAGTGATTCGGTAAGCTAGCCTCGAAAGCACATGATGCATCAGAGAACCCGCCCCCGATCATCTTTCCGACCGCGTGGTTGTTGACTTGAGTCGATGGATAATAATAAGAAGCAGAAGAAGGCGGGCGATCGATCTAACAAACTTAATCTGAGGAAAACGAAGACCCAACAGACGTACTGCACGTACGATAATCACTCCTCATCCATCCTAATCATCCCTGATCGAATTGAAGTAGCAGTTAGCATTCTCGCAACTTCTTCATTTTTCTTCTGAACACCAAAGTCCAAACCAAACACCGCGCGCACTGCTCACCTATGCTGTTCGGTCCTGTTCCGCAACGACCTCCGATCCATGGCTGTAGCTTGCTGCTGCTAGAATGATACTACGTACTAAGAAGTAGCCACCATTAACTACCGATTAGCCCGTATCTAATCAATGTGTGCCGTGTGCGTGCATACGAGAACAGCAAGAAAGAGATGAAGGAAGATGAATAGTAGTGCTACTAGCTAGCTGCTACATCACATAGGCTATTTTTTTTCAAAAGACAAAAAAAGGTTCGCTCCAAATGAGAAAAGGGCAGCCCTAGAGATTAGGTGGAGTGGGGGAATTCTATATTAATTAACTAGTGCACGGTTTGGTTGGCAACTTTGCATGGCTTGAGGAGCTTTTCCGTTGTGGCGTGGGCTCTCAGATCAATCATGCAGGTTCCTCATGCATTGCAAGGCAAGTGCACATCACGCCATCTTTTTGTGACGGCGACGGCCTCTGACTCCGTTGTGGAGCGACGAGCGTCCTGTACGTCCTCCTCCTCATCGTAGCCGTAGCGTAGCGGAAGCAGCATGATGCACCAACCCCTCTGTCGTAGTAGTAGTAGTAATAGTACTACTACTACTACTACTACTACTGTCTGTCTGCGTGCTCGCGCGGGAAGATCTCGTCGACGAGGAGGCCGGCCGGCCGGCAGCCGCGCCACGCACGCACGGCGCCAGCGATAGATCGACGTCGTGTGCAGGCGGCTGCGCTGCTGGTCCGGCCGCTAGCTGTTCGTGCGTTGCGTAATCTGATGTGTAATCCGGCCACTTAGCTGCGTCGCTTTGGGATTGCATAACTTCAAAGAGGAGCCACCATGATGCTCCCCACCCGTACCCTGGCCGGCCGTTTTGCTTCCCTTTTCTAGAGGCCAGGCAGGCAGGCATGTCAGCAGCAGGATCACAAGCCTCATGCAGGACAGGATAGAATCCGGCAGGGGATCCTTTATGAATTTTGCCCACGACAGAGACACGCACTAAGTACTACTCGATCGCGGTAATTAAATCGTCGGTTATTATTAGTGGCGGGTGATTCTTCGACGACCTACATCTATCATGTCGATCATGCATGCAGCACTCATGCACGATCTGCATGATTCACCCCTATACCACGTACGTACACGTACTACCCGGCCTGGTTGTAGTGTAGTGCAATGCAACGACCGTGCAAATCGCGGAGTTGATAATGGCAGCTTGCAATACTCACAGTCACTCACAGCTGGTAGTGTTAGTGCATGCATGGTACGTGTTCGTTTCTGACCTTCCTCTGTCGGCTACGTGTCTTTGATCCGAACGAGAGAATCAACGTCAGATACCAGACTTACCAGTACAGCATACTGGACGACGACGTACGTAGCAGTTGTGTCGTCCGGCTGTACTAAAACTGGAGTTTCCTTGAAGAAATGAACAGGTACAAAAAGGAAGATAGCTAGCTAGAGGGGGATAGATAGAGATAGGTAGATACTACACATAATGCAAGTTGTGCCTTGTGTCGAGGACATATACTTCTATACATGTAACTGTCGCCCTTTTCCTGTCCTGTGCTTTTTTTTCCTCCTGTCCTGCGCTTTTCCCTCCTTGTGGGTGAAAGAGGCCTGTGCCGGGGCCTGTCTTTAACCACTGTTGCGGCTACCTCGACTGAAAGGGAAACCCTAGCTGCTTGTTGCCATATGCCGAGGTGACTTCGTCGTCAGAAGAATTGGGGAAGAAGCATTGCTGTTCCAAACGGTACAAACGGCAAGTACCAGATTCAGCAAATTCTTTATACACATGCCTTGAGTTTTACTCATGCATAGCAGGTTTATTTATTTATATTACCTGGCAATGCTGAATATGTTCCCCCCCCTGCGAAACAACAAATGCCAAATATGTCGACAATTATTGATGAATTCTTTCGCACTTCAGCGCGCATCTGTGTACTAATACTAAAGTCAAAATCCTCAACCAAACACGCAGAAATGGTCGCCAGACATCCGAAGAAACAGGTCTCACCTGTCCAAGTGACTGAATGCAAATAATGCATGTGTGTGCTTAATTCAATGCCGTCCATGCATGCGCAGTTGCAGCTAGCTGATCGAGCTGAGGAAAAGCACGAGTGATGCACAACCGTTAGGAGCCTTCTAGCTAGGGGGGTACCTAGGACTAGGACCTAGCTAGCTTACCTAGGTCCCTAACTGAAATCAATAACAATGGCAGAGAGATCCAAGAACCGATCGACAAGTACGACATCAGCAGGTTGGAGACGCTAAGCGCGAGCCTGATAGGTCACCAAACGCCCACACGGCCGTGCTTGTTTGCTACACCGGGTGGTCTGCGTGCTACGCTAACCTGTATGCTTTCTCCAACGCACGCTAGCTAGCTTTGCCATTCCCCCCGGCCCCCGGCCGGCCGCTACATCATTGTCGACGGTCACTTGCGGTTGCAGTTGCAGGCCTCGCTCCTTGCGTTGGCAACTCTCTCATCTGTGGCTGTGTGTCATGGCATACTACACTACTAGCTATACTGGTGGTTGTCATCATTTGGCACTAGTCTTCAAGTTACACTAACGAGGGGTACTAGCTAATCCCTGTACTGAACCGCGCTTAAACAAAGTAGCTAGCTAGCTAATACAGCAGTTCGGTCGTCGATCGTGTGTGCATGTTTCGTGTTTTCCCCCTCGTGACAATAATCAATACGTTATTTAGATTGTGAAGAACAAGTAACAATAATAGTGTCGAGGTCTGATCTTCTTTCATAAGAAAGAAAAAAAAAAGAAAGCTCAGCATGCTCCGCTCTGCACGACAAGTTCAGTTTCTTGCACTCCCTGATTAAAGAAGAGCGGAAAACCTAAAAAAGTTGCCATGGCATACACGAGCTCAGGCCCCTCCATCATGCATTATGCTAACTTTGGCGTCTGTTTTTCTGGCGTGCGAGCCAAGTGCGGATTCTCTCCTGCATGCATGATGAGATGCAGCTTTGTTGTGTGTGATCACACTGATCAGGGCCCTCTCGCTTTTAGTTTTAGTGTACTGAACGCTGAATGATTGCGCAATTGATCGATCGCCGGCATCCTCAAGGCAACGAGATCGATTCGTAGACCTCAACATCTGTATCGCACTTTAATTTATTTCCCTTTCTATTCTATTCGTCGTACGTACGATTATTGTCAGGTGCGTGCAGCATATGACCTGGACCTGCCGCTGCTTGTTTTCCAGTGATATGGAGTATCTATCTGGGACCCTCCGCCCGGTTAATATATTTATTATCCCATCGATCCATCTCTTTAAGCTTTTCTTGCAGCTGATGAGACAGAAGCGGTCATTACGTGATTTCCACCTAGCTTTCATGCGAGAGGTAACTTTCAGCTTTTCAGAATGCTTCTAGAACCAGTACGTAGGTTAATTACACCATTTTGATATGCTAGATGTTGTAGCTGCTCCGTACATTCTCTATATTTAATTATCATATCGTCAATTCACGCGAAGTGTAAACGTTTTGTTCACAGTATATGATATATCATAGTATAAGATTGCCAATACTATTGTTCAATCGACTGAAAACGAGTTTGTTCAAATTAGATAGGTAATCAACCGTCCGATGCAGATCCAATAACAGTACTGTAATAAAAACATTAATTTACCGGTTCTGGTAAAATTAGAACCGATATACTACGCCGACAAGACATCTATGTCAATTGCCAATGCGTAACAAGAACCACACGGTTAAGAACTTCGAGTATTATTATTCAATGATCTTTCTTTTTTCTCGAATACGCAAAAGGCTTGCGTATCTTTGTATTTAAGAAGGAAGGTTTTTTACAGGACGCTCGAAGGCGCCAAGGTTGGCGGGGAGATACAAAAATATTTGACGCCCAGCCCCTAGCCAACCGTGCAGGTAGCGGACTACTCGCGAATAAGACAACCTAAGTTTGTGGCCCCGGCGTCGATCCAAAGGTCGGCGGTGTGCTTGATTACGGCCAGAATATGCGTGACCGACGAGGCTGAGTCACGGAAGAGTCCTGCGTTTCGCTCTTTCCACAACTCCCAAGCGACCAGGGCGAACAGGGTGTCAGCTCCCTTCCTCTTATGACCGTGCCATCTGGATGACCACGCCTCCCACCAGTCGATGAAGTCGTTCCGGCCCACGAGCGAGGCGTCAGCTCCGAGGTAGGCAAGGATGTTCCATCAGACTTGCTTGGAGAAGGGGCATTCCGCGATGATGTGGTCGATGGTTTCCTTGGCTTGGTCGCAGAGGAAGCAGGCGTCCGGGGCTTCCAAGCCGTGCCTACGCCTCCGATCAGCGGTCCAATGTCTGCGTCTGATGGCAATCCAGAGGAATAGCTTTACGCGTAGGGGTGCCCACATGTCCCAAACTCGATCGCAGCCCCGGATTGGGTGGGATCCCAAATGTAAGGCGCGATAAGCTGAGCGGGATGTGTATATTCCACTCGCCGTCCACCTCCAAACTAACTTGTCTTCCGTGCTGCTCAGGGTTATATTGAGGAGGGCGTCCCATAACTTGAGGAAGTCAGAGATGGCCGCAACGGACATGCCTCCACGAATTTGTGAGATCCATGCGCGGTTGTGGAGGCCAGCAGCGACTGTGGTGTCCCGACGGTTCCTCGCCGCGACTAGACCGGGAAGGGTTGGCGCCACATCCGCCACCGTTTTGCCCCCGATCCAGCGGCCTGTCCAGAACGACGTGGAGCGGCCGTCGCCAAGGATGGTGAAGGTTGAGGCGTCGAAGAAGCTCTGAACCTCCCGATCCACCTGTATGGGTAGGCCGGACCAAGCTCTCTGCTCGTTTGTATGCCTCAGCCAGAGCCACCGCACCTGCAGGGCGATGTTGGTCAAGTGTAGGTCCGGGATGCCAAGCCCACCGAGGTCCTTTGGGCGGCAGACCGTAGGCCATGAGACCATGCACTTGCCCCTGACGGAGCCCTCCTTCCCGGTCCACAAGAATCTCCTACAGATGGCATCAATCTCCTTTCTTGCCCATGGAGGTAGGCCGTCCGCTACAATGGCGTAGATGGGGATCGCGGAGAGGACCGACTTTATCCAGACGAGACGACCGCTCCTAGCCATTAGAGGTCCATGGCATGACGGCAATCTCCTGGCGACTGCGTCTATCGTGGACTGGATCGCCGTCTTTGGGGCTTTTTTGGTGCTCAGTGTCAGCCCCAAGTAGATTATCGGGAATTCGGCGATACTGCACCCGAGGATCATCTGCAGGTGAGGGAGTATGTCTCGGTCTCCGTAGATCATGGTGATGGAGCACTTGGCTAGGTTCGTCTGCAGGCCCGAGGCGTCGCCAAAAATGCTTAAAATTTGCTTGACCGCCCTCGCCTCGCTCGGGACCGGTTGGATGAAAAGGATGACGTCGTCCGCATAGATGCTGCAGTGGTGCTTTATCGCCGCCGTTCCTAGTGGACGGATGACCCGCTGTTCCCTTGCCTGAGCGAACAAACGGGCCAGCACCTCCATGACTAGGATGAAGAGCATGGGTGAGAGCGAGTCCCCCTGTCGCACCCCACGCCTGTGAGAGATAGACGGCCCGGGCCGGCCATTGAGGAGGATTTTGGAGGAGGCCGAGGATAGGAGTACCGCGACCCAACGTCTCCATGTGTCACTGAACCCGAACGCCCTCAGCGTGTCGAAAGGAAGGCCGAGGGAGACCGTGTCGAAAGCTTTGGAGATGTCAAGCTTCAATAATGCCTTCGGAATTTTGTTTTTCTTCAGGAGGACGGCGGCTCTCTGGACAAATTTAAAATTATCGTGGATCGTTCTCCCCTTGATGAAGGCGTTCTGGTTTGGGGAGATGAGGCCGTGAAGCTTGGGCGCCAGGCGAGTTGCCATGAGTTTGGAGACGAGTTTGCTGAAGCTATGAATCATCGTGATGGGCCTGAAGTCGGCTGCGGTGGAGGCTTCCGGCTTCTTAGGCAGCAGGATGACATACGCGTTGTTTAGCTTATGAAAATTTCGCGCGTCACCACTGAAGAAAGCGTTTACGGCTGCCATGACGTCCTCCCCGATGACCTCCCGTGCAGTTTTGTAGAACGCCCCGGTGTAGCCATCCGGACCCGGGGCTCGATCGGAGGGCATATCGGTTATCGCGGCGCGAACCTCCCCCTCCGTGAAAGGCTCATGCAGGTCGTCGAGGTTGGCCGGCGATATTCTGAGTGCCTCGAAGTCGAGAGTCGACCCCCCAGGAGCGGGGGAGCCGAAGACCGATTGGAAATGCGTTGCGATTTCATTTTCCATTTCCTCATGCGACGCACACGGGTTGCCCTCTCTATCCCGTAGGCGCAGGATGCAGTTGCGTCTTTTTCTTCCTCTCGCGATCAGGTGGAAGTACTTTGTGTTGGCATCACCCTCGGCCAAGAATCGGATGCGCGAACGCTGTCGTGCAATGGTCCTTTCGAGGGAGGCTAGGCTGAGGCACTTCATCTTTAGGTTCTTGCGCAGGTCGAACTCGTCGTCCGACAGCTCCCGTAGCTCTGCAGCCCGGTCCAACCGGAAGGTGAACTCACGGGCGAGGAGGAGCTGCTCGCGCACGTTGCCTATACGGTTAGCAGCCCAGCTCTGGAGCTCCCGCCAAAGGTTATGCAGGAGGGCATCGAGACGGAGGAGGGGGTTGGAGAAGGTATCTGCGGCAGTCCATCCTCCGATGAGCGCATCACGAAAGCCTGCTGTCCTAGGCCAGAACAGCTCGAAATGGAACCTTGGCTTGGCGTGGATGGACATGTTCGTGGAGGAGGAGAGGACGGTGGTCGGAGGCGCCCGAGGCGAGGGCCTGTAGGTGGCGTCCGGGGAACGAGCCTCCCGGTCCAGCGTGGTCAGCACCGGTCGAGCCGCACGTGCGTGGGGTGACGGCGCTCGTTGGACCAGTGAAGGAGCGGCCGTGCGGATGTAGGTTGATCAGTCCCGGCCGTGCGACAGATCTGCCTAAAAACGTCGCATATTCCTCGGTCGATGCGATCGTTGCTCTTGTCCTCCTCATTCAAGATGAGGTTGAAGTCTCCCACAAGGGCCGAGGGGCCGTCACACTCGTCGCGGATGGCCTCCGGCTCCTCCAAGAATAATTCCTTTAGGTCGTCGGATTGTGGGCCGTAAGCGAGTCGTGAGCCACCACGGATGAGGGGCTTCTTCAAGGCCGGGCGCTAGGCGGGATGACCTGCACCGTTACCGAGAAGCATCCTACCCGAACATCGGCAAGCCGGAAGAGTGGGCTCGGGCTGCAACAAGCACGCCGCCACAAGTACCAGCCGCAGGCACAAACGCATAGTCAACGAAGTTCATTCCAAGCATGGAAGATACCATCATCGGAGTTACAGAATGAAGTTTAGTTTCCACAATGCATACAATATGGGGCCTTTCCTCCTGCACTATTGTCCGAACGACGTCGTGGCGGGCTCTGTCGTTCAAGCCCCTCGCGTTCCAGCATATGAGTCTCGTATTATCCATCGGATGACAACGAAGATGGTGGGGAGGAGGCCTAGGCACGCAGCGTGGCGCCTCGCCTCCTCGACCTCACCGGCTTGGGCTCGTCGGGGAACAGTTCCCTAATGGCCTCTTTGGTGCGGCGAAGTGAGCTTGCGATGTAGATGGAGTCGTAGGCCGCTTTTATCGGCTGTTGTAGGCTTCGGGTGGTCGTTCCGCAACATGCCTAGCCGCTTCATTGCGAGGACTTCTCCCCGTTTGGAGGCCGGGACCTTGGAGAGCTCCTGTGCTGCGATCCGTCGGCTATGAAGAGGCGGCCTTGGCCGCAGCCGAGGGACGGGCGGTGGCGGCAGGGAGCGGAGGTTCAGTTTTCCGGACGATACTGCGCGGTGAAGCGCCCGAGCCGGCCGGAGCTTGTTGATGCCGCGCCGTTACCGCTGAGGCTAGCTGCACGAAGCCAGGGGCGAGGGGCAGCGGCTCGGAGGCTACTGCGGAGAAGTCAAGGCGGCGGGGCGAGATGACCTCCGTGGCGGCCGCCGATGCGGCTCCGTAGGCCGAGCCGGTGGCGGCTGGCTGGAGCCCAGGGTCTCGGGTCCTGGGCTGCGTTTCAAGGGGCTGATGCAAGGGGCGGTGCCACCCGGTGTGCCACCCGCAGGCGTATTGCGGCGCCCGGCGCGCGGGCGGCATCACCATGTCCGCGGCGGCTCGGGCTCGCCTGTGTCGCTTCAGATCAAGGGCCGGGCTGCCCGGGCGTGGCGTCGGGCGCCTGTCCGTCTGTGGGAGGCCCGTGCCATCCTCCTCCAGAGGTGGGCCGAGGCGGGATGTGGCTTTGGGCGTGGGGTGACGGAGCCGCCTCCCGGATCGCTCCCGGTGGGCGGATGCCTGACGTTCCCAGGCGGCGCAAGCTGCCCGCTGACGGCGGCTTCCTCCGTCGAAACCGCAGCAGCCAAGTCCGTTGCCCCGGCCAGTCGCATCCGGGGCAGCGTCCCGAGGTCGAGGCGAGGCTGCGAGGGTGGTCAACGGCGCGCAGTCGAGCCGTGGCGGGTGTGGTGGGGGTTGCGCCCGGCCAGCGTTGTTGTGAGAACCAACCCCGCCGCTCCGTTGCAGGTACCAGCTCGGTGGAGGAGTCTGGCTGGGCGTTGGTCGCCCGGCGTAGGAGTCGCAATGGTCATTGAGGGCAGGCGGCAGTCGAAAGCGTCCGCGACGCCGCACCTGCCTGTGGCGCGAGCGTGGTGTGCCGCACTGCCAGTGTGAGGCCCCGGAGGGACAGTACGAGGCGGCCGCGTTCCCCGGTTGTGGGACCGCCTGCACACGATGCGCGTCTTGGGGCCGTGGCCGAGGGCGGGACGTGGCAATGTCTGGGCTTAGGCGACCGGAGGGACCGGGCTGGCAATGTCGGCCAAAGACCGGTCCCGGGTTGGCGGAGCTTGGGGCCTGGTTTTGGGGCGGCCAATGTCTGCGGCCCGTCGTTGCCGGCGTCTCCCGTGGTGTCGGCTCGCCGAGGGCCGGTGTCGACGAGGGCGCCCGTGGCGCCCGGTGGCGTTGGCCGCAAGTGCTGGAGCGTGGCGCGGCTCGGGGCACCGACCGACCGAGGCCTCCTGGCGGCGGGCGGTGGCGGTGCTCCCGGGACCACGGTGGCGAAGGAGGCGGTGGTGGCTGTGGCTCCAGCGCAAAGCTGCCGGCCCGGTGCCTCGCTGCGCCCGTCGCCGTCTAGAGTCCCACGAGTACATGGAAAGCTGTGGGTCCGGGGCCCAAAGCTGCCTCCATGGGGGTGCCCGCTAGTGGCGTTCCCGGCCCATCGTCGTGGCCGTCTCCCGGGGCTCCCGGCGGCGCTGGGGGGGAGCAGCCTGGTTGAAGTCGGCGACGGTCTTCAGGTGGATGAGCACGCGGTGTGCGAGGACCCGCTTCTCCCGGAGCATGGTAGGTGCATCAAAAGAAGTATCACTGTTTGCTAGAGATACATCTATGAGTAATTATGACAGCGCTTGTTTTACCAACCGGAATATTCCCTTTTTGTCTTAGATTATCCATGTTGGTTTATATTTATGAGCTGACACATACAATTATGCAGGCTCTAGATGACACACACGTATATACACTGTGTTAGTAGTTTCAATTTTAGGTTATTCATGTAAATTCATATTTCTTTTCCCTAATGGGAACATGCTTTGTAACACGAAGGACCAAAGTCCCTTTCTACCACTTCTCCCATCAGTTGTGAACCTGAGTAAATTTTACGCCTTAACCGTCAATTTCGGCCCTCAGCTTGGTTTTGGTGGTTCCCCGATGGTTTGGTCCCACATGTCAGCATAGAACCAGGTTTAAGATACTCCCCTCTCTCTTGGTCCCTTTCTCACTATCGCTGCCACCATCCCCCTCTCCCCTTGCTCCTCTCTCTTTTAGTTGCCACCGCCTCCTTTACACTCTTATCATTCACAACACTGCGCTAGACAACACCAAAGGAGGTGTGTGCAATAGCCCTCCACTACATCCCCCTTCCCCATTCGCTCTCTTCCCTAGCGCACAACAATATCAGCTGTGAATTTGTCTCCATGGCCATCGTTCACAAGTGTGGTAGGTAGAAGCACACAATGGCAGCATGTCGAGGTCGGCCTTAGAGTCTTGGATATGATCTTGAATGACTTGAGAGTGTGGACACTTTCTCTAACTTGTAAGAGCCTTGGGTCACTCCAGCACACTCAAACAAGTCCGACAACCTTACATATAGTCCTATTCACTTCAAAGAACCATTGGACAAACCGTCAGAAGGCTCTTCTTGGATCCATTCAATTGGTAATGGAGATATGATGCCCTCATTATTCTCAACTGCTTTAGTTTGAAAATCTTGAGTGACTTCTTTTTGCACATTGTACAGGTTATGTTTAGTTGTCTCTAACTCTTTCAATAAGTCAAAAGTACCATAATCATCTTGCTTAGTTACGGCACCCATATCGTAATTCAAATCTATAATTTCTTTAGTAGGTAAAACAAAAAATAGGTTACTATGTGAATTTTTATCTTTGAGATTTTGCTTTTTAGCCATCCTTTCATTCTTCTCCATGATGGCGAGGGTAGTGTCCTTGATCCTTTCACTTTTGTCTTGGCACTATTTATGTTTTTTTTTTCTTCTCATCATTCACCTTCTCTTGTTCTATTTTTATCTTCTACTTCCTTTTGAGGTAATTCTTCCATGTCAATTCCCCATGACTGCATCAGGGACATTACTTTCTTGAGTGTTGATTATGTTATCATTAGTGTAGTTATGTTTTGTTGTTCAACCCCACTTGGTTGGACTTCACCAAACTTTAACCGATAGGAGCCTAGATATATTTGCTTTGTTCTTTGTCAAATACCTCTTTCATCCCTTGCTTGGCGGTTTTTAGATCCATAAGGCATAACTAATTTTGGTCAAATTCTAGACCTTACTTAGAGGAAGATTGTCCTAAGACTCCCATATCCTCTATTAGTTTCAACCTTTCACTTAATGAGTCACTCCTAGATTCTGAATCTTCTCCAACATTGATTCCTCTCTTAATAGTTTTCTCATTTTCTTCTTACGGAACTTCCCTTTCAAATCCAATGTCAAATAAGCACATAACCTTCAACATACTTTGGTGCGTTACAAACATCTCTGCAAGCTATCTTTAATCTCTCATAATCAAGCTTGATCTAACCCTACTTTCATCAATTTTCTTTACTCAACTAGCCCACCAATGTTAGCAAGAATCTTCACAGATCAAGAATCTTCACAGATCTTAATGATTAGCAGGTGTATTGGTAACTCTAAACCACCTTGTTGCAGTTCACACTTAATGCCGCCAAGAAGGGGGGCTATGTTTCAATGTTAATCGAGCTTCAACACTTCTTGTGGTCAGAGTTTTGAAGTAACTCCACACCTTTACCACCCACTAGGAAACCTCATCACAAACCTCATCTCCAAACATCTTATCCAACCAAGTTCATGAACTCTAGTTCTACCTGTTTAGCTTAAACCTCCTTAGTTAATAAAGAAATAACAACTCTGGTAGCCTTTTTTAGGCACCCTAGGGTCACTGCACTCATCAATGTAAAATAAGCTCTGATCTTCTAGCTTAGCAGCACAAATTTTAGGTCCAAAATTCCATGGTAGACATCTCTTACAATCATAAGTAACATGATTGCTGAAATCACGTATCTCACAAATCATCCTACTACAATCTCTAGTTGCACGATTCCTCAAACCACAAATTTTCGCAAGCTCGTTTAGAATGAGCAACAGTAATTGCCTTAGTTTTTATATTATTTGTTTGTATGATGCCGCCACTTTGAGCTTCACCGCCAAGTGGGATCAACATCATTAGGCTTCACTGGTCTTGTTTCTCCTCACACATCATCTTACGGTGTTCCCACTTGAATTTTTGTACTTTATAGCTTTTTTGATGGATTTTGTTATTTTTTTATTAAATATAGATTATTGTGCGTTATCTATGTTATGTACTTTTTAGACTTCATAAGGTTTAAAACGTCAAATAAAACATTTTTACTGGGCTTCGCTGCCCCTGGCTAATGCCCGTTGGTGCGTTGTGTTGGATTTGTTTGTGCCTGGTCTAGAGAGCAAAGGCTACTAGACACGTATTTTCTCCTCCTCTAAAATATGGTACTTTTTCTGGTATATGCACATGGGTAAGACCGTAAGAGAAGCATGAGACCGCATAGGGCGGACGCAAATACTCACAAGCCCGGCTAGTTTTGGTTCGGAGCACTATATACTTGATCCTAATTCCGTGATGAATACTGTAGTTCCAAAGTTGTAATCGTTCAAGAATTATACAAGGTTTGACCACGAAGCAAAATCCTGACACGTGAGCGAAATTCGCATCGTAACTGGACCAGAGGGACTTGATCCAAATACTATATATTACTACTACTAGTGTAGGCCGTCTTAAACAATCGCTAAAAATCCGATGCCCCGGATACCAACCAGACCGACAGCGCGTCTTGCTGTTTGATGCGCACATCTTTGCAAGCTACTAGTCCGTTCCCGCGGCGGACGACTGACGCGGGGCCGACGGCTGACACTGTCGGCGGCTGAGCATCAGCATCGGGATCGGGGAGAAAGTGATAACCTGTTCCGCTGTTCGGGGAAAAACAGCTCGGTTTTTACACGGCTGACTACGACGTCGACCGGCCGGCCAGTTAAGATTCCGCTCGACCAGGATGATGGGACGCGACAGTCGGCAACCCTAAGAACGGGACACATCGCCGTGCACGATCGACGCGATCGATCTAGCAGCGTGCGCACCCCCGGCGCGGCCGCGTTGAAATGCTGGCAGCGTGCGTAATAGCGGCTGGGACTGGTGTGTGTGTGTGTGTGTGTGTGTGTGTGAGAGAGAGAGAGAGAGAGAGAGAGAGAGAGAGAGACTGTGGGTAGCAGTGGCGAGATGAGATGGAACGGGGCACGTACTCCAGCAAAGCAGGTGTATCGTTTTTCCGAGCTCCCTGACGAGGGAGTTTAATGGTGGTACCGTGCCACATAAACCGTGTGCCGTGATCAAGGCAAAAAAAAAAAAGAAAAAAAATTTGGTCATATCCTCAACCAACCCCACATTAGCAGCTTTTTCCTCTGTCTTTCCCGTTCCCCTGTCGCCGTGGCCCACAGCGCCCGACTCTGCTGCTCTCTTCTCTGTTCATCCCTCCATTGCTCAGTGAGTGAGTGAGTCTGTCTGTCTCTCGAGAAAGTCCCTCCTGCCTCCTCCCGCGCCATTTCTAATCCCACCTTCTCCCACGAACCGGAGTGATATCTTAAGCTCCAATCCACTGCAGTGCAACTGCAAGCTCTCTCTCTCTCTCTCTCTGCTCGGCTTGCTTCGAACCCACTTGATCGCTGCGTCGTCTCGTCTTCCTCAGCTAGCTAGCTCCCCGGCCGGCCCGTACGTGCGCAGTTCTCGGCACGCTACCCCATATATACCCCGGGCCGCTCTCGGCGGATAGAGATGCAGAGGCAGTGACACGCGCGCATACCGACGGACTAGGTAGCTGCTCCTCACCTATCCAGATCGTTGGTTGCTCCTTCCTCCCTCCCTCCCTTCCCTCGCCACCGGCCCGCCCGTGTCGGGCGGAGGCGGACGCGGGAGCAGGAGCGGGAATGGGACGCCACACGGCCTCCGGCGCCGGCGTGCAGCAGAAGCTGCGCAAGGGCCTCTGGTCGCCCGAGGAAGACGAGAAGCTCTACAACCACATCATCCGCTACGGCGTCGGCTGCTGGAGCTCCGTGCCCAAGCTCGCAGGCACGAACGCCGTCACTCATGCGCCGCCTCTTGCTTTGCTGTCCATCCGATCCATGCGTCTTTCTTGCTGCTGCTTCTGATGTCTCGCTGACCGGCGTCCGCCATTGATTGATTATACATACAGGGCTGCAGAGGTGCGGCAAGAGCTGCCGCCTTCGGTGGATCAACTACCTGCGCCCCGACCTGAAGCGGGGCAGCTTCTCGCAGCAGGAGGAGGACGCCATCGTCGGCCTCCACGAGATCCTGGGCAACAGGTACAATGCGTTTCGGATTAATTTCACACTGTTCATTCATTCGGCGACACTCTGCTAACGGCGTGTCGGCGTCAATGTGTTTCGTCGCCGACGCATGCAGGTGGTCGCAGATCGCGTCGCACTTGCCGGGCCGGACGGACAACGAGATCAAGAACTTCTGGAACAGCTGCCTCAAGAAGAAGCTGCGCCAGCGCGGCATCGACCCCAGCACCCACAAGCCCATCTCCGCCAACGCGGCGGCGGCGGCGGCGGCGGCGGCATTGGAGCAGCCGGCGTCGCAAGACCGCAAGCCGTTGGCCGCGGCCGCCGCAGATGGCAGCGGCTTCGACGTCAAGCCCCACCAGGTGTTCGACCCGTTCCCGCTCACCGACAGCTTCGGCGGCGGCTTCGACGCGGCTGCAGGCGCCGCATTGTACGGCCACATGGGCGGCGGCGGCGGCAAGCAGGACGCGGCCGCGTTCGTGGACTACAGCAGCGTGCTGGACGTGTCGGAGAACCTGGGCTACGGCGAGAGCTCCAGCAACAGCAGCAACTGGAACTGCGCGCCGGAGGTGAACAATGCGCTCGACGGCGGCGACGCGCCGCTGCACTGGGCCTCCGAGAGCAAGGCCACGCCGACGCCCTTCGCCGGCTACGGCGGCGAGGAGCAATCGCTGGAGGAGCACAAGTTCCTGATGCCCTGCCACGGGCAGCAGGAGCAGAGCCTGCCGCATTTCGACTTCGACATCAGCCGGGGCACCGTCGTCGGCGAGTTCAACCTCGAGTTCTTCTGAAGGTTCAGTTTGTGAATTTCACCAGTATTATTATAATTACCTACCGTATATACATACATATACTGTATTATTATTATGAAAGGCATTTCACTTCACACGGAACAATTGGGAGCTTAGAGACCGTGCTTTGTTAATTCCCTCTAGTCGTCCTTACTCCTTAACAATGTTTTGCGCTTCTTTGTTTTTTATTTTGTTTTCTGTATGTCCAAAATAAAGGCATATATATATACTCTTATATATATACAAATGTGAACACAGTGTAGTAGCTATATATATGTAAAGTTTTTGTAAGAATACGTTTCTTACTTTTTCTGTACTCGATCAGTTCACTGACTATTCCATGGCTACTACTGAAAAAAACACTATACTACTAGTTTTGCCTAGTTTTGCCGTCTGCAATCCTCTTCTGAAGAAGAAAACAGACAGAAGGTTCTCACTAATTGCTTATTAGCCAGGTCGCCATCATGTTTTCAGCTTTCCTTGATTTGTGTCTTACGAAAGCAATGAGGAAGAAAGCTACACCGCTGGAATCAGACATGCCAGTCAATTTCAATTATTAATTTACGAGTACAAGTGCTTTATATTTTGTTTTCCCGAACAACGATTTTTGTGACATAGTTAATGCTGCTGTTAGCTTGTAATCTAATTTTCCTTCCAAATGTCACTTTTTCTATAAAGGGGCGCTACGACAGCATGCAGCACGGCACTTCACCGAACAATATACCGTTCAATTGTTCAAAGAGATCAGTCCAACTGAAATTTGGTTCAAAATTTTTAAAATATTAGAAAATTACTCCAAATATTTTCCAAAAAAAGTTCAGTTCTTTTGCTTCATTTTTTTTCTACTAGGATACCTGAGAATAATCGGATAAAATCCACCCCACTTTGATGTAATAATTTCTTAATGCTGCGGTTAGAGTAGTACTTTGCTTACGTGTAATAATGCTTTTCTTAATTGCAATTAGTAGTACTTTGCTTACGTGTAATAATGCTTTTCTGGACAACAATTTCGTGGCGGTGTTAATGCTGCGGTTAGAGTAGTCTAATTTCCCCTCAACACGCTGCTTTTGCGAAAAGGCCCTAATAATGCATTCACCACTTTCATGACACTAAATGATGTATTATAATTCAGCCGTGTTCGGAGAGAAAGCGAGGACGAGTGCAATTAAAGAAAGACGTGAACAACCTAGCTTTGCACCATCGGCCGGGACACCTATATTTCTCATGCATGGCAACAAATCACGAGATGGAGCAGGTGGATGTAAGGACGTTGGTGGAGTCCTGTCTTATATTTAAATGGAAATCTGGTCTATAGCCTACTGCTAATAGAGTAGTACGAGCCACAAATTTGATTTAGGATTTTTTTACAAAAAATCGTTGGATTAATTATTTTAGCATTCCTTGAGCTTGAGCCATCAATCAAGCGTACATACTTTAAAATATTTAAAATATAATCAAATTGGAAGCATGATAATAATGGGAAATTCTTTTTTTAGTTACACGGTACAACACAGACATTCATAACACACACATAAATCTTACTCTTATAAGCACCTCCACTAATTAAATCCTCGAGATTGACGAAGTCTCTATAGGCGTTACTGAAAAAAATAAGGAGTATTCACTCTCATGGGGAGTCGAACCAGAAACCTCATGGTGCTATTAAAACTCTATAACCACTAAGCTATAGATCCTTTCACAAGCATAGGAAATTATCATCACATATATTCATTATAGATGTATATACTTGTCTCTTTCTCATAAAGGATGTAAGTTCACATACAGCCAGCGGCAACATCACAATATAACAGTAGAACAGAGACCAGAAAAGCAGCTTTCTCTTGCTGGAACACAAAATAATAGTTAGACTTTGAAGGGAAAAAACTAAATAGCAATATACGCAATGGGGCAAGAGTATACATACTATGCTACTTTTAGGGAAAAGCATCTTCCTGAAACATTTCATGGGAGGAGGATTCTCTCTTTTTTTTTATCCTTGGACATCTCGTGAGATGAATGTTATAGTCTTCAATCATCTTGAATTCTTTTGCCTCTTGTTCTCCAGCCCTGTAAGATGGGGCAGTCTAGTGCTTTCAAGCTTTTTAGCTGATAATTTTTGCTGCAATTCTAGTACCTTGAAGCGGTTCGCAAGTTATGTGCTAAAAGTCAGTATCTTAGGCCTTGTTTAGATGGGGGAAGAGAGAGATTGAAAAGTCCTGTAGCAGTTCGTTTGTATTTGGTAAATATTGTCCAATCGTGGCCCAACTAGACTCAAAAAGATTCGTCTCATGATTTACAACCAAACCATGCAATTAGTTATTTTTTTACTAACATTTAATGTTCCATATATAGGGTAGAAATTGATGTGATGGAGAGAGATTGAAAAGTCCTATAGCATTTCATTTGTATGTGGCAAATATTGTCCAATCGTGGCCCAACTAGGCTCAAAAGATTCGTCTCGTGATGTACAACTAAACTGTGTAATTAGTTATTTTTTTACTTATATTTAATACTCTTTACATGCGGATACAAATTGATGTGATGGAGAGAGAGAAAAAAAACTTGGAAGTTGGGAGGTAATCTAAACAAGGCCTTAGTGATTACGTGGGTTATAAGTTATGCGCTAAGAGGCTGTATCGTTGGATAAAATATCTTGTACCAATACTGGAGAAATTATCTTAGTATCATGCAGATGAAATTTCTCAATTTGAATTGGCATCAAATCGATGGGTAATGACATCGCACACGGCACGATGTGAGTCCGTCAAGATTGTCGGACGGACGGACGGAGTTATGGTGATGGCGTTGCTCGCTCGACGTCAGAATCTAACCGCAGGTAGCGACACGCTCAAGCACTGAACGTAGGAGAGGACGGCCCAGGAACATCAAGGGGACGACGGCCATAAAAGCCGTCACAGCAGAGGGGGCCGCCGGGCTGGCGAATAGGAGTCCACGTGCTCCTATTACTCCGGCTTAAAGAGATTACAGTCATCGAGCCCACGCCGACGCTGTCGTTGCCGGACGCACAGCAGAGCTGCAGATAGCAAGGCCTACAAGAACATTAGACATGACACGAACGCGGTCTCCAGACGTCATTTGGTACGCTTTACTAGAGTTACTACATGCATGTCAGTAGTAGTAGTAGTAGTACTCCGTAGGTCACTAGCCACAACAAGACATAGGAGTAGCAAGATCACCTGGCATCGTTCATTCAGAGACCAGCGTAGACAGACAGTCGTTAACAATCCCTGAAATGAGCATTGAGCAGCCAAGCATCTGAGCCAGCTGATCTGTCTTGCACTGGGTAGTCCCGCATTGAACCCACGGCCGGGCGGCCGCAGGGGCCCAGGGTCGCGCTGCTCCGCCGCCGTACGGCGCGGCGCGCTGGCGCGACATGATGGATGCGTTGGCGCGACATGGACATGGACATGGACATGGGTGCAGTCCCGAAGGCTGAAGCGGCCACCGGGCGTCTCACTGTAACCGGGGCCGCTTGCACTGCACATGTCTCCGATTTGATCACGCTGTTGTTGGGCGGCAGCAACAACAGCTGCACGCTCTCGCTGCTAGTGCTAGCGTTGGGGATCAACCGATCAAGGCAGCCAAATCTTCGCGTGTACTACGAGCTGCGCAACAGCGAAGCAGGCGCACGCGCCGCTGTCTCTCGCCTGGGCCCTGAGGTTTGCGCACTCAACCAGAGCCCAGAGGATACAATACCCATCTCCATCCGGCAGCCCGGCAACCGTTCCCGGTCCCGGCCCACTCAGCTCTCATTCCTTCGTGCGTGCGCCACGGACACGGGCGCCTCATGCGGATTTGCGGTTGTGCACCCCGTGCCGTTTC